>CM076679.1:50157510-50562510 GCA_038501925.1 Xenopus petersii
TAGAAAAATTGCCTGTGCCTTGTCTGCTGGTGCCTTTTTCCACGCTTTTTGTTGTGTGCTATGTATAGATTATGGGGCCTTTGTTCTTTCTGAGTAAATATACATGCCTGCAGTCAAAGTGCCTCTGAGGTATTTGGAGGGTTTCTTTTTTTGTCGTGTGTGTGTGGTTTTTAATTCCAGTTTTTCACAGAATAATCTCTTCATGTGGTAGGGTTATTGCAATAATAGCACTTGACATTCAAAATATCTTGCTCGTTTATTACATCCCTGCAGCCAGAACTTTTTGTGGCTGTATATATATATATATATATATATATATATGTGTGTGTATCTCATGTCTATGGCATATATTGGTCAAAAAAGCGTATTGGTGCTTGTATTGCTGTTACAATAGTATTCATCTATGTTGACCATTATATTATGTATACAGTGGATGCTCTTATCCAAAAACTCATTATCCAGAAAGCTCAGAAATATGGGGATTCCATTTTACCATAGAGTCCTTTCTAAACAAACAACTTTTATTTTGTGGAAGAATTTCTTTTACTCTATAATAATAATAATAATAATAAAATGGTACCTTGTACCTGGTAACTAAACTCCATAAATCCCTTTGGTGGCAGTAATTGTTGTAAAGACTCCTTGTTCTGAAAACTCTTGTTGGCAGTTAATATATAGCACACAAATCCTGTTGAGGTTCACTTATAATTTTTAATGATGATGTTTACATGTTTAATGAAAAATATGTGTTTTGACTAAAATTAATGCCCTCATGTATGTTTAGAAGACTCTGTATAATTTCTGATTAGCTCTTTTCCTAGTTTATCAGTGTTAGTTGAATGTACCATGCTATCTGTAGTTGAGCTTGCTATATTTTAGTTTGTTCCCTTTTTGCCTTTGAAGGTTCCCTTGGAGACATGGAGGGCACAGAAGACAAGCTTATAGAGGAGTCAAATCATTCTGACAAAGATGGAGCCTACTCAGATCAGGATGGGTCAGTGGATTGTGATTCTCCTAGCCCTGTCAACAGTGACAGCAATGAAGGTATTTACATAAGGTGTTTAGTTACTATTATTAAAGGAAAACTATACCCCCAAACAATTTAGGTCTCTATAAAAAGATATTGCATAAAACAGCTTATGTGTAAAACCCTGCTTCATGTAAATAAACCATTTTCATAATAATATACTTTTTTAGTAGTATGTGCCATTGGGTAATCATAAATAGAAAAATGGCATTTTAAAAAATAAGGGCCGCCCCCTGGGATCGTACAATTCACTGTGCACACAAACATACCAACAAATCATACTTGTTAGGTCACATGAGCCAATTAACAGACAGAGTTGTGTCTTTTGCTTCAACACTTCTTCCTGTTAGAGTTAGAGTTGTAGTATTTCTGGTCAGGTGATCTATATATAGACAGTTTGGTAAGATTCTTTAATATACTACTTAATATGATGTAAACTATCTGTTGCTTAAGTGTTCATTTTGGGGGTATAGTTTTCCTTTAACATATTGCTAAAATAGTTTTCTACCTTGTTTCATTCAGTGATTAGATTGTATCAAATGACTGATGCATACATGTGCTTTGAACTTTAGTAACTGTCCTGTCTCCCAAGAAGTTGACCAAGGATTTCAATCATGGTTTTTCAAGTTTCTCATAGAACCATTACACTTCAAATTGTGAACTCAAAGGGCGCACAAAGCCTTGAAATCAAATTTGTGCAGTTGCTTAAAGTAGAAGGAAAGTATAAATCACTGTGAGTTGCCCAATACTAGGTGTCCCCCAGTGATTTTAATTACGGACCTTCTTTCTATGTTTGGGTGTGTGTGCTGTTTGCATATGCCCAGGGCATTGAAGAAAGATGAAGAGAACTGCTCTGTGGTGCTTGGTGAGAAGAACCCTAGTGATGTTTTCTACTAACAGGAGCACCGGCCTGGAGTAACCAATAACTGATTACAAATACTGGGGAATGCATACAATTTGGCAATCTCCAGTGATTTAAACTTCTCCTTTAAGCCATATCATAGGCTATAAATTCCCAAAACTTACTCTGTACCTTTTGGTTACCACTTCTAGGCGGGTCATGTTGAGGACCGAGCATGTATGGAGTGCGGCCTGAAGCAAGTCTATGAATATTTTTGATATTAAGACAGATCTGGTTAGACATGCAGGTGCCTTCTGTAAAATAAACTTTTAGTTCTGTGGGTAATAAGTTATAGTCATCACATTTTTTTAATTTACTTCTAGAAAATGGATGCAATTCTGTGACTCAGTCTTTGGAGCAAGAAAGTGAAGAAGCGGCCTCAAAACCTTCCGTTGAACTTGGTCAGATCACAAAATCTCCCTGTACTTCAGGTATCACGATGCTCCATTGGAAACAAATAAATTCATTGTGTGAGCTAGTGCTACAACTACAGAATCTTTCCATGTACACATCAACATGAGATTCCTGTGTGGCTCATGTAGTTGTATCACATGTTACAACCGACTTGGGGCGGGAGCCATCAGCCAATCCAATTTGAAGTCTGACTAAGACTAATTAAGAGCTGTCTAACCTAGCTTTGTTTATATAAACTATAGTATTCTTTCTGAAGCAAACATGCAACTTTTACCATTGCAGGTCAACGCTACATTATATTTTAATTACTTTGCTACACTTAGGGTCAAATAATTAACCCTCGATATTCGACTGTCGAAGTTAAATCCTTCGAACGAATCAAAGGATTTTAATCCATCGATCAAACGATTTTCCTTCAATCACAAATTGGCTAGAAAGCCCATAGGCTAACATTGAGATTCGGTAGGGGGTGGAATGTAGGTGGAAGTAGGGAGTGGAATTTTTTTTTAAAGAGACAGTACTTCGACTATCGAATGGTCGAATAGTCGAATGATTTTTAGTTCGAATCGTTCGATTCGAAGGTCGAAGTAGCCAATTGGATGGTTGAAGTAGCCAGAAAAAAACATTCGAAATTCAAAGTATTTTTTATTCTATTCCTTCACTCGAGTTAAGTAAATGTGCCCCTTACAGTTTTTGGTGTTAGTGTTCCTTTAAGAAGTGGATTATCTATAGAATATAGATATACCATGACCTGGATGAATGAGAATCTTCACAAACATTGAAAGGGAATGTCCTTCCCAAAAATATTTTTTTTTTGTCTAATGCAACTTTCCTACACATCGATTACACATTTATAGTGGTTTTCACGTTGTTTGTAAATGTAATTTCTGTTGATAAAAGATATCTGTTTTGTTGTTTATACTCTCTGCCCTGCAACTGATGTAGCAGAAAAAAGCTCTCTTATGCTGTATTCAGTAGCCCCAACCAGCAGTGAGTAGAGTACTGCAGTGGGTTTGGGTAACCGCGGGTTACCCGCAAAAACCTGCGGGTTGCAGATAGAAGTTCCGGTGCAGGTTTAGACATGGGTCTGCGGTTTTGCGGGTTGCGGGTCTGGCCGCTGGTCGGGCCGCGGGTCTCAATATCGATATTTACTCCTTTTTTCTGGGCATATCTACTTCCGATGACGTCACTTCTGGTTTACAATGACAGCACTTCCTGATTCTTGATTGTCAGCGGGTCCGGGTTGCTGATAAGGTACTTGCGGGTCGGCTCGGGTAGCGGGTCCAAGCGGGAAAGAATGCGGGTCCGGGTTGCGGATTGCAGGTTGCGGGCACGGGTCAGTACGGGTCCCAAAAAATGGACCCGCGCAGGACTCTAGCAGTGAGTGCAGAGAAAAGAAAGGGATAAACAAAAAACGCTTTCTCTTACATTTACAAATAACTTTAAAACCACTGCCATTTGAATGAATTAATATATAGTACAGTTTCTTAGAATTACATTTCGTACATTTCTTAGAATTACATTTCTTTCGTCTCATTTCTCATTATGTAAAAAATAGTTTTTCAGCACCCCTTTAAAGAAAATATGACAAAAGAAGGCCACCATTAAAGGGCATGATTTAATAGTAGTTTAATTAAAAATCTTTTTATTAAAATTTTTTGTTTTGCAACTCATAACAAAAGTCCTTTTACCCCAAAATCTGCAGATTCCCAGTGCAAAGGGAGTTTAATCCGCTTCTAAAGTTCTGTATGCTTTAAGAATCCCCCCCCCCCAAGTTATCTTCTTAGGAGAAGAAGAGTGAGACAAATGATTCCCACTAAAGACTTGACACAAAAGTTTCTGGAAACTGTAGATCAGTATTTGCATGACACAACTTTAGTGAAAAGATTCATTTATGTCATCAAATGGCTAGTTATTTTGGGCCTAGATTTAGATTTTGTATTTAACAGCAGAAAATGGGCAGTCAACCGCACATCTCAACCAATGACTCTATTTTTTTTGTCCGACCTTTGTTTTCCCCAGTGCTGTTTCGTTATCACGCAGCCCAAATTGCTAAAAACCTAATTTTCGATATGTACTGGGCCCAAAGTAGGAAATACACAGGGTGGTGACACTGAACTCCTATTGATCTGATGATAATCATGCTCCCAAGGCTGCTATTAATAATTCTGACGTTGGCATTTATGGGTTGTATCGATCTGTGCTGTTTCGGTTATCGTTGCAGGACGGTAGGCAAACATGCACTTTGTGCACTAATCAGCAGCACTGTCATATGCAGATAGCCTTATCGCTCCATCTTTAACCGCAGTTAATGGGGAAAATTATTATCAGCCAGTTGCTAGGAATAAGCAAAGTGGAAAGCTGTGGCCTGACACCTTGTTAACCTTTATGCTGCCACAGGGAACTGAGATGACATTTTTGAGGGCAGACTTAACCATCAAAATGCCAAAGAGAAAACGCAACATGGTTTAGGTTTTATATATTTTAAAGAGGGACTGCTAGTCGCTTCTGTCAACATAACCAAATTCTGAGAGTTGAAGTTCTGCAACAACTCAAGGTCTAAACAAAAAGTGCCAATCCTGGATTTTAAGATGTTGGACAGTACAGTCAAATTATATAACAGCATAATTGCTATGAATCTGCTTTGCCACAGTGTCTCACGGAATAAACTTTTGCACCACAATCATGTAATGTTTATCTGCATATTGTACAGGTTTTTTTTTTTTTTTTACAAAGCTCTGCTATTGATTACAAGAAAAACCTACTTATAATAACCACCAAACTTTGTTGGTCTCAAACAAATAAAGATGTGTCCTAGCACCCAAAGGAATGTAAAATCTTCGCTCTATTATTATTTCAATAAAATAATAATTTTAATAAATAACATGGAGCATACATGTATTCAATCACCACATGCTTGACGTGCCACTTCCTCAAAAACAAATGGCCTTGTAAATAGGGTAGAACTATACATATAATATATAGTTCTACCCTATTTAATATACTGTATATATATCTATATATCTATATCTATATATATATATATATATATATATATATATATATATCTCTCTCTATATATATATATATAGATATATAAATAAAACATTTTTAAAACATTTTTAATTTTAACCACATTGTTTTTTAGAAGATCCTCCTTGTCATCACTACCATGACTCTTTCAGAGCTTAAAATGCATAGTAAGTTTGCTAACAGGAGAGAGAACTTCTTCTTTCAGCTTTCTCTGCGATATTGTAAATTTTTAGGGTTGTGGTTGTGTGAGCCACCTTAGAGTCCACATAAGCAGTACCTCCTGTTGCTGACTGAACTACTCAGGCTTTCAAGCAAAGTTTCAGGCTACACAGAGCCTATTTTCAAGTGTAGCCTGAAATGTTGCTTATCCAGGTCCTGCCAGTGTACTTCAACCAATTGATGCAAGAGGGGTGGAAGGTGTACGTGCACCAGGACCCAATGATTTGAAGTTTTGTGAGCTGATTCTACCAACCAAGCTTATCAGACAGCTTCCATTTATTTTGCTTAAATAAAAATGTATTTCCTAATATTGGTACCTGGGTATGATATATAATAGACAAAATCAGGGGATAAAATGCTTCACACGTAATAATATGGCATGGGATCAGTTATGCAGCAAGCTCAGAATTACAGAAGCTGTCTTCCATAAACTCCCATTTTATCCATATAATACACTTAATATATTAAAAATGATTTCCTTTTTCTCTGTAGTCATAAAACAGTTTCATGTCATGTTTACATAATTTACTTAAGGTACAAGATCCAAATTATGAAAATATCCCTTATCTGAAAAATCCCAGGTGCCAAGCATTCTGTATAATAGGTTCTATACCTGTAAACAGTATGTCACTGTATCTACATAATAATAATTTTTATTCATCAAATTCTAGTTTTTATTGCATTTGTATATGTTAAAGACATTACATAGGTTTTTTTTTTTTAAAAAAAAAAAAAAAATGTTTATATTTACTTTTTTAGAGAGGGAGTTAAGAGAAGATGAAGAAAACATTCAGGAGTCTAGAAGCCCATCCAGTACTGAAGATGCTGAAGAACCACAAATATGGAATGGGCCAGGTATGTTTCGTAAGTCTTTCAGGCCATGAATTAAATGAGTGATGCAGACCCATAAGGAAGCAAAATTGTCTTTTGCAGGACTGATGCACATAACTTATAAAACATTATATATAATACATCATTTACCATGCAAGTATCTGGCACCAAATGCAGGCCCGGATTTGCGGCAAGACCGCATAGGCCCGGGCCTAGGGCGGAAAAAAAATAGGGGCGGCATGCCGCCCAGCCGCATTATGGGGACGCGTGCGTCCCCATTCAATTACAGCAGCTGCGCCGGCGTTTCTTCGCCGGCACGCTGGGAAGGGGAGGTGAGGTGGGCGCTAGGACCGCGCGCCCGCCTGGTCGGGCCACGCGGGGCCTAGGGGCGCCCCTTATTGAAATCCAGCGCTGACCAAATGTGTCTTTGTTGGTAGCAGTTACAGGGCTCCTAATATTGTTTTGCTAATTTTTACTCCAAAGTTCACAAGGAAGGGGAGTACTTGTGTTTGCATGTACTTACATGTGAATTTGTATTGTATTTGTTTGTATGTAGTTATTTGTAGTGGGTCCGAAGTGTGTGCTGCCCTTACATTGTAGTTGCAAGGTGCACATGTTAGCAATTTAATTTCTGTCAGGTTCAGATCTTTACACACTATACCAGAGGTACAAACCTTTTTTGTGGAAAATAACAGAGAAAGGTTTGTTGTGTACACTTTGCCCTCTTTTAGTAAATGAGCCCTTATGAGTTAAAAAAAAATCTGAACAAATTGTATATTTTTGGGATGAAAATGAGCAAAACTAGGCCACATATATCCGATTATCTGTAGACTTTGTACTGAGAACAAGCCCTTGGGCAGCTGTATTAATGTACTGAACCAGCAATCTCCTTGAAGACGTTAGCACTCCAACTGCTGGTATATTTTTTTTATAAACTGCTTCCATGTTGCTGATTCTTCTGCCATTCTTTATCCTCCAATGTACGTGGAGGGATGCGGTTACTAAACAACACTGGAATGTGCTGGAATTTTATGAGATAACATAAACAGGAAGTAATCTGTAAGATAGGAAGTAGGTGGCACGTACACATAGAGATGCAGCATACACACTGTAAATATGTGCTCATTCATTTTTTGTTGGGTGGGATTAAAACAAACGCTTGCTATAAAGTTGTAATTAGTTATCCACTTTCATATTGTGTTTTGATTATACGTGGGAAATTACTGCTGACATTAAAATAACTCCCTATGTTTTATTTAATCTGTTTGGTAATGAAGACTATTTTAGGGTGCTGGAAATTGTAAATATTTTTATTTTCCTCTATATTCGGGCCCAACCATACTGTTCCTGCCTAGAGCTCTACTTATTTTTTAATGCCAGCCCTGTGTTTCATCATTGCTCTAAGGATCATTTTCTTAGTTCTGCGTGTTCCCCTTGTTCTGGTTCACAGTTTTTCTTGCTTTAGCTACCTAAAGTGTGTAGTTACCTGTAGTGTGCAGTTCAACAGACCTCTTCTGCCTTCAGTCATTTGTGTTTGCCAAAGAATTGGTGTTGATTTCCCCTGGTGGTAATCATGAAAAATCTGCGTCTTAATGACTTACCAGGAAGTAGTGTGTCAGTTACTTACTACTAGTGTTACTCAACTAATTAGTCAAGTCTATGTCAGTGGATGGCTGCATCCTAGCTTAGATTCTATAGTAGTGCTAGGCATCATGGGGTATATTTATCAAAAAGTGAATTAGAGAGTGCCAGTTCTCTAGAGTGAAATTCCGCCACTCCCCATTCATTTCTATGAGATGAGTATTTAATCAATGGGTGAAAGTGAAAGTTCATCCTTTGATAAATACACCTTTAAAAAATTCCATAGAAATGAATGTAGAGTGGCATTATTTCACTCTAGTGGACTGTGGCAATCTCTAACTTCACTTTTTGATAAATATACCCCTATGTGTCTTGTTTGCAGCACATTCCTATTCTCCAAAGGTAAGTTATTGAGAGCTCAGTGCCACAGTGGGTGATCCACAAGAATAGTGACCCCAGGTGTATAGCAACAGTGAGAATGTCTGCATGCATTCAGTATGAAGCAAGTGTCAGAGCCTGTCAATAAATAAAATACTAATTGCCATGTATACTGCGCATACTAGTCTTCTGTTCTGCACTAATACTTCAGTAGCCTTGTGTCATTGGTTTACCATGTGTTTAAGAATAAGTGATAACCAACATATTTATATCTCTGTAGCACAACTTATTAATGATTCATTTGTCTTCCATACTATTGTGGGGCTCCATATGGCTGTAAAGGGTAAGGAAGTGACTTATCCTCTACCGAGTCAGGGAGGATTAGAGGAGCGCTTAGATAGTGATTATTACATCCTCAAATGGGGGCTGTAATGGTTTATAATAAAAGTAGTGTAGTAGCACAAGTAGTCATGTGGCTCAAGAATTGCACATTTCACTGCCTATAAGTTCATTCTATCGCTTTTAATAGTAAACTATGTAGGATCACTTAATTCTGGGTAAGGTGGGTACCATTAAAGAAGGCCACCTCCATTTTCACATACGTAATACAAAAAACATGTAAAATGTTTAATTTAGAAAGAAATAGGGATACGCAAGAAAAAAAGAAGTAAGATGAGTAATAAACATAAGTGATGAATCACTCTATTGCTTCAAAGACATCAAAGTGAACCATTCACCCTATTACATAGAATTCTATACATATACATGTGCTTGTTACGTATGTTTAATAATGTTCAGAATGCAAGGTTCAGTTTGGAATTTAAAAAAATATTTATGCATATATTTATTAATTTCAGAATTCAGAAAAAATTTAATATCAGGGATAGCTAGCTGTCACTTATTCTGTAAGGACTTATTACATAGTTACATAGTTAAATTGGGTTGAAAAAAGACAAAGTCCATCAAGTTCAACCCCTCCAAATGAAAACCCAGCATCCATACATACACCCCTCTCTACTTTTAATTAAATTCCATATACCCATACTAACTATAGAGCTTAGTATCACAATAGCCTTTGATATTATGTCTGTCCAAAAAATCATCCAAGCCATTCTTAAAGGCATTAACTGAATCAGCCATCACAACATCACCCGGCAGTGCATTCCACAGCCTCACTGTCCTGACTGTGAAGAACCCCCTACGTTGCTTCAAATGAAAGTTCTTTTCTTCTAGTCTAAAGGGGTGGCCTCTGGTACGGTGATCCACTTTATGGGTAAAAAGGTCCCCTGCTATTTGTCTATAATGTCCTCTAATGTACTTGTAAAGTGTAATCATGTCCCCTTGCAAGCGCCTTTTTTCCAGAGAAAACAACCGCAACCTTGACAGTCTACCCTCATAATTTAAGTCTTCCATCCCTCTAATCAATTTAGTTGCACGTCTCTGCACTCTCTCCAGCTCATTTATATCCCTCTTAAGGACTGGAGTCCAAAACTGCACTGCATACTCCAGATGAGGCCTTACCAGGGACCTATAAAGAGGCATAATTATGTTTTCATCCCTTGAGTTAATGCCCTTTTTTATGCAAGACAGAACTTTATTTGCTTTAGTAGCCACAGAATGACACTGCCCAGAATTAGACAACGTGTTATCTACAAAGACCCCTAGATCCTTCTCATTTAAGGAAACTCCCAACACACTGCCATTTAGTGTATAACTTGCATTTATATTATTTTTGCCAAAGTGCATAACCTTGCATTCATCAACATTGAACCTCATTTTCCAGTTTTCTGCCCAGTTTTCCAGTTTAGACAAATCACTCTGCAAAGTGGCAGCATCCTGCATGGAACCTATAGTTCTGCACAATTTAGTATCATCTGCAAAAATAGAAACAGTACTTTCAATGCCCACCTCCAGGTCATTAATAAACAAGTTAAAAAGCAAGGGACCTAGTACAGAGCCCTGCGGTACTCCACTAACAACACTGGTCCAATTAGAAAATGTTCCATTTACCACCACTCTTTGTAGTCTATCTTTTAGCCAGTTCTCTATCCAGGTACAAATACTATGTTCCAGGCCAACATTCCTTAATTTAACCAGTAACCTTTTGTGTGGCACTGTATCAAATGCTTTAGCAAAATCTAAGTAAATAACATCCACTGCCATCCCAGAAACGAGGTGTCTACTTACATTCTCATAAAAAGAAATTAAGTTAGTCTGGCAAGATCTATTACGCATAAAACCATGCTGGCACAAACTCATAGTATTATGATTTGCTATGAAGTCCAGTATCTTATCCTTTATTAACCCTTCGAAAAGCTTTCCTACCACTGACGTCAGACTAACTGGCCTATAGTTTTGAGGCTGAGAACGGGATCCTTTTTTGAATAGAGGCACCACATTAGCAATTCGCCAGTCTCTCGGCACTATGCCAGATCTCAATGAATCCTGAAAAATTAAGTAAAGAGGTTTGGCAATCACAGAGCTAAGCTCGCTAATTACCCTGGGATGAATACCATCTGGCCCTGGACCTTTGTTAATCTTAACATGTTCTAGGCTCTTTTGAATTTCATCATGTGTGAACCATGCATCATTAGTTGTATTACTAGAATTGGGACTGTTAAGAAGGAAACCTTCACTTACTGATTCCTCATTTGTGTAGACAGATGAAAAATATGAATTCAGAATCTGCGCTTTTAATTTGTTTTCATCAACTAGCTGACCCCCCTCTGATAGTAAGGGACCCACCCCTTCCTGCTTCATTTTTTTACTATTAACATATTTAAAAAATAATTTTGGATTTTTTTTACTGCTTGCTGCAATATCCTTTTCTATAGCAATTTTAGCTTGCATTATAGCTTCTTTGCATGATTTATTGGCCTCCTTGTACCTTATAAATGATTCGGCTGTACCAGCTAACTTGAAAGTTTTAAAAGCATGTCTTTTCTTACCCACCTCAACACCAACGCTTCTATTGCCACGTCTAATAGAAGTTTACCCTTGCCTTAGTGAATATAATCTAGTTACCTGTGTCACTGGAGCACCCCTCTGTACTCTTCAGATTACTGACCTCACACATACAAAGTTCATTCTTTAGGTTTGTAAGTGCATGGATAGATTAGCTAATCACACAGGTTGATTAATTGCTGATGTAAGATGCATTGTTGCAGATATGTCTTTTTAGTAAAGGCTTTAAAGAGGTCTAATGAGCTAATGAAATAAAGCAGCACATGCATACTATGCATTATAATAATGTTGATGGTTTCAATACAAAAAACTGTTCAATAAATGTAATCTTAAACTGGAGCAGCTGAATTGTCTCAGCATATAGCTGATCCATATTGACAAGAGCCAACTGATGAATTTGCTGAAAATATCATATAGACATCAGTTCTGCCTTCAGCCGGTAAAACTGTATGTGCTGAGAAAGTGATTAGTCAGAATATTGGTTCCTGTAATATTGCTATCACTAGGGATGGGCGAATTTTTTCACCTTGTTTCGCCGCGGAAATGACTCATAGACTTTTTTTTTTTTGACGCCCATAGACTTTAATGGGCTTTGGCGACATTTCACCGGCGGCAAACGAAACTGGTCAAATTCACCCATCCCTAGCTATCGCAACAGTGTTGTCTGCTAGAGAACGTGTCATACATGCATCTTGTCTCACTTACCTCAATGGTATAGGCTGCACCCAGTCCCCTTTGCCAACATAGCCCTTACATATGATTTGATAGCATCTCTCTGCTTTCACTTGTTGAGTACGGGTGTTTTTTTTTTGTTTTTTTTGTTTTTTTTAAAGGCATGTATTTATAAACTAGGTGAACTGAATTTTACAGTGCAATTTAATAGCAATATTTTAGTTTACATAAGCTTTTGGGTCAGGGTTGCCAGGTCTAATTCTCAAAATCAGCCAAAGTCAGCTACAAAACCAGCCCAAAACTAACCAAGAGGAACTTCAAAAGTAGCCCAAAAATAGCACAATATGTGCAGTGAAAAGAAACTGTAAAAAATAAATGAATATATGAGAAAATACGCCTTTTTCAAATCTTCACTATTTCACATATTTTTCCATGAAGCAAAACGGGACAGATTCGCCCGTCACCAGGGGAGTAACTACAGAGGGGGGCCCAGGAGGTAATATAAGATCTTAATACATATACAATTTCAATAAATCTTGGTAAAACAGGTCAACCTCTAGACATTTTGGTGGCCCCTAAATTGTCTGAAATTGAGGAAAGTCACCAGAAAATGTGAGAATGCTTAAGAGTGACGGGAAACTGAGGTACAGAGCCCAAAATCTGGTAACTCCCAACTTCTACACAAGTCAGTCTCCATGCATGCTGGGTATTGTAGTTTTACATTAAACATGGCAGTCATCAAATTGTTAAACTACGTTACCCAACAAGCATTAGGAGACGCAGGCTTGGCACATTAGGGCAAGAAAAAACTTTGTCTGGTTTCCAAACTACAAACCAGCTAAAGGCCCAATTAGTAGCCCAAATCTGTATCATGTTTAGTTTGTACTTTCAAAATCCGCCTGAGCTTTAAATTAATAGCCCAATTCGGCTGGAAAACCGCCAACCTAGCAACCCTGTTTTGGGTGTACAGGTGCCACTCTCTGACGTCAAAGTGCGCTGATTGTGCGTCCTCATCCGGGGGGCAGCGGGACCATTGTGGTTGCCTGGAGCGCCCTGCCGGCATTGCTATATACACTCAGGAGCAGTCACATGGTTCTGCAAGACACACTGGTCCTTCCCACTCCTATATAGAGACAAATGTTAGAACTATTATAAGTGAGTTGCCAAAGAACTTAGATGACTTGGGACTTATTTCAGTCATTGTAACCACTCTAGTACCCTCTATTCATAATATATTAGGATATACTATTTAGGTGACCTTTTTAAAATAATATTATTGCAATATGCATTGCATTTTTTTCAGTTATTGATCAGGATCTCAAAGGGCAGTGTCAACGACAGTGATAACTATGTAGAGCCTTTTCACGTCAGTCCAAATGAACCATTCATTTTAGTTAAACTCCCCGTTCCTGTGGTGTGTTCCAGACTGACATCTCACTGCCCCTAAAACTTTTTTCTCTATCCTTAGCATCCATTCTGTAAGAGATATTTCCCTATCGGCTGCCTCCAGCATGGCTCTATTCTAGTAATTGGAATGATATTAATTTCTATGTGGCTGGGAGTGGATGGCAGTGCCTGTGATGAAGTGATGATAGGGCGATCCGCTCACACATACACTTCTGATAGTCTTTCTATCAGCTTCCCTGCAGACCTCGCACTTATCAGGGACAGCTCTAGTAAAAGGGGAGAAGAGAAAAAAATTATAGAGACATAATATTTCTTCATTATTATTTATTTTTATCAGCAGTATCCTCTGTACGTCAGCAGATGCAATGTTCAGTAACGTTTCAAGGAAGACATAGAATTTACCACTGTTTTATCTTGAGAAATTAACATTTAACCATTTTACTTAAGGGAGCTTAAACCTGTGGCCCTGTTGCTTGTAGCGGTGAAATGCCAGTATGTATGTTTGGAAATGTAGATCACTGAAGCCACATATCCAACACAATATATACATCGATATAGTTTTGCATTTAGTTGTTTAGTGAAACATAACTGCACCCATCAGCCTGCACATAAAGGCATATTTATTATCATTTTATTTCATATGGATAGGAGCTGCCATACTTTTACTTAGCTTGGTATAATAAAATCTTATCCATTGAAACCATGACTCGGTTGACTTGGTTATTATAAAAAGAGGCGTGCTTGACTTCAGTAAGTAATTATAATTTTTTTATTCAGCAAGGAAAGCTTTATAGCTTTCAGAATGCATTTTCACATAGTATAATATTCTGAAGAGGTTATATTACGTTTTAATGCAAAAAAAGGTTTGTTGTATAGCTGTTCCAATTTATTCAAATTAATGATTTTTCCAATTTTGTGAGACAGTTTAGAATTTGTAGTGCTTTTGTGTTGCTGCCTATGGGAAAATTAGCTATTTGACAAAGAAGGTGAAAAAGTATTCGTGCAAGTTGTCCAGATTTGTTTATACAGGTATAGGATCCCTTATCTGGAAACCCGATATCGAGAAAGCTCTGAATTACGGAATGGCTGTCTCCCATAGACTCCATTTTATCCAAATAATCCAAATTTTTAAAAATGATTTCCTTTTTCTCTGTTATAATAAAACTGTAGCTTGTACTTGAGCCAAACTAAGATATAATTAACCCTTATTGGAACCAAAACCAGCCTATTGGGTTTATTTAATTTTTAATAAATAAATGATTTATAGTAGACTTAAGGCATGAAGACCCAAATTACAGAAAGATCCATTATCAGGAAAACCCCAGGTCCCAAGCATTCTGGATAACGGGTACCATACCTGTATTAGAAATATATTTAAATGACATATAGGGTAACTCAACGGCTTTAAATATTCATTTCTTTCCCCAGCTTCCAATCAAACCATCAAAAATAAACTTTTTTTTAGAGGGGGGGAGAAAGAATGATATACGGATGATGCCACAATGGAAAATACTTGGCCTTAATAAATAGCATAACAACAACTGAATATTCCATTGTATTTATGCTTGATGAAGAATTAAATGGAAAACAAATGTTGCTAGCTTCAAAGAAAAACAATGAAAAAAAGCTTGATTGCCCTGTGATCATGCAACTTTGTGATCTCCACTAACCCCTCTCCCTCCCCCCCCCAAGCTATGAACTACAACTCCTGGAATGAATAGGGGTGCAGAGGAGAGTGTACTAAGTCAAGTGTGGTAGACAAGACTGTTGCGTTCTTTTCAGTCCATAACATATTTGAATTGTTAAAGGAAAGAAAGGCAGGCACCCCCCTCCCCAAAAAAAAGATATATTTTAACGTAAGACATGGTCTTGTGCAGTTTCTCTTATGTTGATGAACAACAGGCACTGGCATCACTGTTCTAGAACAAGACTTCACTAGATGAGAATTTCCAAGTCTTATGACTCCCAGCATCCTTCACTGTTACTTGTGTGTCCTTTTTATCAACTTCTGACAGCTAAGGATAAGGTGCAAAACGGGTACATTTATCACATCTGCAGAAGGGTTTGAAATTTTTACATACAAAAAAGTGCCTTTTTAGCCAAAAGACTGTAAGGTCAGGAAAACTTTGACATAAGCACAGATTGAAAGGCTCCTGAAACTATTAATAGCCAATACAATGTGTATATAGATTAAATAGATACACATATAATAGATTTTATTTATTTTGGAATTTTATAAATGTCTATGTACCTTTTCTACATAAGCCCAACTGAATGATCGTGCGTCAAAAATGGCCTGTGTATTTTCTCTTTAAGCGCTCTCAGTCCACACAAAGGACCCTAAGGCCTCTGCCTCAAGTTATTGAATGCCTTCATTCAAAGTGTAAAGCTTGAACACTAATACACTTCACTAGACAAGTTTTTTTTCCCTACCCCAGCTCTGTTGGTTTTCCTCTGCAGAAGGAAACAGGGGTTTTGTTGGCAAGCAGAGGATTGCCTTACAAAAACCCTTTTGGAGATATGTTAACAGCCTGCCCCCACCATTGTCTCCCCCTGCACTCCTGCGTTGCAGTGAGCCCGTGCTGAATAATTTAGTCTGTGATCGCTATCGCAATCCCATAGTGTGCTGTCCAGGAGAAGGCACTGGATCCCTTCTGTTTGCGCTGCACAGCTTGTAAAACATGCTAAGGAGCTCTGAAAATGGCTTCTTTGGTGACATTTGTCGGCAGAGTATTAGGTACCACAGCAACTCAAAAATGTGCCTTAACTCTTTTCTAAAAGCAATATTTACATACTGTCTGTTCCGTTTTAGGGCAATGACACACAGTGCTATTTGTTGCCTGTGATTTGGAGTGGCTGTAGACAAGAGAAATTGTCTTCGCTAAGGCACTCAAATGTATGAAAAGCTATTCTTAAGCGATTAATCAATTTGAGTGTTTGTTATTATCAGAGACAATTCTTTGTATTGTCTATGGCCTGGTATAGTCTGGCATTTTGTAGCTGTGACAAATAGCACAGTGTTATTGTCTTAAAAAAGGTATTTTTTTCTGTTTCTCATACTTTTCTGTGGTCAAATCTGCCAATTTATCCCTCAGCTAGACCAAAGCAGACTGTGTGGGAATAAATATGGTACTATTGCATGGCTGCCTTTACAACAAGGTCAGTGATTACACACTAACCATAGTAAGATCCAGATATCTGAGCCGGCATTAGAACCGACAGCAGCAGACTACAAAGATGCAGTTGTGTGGTGGCCACACAAAATTTTCAGTTCAAAGTGGTTTCCATGAGCTGTGTTATTGGCATTAACATGTCAGTGAATTGATTTCTAGATCTGGTCAGAGCAGGAACCAACTAGGGATTTTGATAAAGCAAAAACTGTGTTTACCTGCACACTAATGAATGTTAATCCAGTTTGGTCAATTGCCAGACAATATCAGCTTTTGTGTTCGTTTAAAAAATATTTTTATTCCAGTGTGTTTTATGATATATTCTGAACTAGCAGGCAAATTGCGCAGCGTCATGATTTCATATAAGGATTAAGTTTTCTTATACCCTGAATATGGGCTAACTTAGCTAATCATCTGTTGCTGGACTATAATTAGGGATGTAGCGAACGTCGGAAAAAAAGTTCGCGAACATATTCGCGAACTTGCGCAAAAATGCGAGCGGTTCGCGAACGGTTCGCGAACCCCATAGACTTCAATGGGAAGGCGAACTTTAACATCTAAAAAAGACATTTCTGGCCAGAAAAATGATTTCAAAGTTGTTTAAAGGGTGCAACGACCTGGACAGTGGCATGCCAGAGGGGGATCAAGGGCAAAAATGTATCTGAAAAATCTGCCTGTGTGTGCTTGGAAGAGATAGTGTAGGGGGAGAGCTGTTAGTGATTTCAGGGACAGATGATAGTAAGTTTGCTGGCTAGTAATCTGCTTGATACTGCTCTGTATTGGAACAAAAAAATAAATAAAAGCAGTCCTTACAAGGACTACTGTTATTGCAGCAGTCAGCAGATGAGATCAGAAGCAGGACAGCTGCCCACTGCAGCTACATACAGAGCACTGCAGTAGAAGGTAGATTACTAGCCAGCAAAGCTACCTAAGCTTAAATGTCCCTCAAACCCCTGCAGACTTCTGTCCCTCCAATAACAGAGCAGTATCAAAACGATTACTAGCCAGCAAACTTTCAACTGTCCCTGAAATCACTAACAGGCAGCAGCTCTCTCCCTACACTATCTCTTCAGCACACACAGGCAGAGTGAAAAAAACGCTGCAGGGCTTCGGTTTTTATAGGGAAGGGGAGTGGTCCAGGGGAGAGCTTCCTGATTGGCTGCCATGTACCTGCTGGTCTGGGGTGAGAGGGCAAAAAAAAGCGCCAACAATGGCGAACCCAAAATGGCGAACGTCGCGCGACGTTCGCGAACTTCCGGCGAGCGCGAACACCCGATGTTCGCGCGAACAAGTTCGCCGGCGAACAGTTCGCGCCATCTCTAACTATAATAGTGTGTTGTTATAAACTCTTGTATCTACTGCTTGTGTTATTTTAATTTGACATTAATTACTGAGCACTATACAATGTTTTGTTCTCCACATTTCTGAGCTTGTGGTTTAAGCTGATGGTACACATAGCAGGAATGGGTATTAGCCTATGATCAATGGAACATGTGATGCTTCTTTGCTGGCATATTTCAGCTGGCAGAGAAGCATTCCATACAATGTGAAAAGTAATTATGCCTTTGTTTTATCGTTTGGATTGGGCTAATCAGAATCCTGCAGAAAAAGGCTTGAATCTGGCTGAATCTGAAACTGAGGTTCAGTGCATTACTTGGCTAGGGCATGTAAGTTATTAATATTATATAGCTGTGTGTTTTCTTTTGTTTGTTTGTAAACTGATCCAAATAGTTTCTATCCTGATTTAACCTTTGTTAAAAGCACAAAGGTTATTCAAGTGCACTCCAAAGATACCTAAAGTACATGTGAAGCGTAATAGAAAAACAACTGATCCAGTTAAAATTGCTTGATATGTAGAAAAAGATAGCAATCGATAGGTCAATGCACATTTACTGGCCCCACATTTTATTGGTTGTTTATTCTTTGTAAGTACATACATTTTCAAAAACAGGTTACAGGTTTTTGATAATACTGGCCACCACAACATGATTTCTGGTAATATTTTCATGGGCTGGTAACTCCCTTCTTGGTAAAAGTTTCTCCTCAACAAAGTCTTGGGGGCAAATTCACTAAAGGGCGAATTTTCACCTGCAAAGGCTTCGCCAGACTTCACACCACTTCAACAGGTGCAAATTCACTACCAATATTCAGCGCGTGCATTTCATATCGAACGTTCAATAATGTTCATTTTTGCCTAGTGAAACTTCGTTAGTATTCATATGCTTACGTCAATTTGAATAGGGCGGGTACATATAAGTCATATAGACGTCTTTATTAGAGATGTTGGTGCAAATGTTTGAAGTGGCCACTTATTATTACAAATGTCCAAGGCAAAAAGAGATCCTCTAATGTCCTAGACATGAGCCCACCCAAATGTGGCGTGCCCCTCAAATTGGTAAAAAAAAATTGTTCACGCAAACATATTTAATGGTGAGAACTTTGGAAGGCAATGCCGCTTCAAAATATGAAAAAACGCCAGCCTTTTTTTTTTTACAACTTTTATGATTTTTCGGCATACAGGATATGATGTCACTGACATAAGATTGAGGAGGATGTAGATTCATCTTAGCAGTTTGCCATGTCTAAGGTGGCAAAGGAAACTCTGGTGAAAGAGGTAACGGTCTGTAAAATTTTCACTTTAGGGGAGTAATGATCATTCGCCTGAGTGAAAATTCGCCTGGTGAAAGGGTGTGAAACTGCGCTGGAAGGTTACTTTCGCTAGCAAATTGTCATCTACACCTATTAGTAAATTGGCAATGTCCCTGCATATGAACTTTCTGGTGAATTTTCTCTAGCCATGACAACTTTGCCCATTATTAAATCTGCCCCTTGGTGTCTGGCTTTACCCTATTCTGCTATAGCTGTTAAATATTGGGTAGAACTTATACAAATAATTTAAAAATACTGTACTTTTTACAATAGCCATATTCACATAATGCCATGTTCTATCACCCTTTCTTATACATCAAAAAAATCTTATTTGCATTCCTCAATGCTTTAATGCAGCAATTCTTCAAATTTATGTATGCATTAATGCAGGTATTCTAAATTCCAATTTAAGCAAGACTTTGCTTGATTTTGTTTGAGGGATTTTATTCAAGGCTTTCCTAGAGTGTAGCAGATTTAAGATAGCTTTTTCAAGCCAGTACAGCATTCAGTTTCTGCTTGGCATTGCTGGATGCTGAACATGTGTGGTCACTGGATTAAAAATTCTGTTTTAGCTTTACAAAGGGCAACAGTGCAAATAATTGCTAACATCTGGCACAAATGCAGTTAATATGATCCAAACATGTATTGGAAGTGCTAGGGCAACAAGTGAGACTTGAGCAAAGGAGAAAAAAAATAAAGGGAGGCTTTTTTTTTTCTTTAAATTATGTAAAATCTGTGAAAATGTAAAATCATGGTAATGTGTGAGGGAAAACTTAAAATCAGGGCATGTAAAATGAAGGTTTCATTGTATTTTTTTCATTGATATAGCTCTGCATGAAGATAATTTTTTGTTGGGCCTAAGCTAAGCTCTGCAGATAAATCTGATTGTTATTAATGCATAGTGGAATTGTCATATGAGAAAAATAGCAACTTAATGCTTATGTACGTATATGTGAGGAAGGGAAAAATAGCAACTTAATGGTTATGTATGTATATGTGAAATTGTGTCTGTTTTTATAGGTGGAAATACATTGCTGTAAAAACTGAGAAATTATGTAAAATTGCTTTAGATTATAATTAGTGTGAATGAATATCGAACACTATCCTCCACTTTTACAATCAATAATTGCTTAAAGGAAACCTATACCCCCCCCCCAAACAATGTAGGTCTCAATAGAAAGATATTGCATAAAACCCTGCTTCATGTCAATAAACCATTTTCATAATAATATACTTTTTTAGTAGTATGTGCCACTGGATAATCATAAATAGAAAACAGCCATTTTAAAAAATAATGGCCGCCCCCTGGGATTGTAGGATTCACGGTGCACACAAACAAACCAAACTTGTTAGGTCACATGAGCCAACTAACAGACAGAGTTCTGTCTTTTGCTTCCATACTTCTTCCTGTTACAGTTAGAGTTGTAGTATTTCTGGTCAGGTGATCTCTGAGGCAACACACAGACTATCATGAAATGGTGGTTCAAGGCAAGAGATGTAAAGGGCAATATTTACTTAAATATATATTCCAGTTTCTTTAATATGCCACTTAATTTGATATAAACTATATGTTGCTCAAGTATTCATTGTGGGGGTATAGTTTTCCTTTAAGTATGCTAGGAAGCCAGCAATCCTCGTATGAAACATTTGAGATCAGTCATAAGGTTTTGCATCAAATTAAAGGATGTACGTGGGGTGCACCATTTAATAGTGAAAGAATAGCACTGGTTGCTTTTTAATTAGTACAGGAACAAGCATTCCAAATTAGCATTACTTGTGCAGTAGTCCATGGAAAACATCCTTTGGGTCAAAATCCTATGGGTGACATGACCTATGAAGACCTTCCAGACACTACCTGTCCTTTAATCTTGTATTTATAGACCAGAACAGACATACACAAGAACCATGCAAGCTTTCTCTTACAGAAGTGACAATAGGTAGTGGGCATCCAGGGGCAATATTTCAGGGTATATCTCTGGAGCTAGGGCTAATTATAGGGTGCCAGATATTTTGTCTCCTGATATTTTTCTGTCCTCTGTGCCCTAGAGTAAAGGCAGTCGAAAAAGGTGCCCAGAAGCACAAATGGGCCATTTATCACACAGCTGGAATCCTTCAGCCCTGTGTGTTTTTATCAAAGATCCTGCTTACATGACTAATGTTGCCTGAGAACAGGCTGGCAGTGCCAATGTCTCGCCCAGCTCCAATTCCTTAAGAATGAAGTCTGTTGTTCTCCAAAACATGTTTCTAAAAACTCCCAGAAGCGAAAGGAGGGGAGAGGAACAAACTTCCAGCCAAAAACAACGGGGTCGCTTGAGCTAAAGGTACTCCAGTTACAGGGTACCAGAAGGAGCCTTTTACTGGGGCTAATCAGGAGTAGTTTTTGGTCATACAGTATTTGATCAGAGTTCATTATGTGTAAAAACCCTACATATATGTCATATCTTACAATTTAACACTTAAGCTACAAAAGTAGATCCCAGTCTAATGTAAAGGTTTATTGCTCTTTCATAGAAAAGATCAAGCTTCTAGAAACTAGATTACTGTTACTGCAAGTTAACAAGCACGGGTATCAAATTGTTTTTGCCCATCTCTTTGTTGGGAAATAGGTATGTGTGTCATATTGCCCCACAGTGGTGAATGGTTAACAAACTCTATTCTTTTAAATCCAACTTGTATTATTTTTTTTTTTAGAAATATTCACTCCTATATCCAGTCATTCACTAAATAATGTCATGTTCACCTAAGTTGTAAGTATACAGCTGCAGATGGAGCCCTGGCTATGCCAAATTACTTCTCAAGGTTTTATTTGTTTTAAAATCCTGTTACAATCTTTTTGAATACATTTAAAAGAAGACTTCATATTATTTTGACCGAATTGAAATAAATTAGGAATCCATCTTTGAAAAAGGAAGCCTGTGGGATATTTTGAGAAATCATTTGGATTATCCAGGGCAGCTTATTTATTTATTACACATAGGGCCCTTATAGGGCCCTTGTATAGGTCTGGATCTACTATCTGCAATGCTTGGGGCCTAGGGTTTTCCAGGAAAGCAGTCTTACTCTAATTTGGGTCACCATACCTTAAAGCTATTAAATTAATATAAACATAAAAAATCAATAGGATTGCATTGTCACCAACACGTAATTATGCTAGCTTTTTCACCATAAAATAGAGTCGTTTATTGCACTCGGTACCTGTACTTTTCCCAGAGAAAACTAGAAAGATCACAGGAATTCCTCTTGTGTGAGTATACCCTGAGTTGTAATGTTGCTAAAATAATACCCTTTAGATGAATTTTGAAACTGTGTTTAAAATAATACACTCATGTCTGCAAATCAAATGTTATTTGCCATATTTTATAGTAATCTCTCCACTGGATGCTAAGAAGTATAGTTAGCAGGTGCTATATATATTCAAAGAATATACAATTAACGTCTACTGTATCTTGTATGTATACGCATGCAAGAAAATATTAAAACTCATTTTAAACAGGATTTTTTATATAAGCTTTGCATTGTCATTTCTCGTTAAAATGCATTGGGGTTGGTTGTACATTTGATGGGGAATTCAAATTTATCCACAGGTAAACGTTTGTGAGTTTTTGGCTCTACTCTGTGTTTGTAAGAATCGATGGAATATAATTTGCAAAAGATTGTTCATATAATATCATATTCAGCAAGTCTAAATTAGGCTGCGAATTAAAAAAAAATAAAAGAGAACATAACTGAATTTTTATCTTTGGAATGACCTTGTTCACTGGAGGGGGTTGACTGCTTTAAATTGTGATATGCAAATAACTGATAACAATAATCTATAATCCTCAACTTGGGAGCATTTACAGATGTAAATGTTTAATTCTGAACATAAACTGATGAGCACACTCTTTCTGGTAATATTCCCCTACCCTACACATCACAGTCATACTCTCCTATAATATACACACAGCCATTCCAGTAGAGCCTAACTGACCTATAATGTAGGCACAGTTGCATACTGTATTCTGTGTTTGTTGACTAAATAACCCCTTTTCATGTTAAAGCTTTTACAGTTGAGGTGAAACCATACAACTACATCTATAAAACAAGTTGGGGTTGTGCTTCCATAAAGCCCAACTGGCTGCAGCATAAATGGACCAGTAAGTGGATGAGTACGGTAAAAATTACTGATCCATCTATGCTACTGTCTGATTAATTCTAGCATAGTGCAAAGTAGGCATAAAGAGACTATGCACCTTTGGTGCCCTTACAGCTCTGTCTCATTTGAAATACCACCGCAATATTTCTTCTTCAAGCCACCTTTTTATTCAAGTGTTTCTAGATAAATATGTATATCTAGCTTTGTGTCTGTTTAGCAGAATCTGATGCTCGACTGGCCAAAGGTTATGCTGATGCCCCCATTTTTCACTTTTGCAAATGAGACTTTCCTTCAGGTTATGGTTGAATCTTTTTCTCACATATGTGTTATTGTGCTTTTTTCTGTAGGTAAGCTGCTCTAAATTTTATGGAAAAAATGACTACAACCATTCCTATCATATGTATGAGCACAACTAAGTAATGTTATGACGTTATAAGCAATTACATCATACATACTTTGTTGCCACTGAATGATAAAATAAATTTAAGATATATATATAGGTATAGGTATATTTTGCAATAAGCTGTATTTAATAGTGGGCTCTTGTCTGGCCCTGTGTTATAGACATACAAGCATAATATTACTGCAAAGGTGGCAGAGTTGTAATGAAAGTCAGAATGAGTTTCCATTGGCAGGAAAACTTTGAATGCTGCAGATAAAAGGACATAGTTTATCCTTTGGTATGTTTAAAAGAGAGCCAAGTTTCTGACTTTCTTTAAAGGTTTCTATGAAACATATTGGGCAAAGAAATACAGAACTCACAGGGTTTGCACTGGAAGTTCCCAAAGAGTATAAGAAAAATGGGCTTTTCCTATAGCACAACTGCTGTTCATTGTATCTGTTTTTATTTTATTTTTTTGTATTTTCCCCTCAGCTTAGACCGGCTATACACATACCAATAATATCTTACTATAGTGGGAACATGTATGGTGGGCTGACATGTACTATGGATATATGTAAGTTTGGGAGTCAGGCAGGTTAGACAATTTCATCTGCTGATCCACCGTTTGGCCAGCTCATCGGCAGATGAAGCAAAGCGGGGCGGCAACTATTCATGCCAGTCCAATCTTCTGCATGCTTTTGGTTTAGCATTCTCTGAAATAGAGCTATGTAATTTGCTTTTTATTATCGACCATGATAATGTGTCAAAATGAACAAGAGGGACCCGAAACCTTGAGGTTCTCAGCAGGATTGTTCCTAGAATTGACTGGGCCCTACAAGAAAATATATTAATCTTCTCTCCCATTCCCAACTCCTCCTTTTCTGAAAGTATGCATATATATATATATATATATATATATATATATATATATATATATATATATATATATATATATATATATATATATATATATATGCACTTCCAAATGAGTATCCGCACTCCAAGGCAAATAACTTCAGCAAAGGGAGGGGTGCACGGTAATTATGTATACTCCAATTATTCTCAGACCAGCACTCCCTATTTTAAGAATCAATCATTTTATTGTTACATCGTATCAATGCCCGACGTTTCGGTCCCCTGCTGGGACCTTTTTCATTCATATATATATATACTTTAAAATGGACTATTTATCAAGATCTCTACCGGCTCCCATGTTATATGGACTGATGTCCCTGTGGTTAAGCTCTAGATTCCAATTTCCAAAATCAGTTGTTTGGTTAGATTCCAGTGTCCAAGTCCATTTTTGGCTGCTCTGTGTTTGGTTCTGTTTTGCTTGGTTACCTCCTAAAACTTGATCCTGTGATCATTGGCCAGCCAAGTTTTCTTTTACCAGTATCAACAACTGAAATATATTACAATAAAATATAGGGACCAATTCACAATTTTCTCATTGACCTGCTATTATTTTACATAGTCTTACATGCCAGTTGAACTTTGTGGTGAGGTTTGGGGTAGGTGGGTGTAGAACCTTTACTCTAGTGGGGTACTTAACCCTTGGGTTGGGTGGAGTGCCTGAACGTGCGTCTTTGTAAGGGCAATGCATAGAAGGTGCTGGAAGAGACCATATAAAGGTACCTTTTTAATGAGCTACTTTTAAAACAGCTTTAAAAAAATCTGTTTAAGATCTTCGGGGGCAATATTCTATTCTCTCTCTGTGTCTAAATTCCCCTCCCTTTCAGTTTATTTCTAAATTATCTAATTAAACATGATGAGAATTTTTTTTCTGTTAGTTTATCTCATCCACTCTCCTGCCTCCTTAATCTCCAAATGCCTGGAGTTTTGGTGAAAACCTCAAGGTTTCATTATCAGGGGAGCAGTAATGTTGACCACGGCAGCACATCATGTACTGATGGACAGGGGAGGGAGAGATGTGGCTGATAAAGTGCCTTTTTTGGTATGTGTGGGTGTGGAAAATAATTTAAGCTATTTTTTCTTTATCGGAGTGCTTGCTTTGACGGCAGATAGAAATATTTGTTTTAGATTAACACTCCAAAATAAGTTGCAAAATTAATTGGAAAAATACCATGTTTGTAAGTTAAATGTATCTTTTATTTATCTTCCTTTAATAGTAGTGCATAAGGCCATGGCTTATTGTGTGCTTTTAATATTCTCTATATATTGCATTTCTACTAAGGATTGTGAGCTGCCATACTGCTTGTTCTGGCTGAGGTGTCCTTTGTAAACTTCTATAGCAGCAAAGGCAGTCCTGGCTCACAGTTAATGTGGATATGAATACCAATAAATGAAAGATAACACTATGGGGCGAATTTAGTAACCTCTGAAAATTTGCCAGCGACAGTTTCGCTCACATCGCAACACTTCGCCAGGCGTAGATTCGCCAGGACACTGCTAATTCACTTAAATCCGAAGTTGCATCCAGGGCGCTGAATGCTGTCGAAGATGCACTATCGTTACTGCGCCAAGCGAAGTTGCGCTAGCCTTGCCTAATTTGCATATGGCGGGAAGTTAAAGTTCAATGGACATATATGTTGCAGCAAATACATTACATTACACTACACAAGCCCTGGAAACCTTAATAAAATAAAGTTGTTATATTGCCCTACACATGAGCCCAGTGTATAGTTAATGAGGGGGGAAGCCAGTTACCCCAAAAAAAATTACGCTCTTTTGCAGCCTATAAGCCTGAAAAAAAGGAAAAGACGCTAGCGTTTTTTTGGGAAAAAATGTCAATCTTTTTTTTTTTTAGGAACTCCAATCTCCTCTATTCACTTCGCCTGGTCTGAGGTGGCAAAGGCAAGTCTGGCGCAACGTTCAGTAAAATCTCCATCTTAGTGAATTTGCATAGTTACGTCCAATCGCCAGAGCGCAAATTCGCCTCGCATTTGGGAGCGAAGTACCACTGGAGTCTATCTCCTTCTCTAGCTAAGTTACGCCTGCGACCGTCAGTAAATCGGTCCAAAAAAAAGTTCCAAAATAACGTCACGCTGGCGAATTTTGTGTTTTTAGTGGATGTTTAATTTTTTGATAGCATACTTACAATTTCTTGACAGGGGAAAATCACTGAATCCATTTTTGTGCTTAGGCTAATGGCACTTGTCATAGGACACACAGAATGGATATTGGAGTGTAAATTCATACTGTAGCATTCACCATTTAAGCCATTGGGTGGACTGGCATTACATTTGTAGTTCACCTGCTTTTTCTGCACAAGGGATATTAAACTCAACACACATTTTATTAAATAGAATTATTTTATTAAATTCTGTCAACAATTAAAATATCAGGTTATTGAGTCCTGAATTTGAACAGGATGATAGTATCTGGTATATTTCATCAAGGCATGCTTTTGATCTGCATGGTACTGTATTTGCCATTAATGTAGATATATCTGCATCACTCTTGGCATGCTATGTTATTAACGCTAGAGTTAATATAGCCACTTGACCAAGTTTGGCTGGGTCATGTACTTGACTTCTAACAGGATCCTTGCACTTCATAGGCCATGCAATTTGCAGTACCTTTTTTGTGACAGCTCCCTACAATTACTCCTCCCTACTCCTCTGGGCAGCTGCTGACAGCTGACCCTGGCAATCTGAAGCACCATTTTTCACAGCCGTCCTCTGGCTATCAGCAGCTAGGGTGACATCAGAGATGTGGTTCCCCCTTTCCGGCACAGGATATCAGGGCTGCTCATCATATCTTGCAGGGAGCTAATCACTCTGTTCTCAGCTTCCTTCTCCTGCCCCGGTTTCCTGGGAATGGAGGCTTGCTATCCTTGGAAGGCCAGCCCAGAGCTGTCTGCACCGCTTCCTGAGCAGCACACAAGAGCTTTCTTCTGCACTTAATACGGAGCGTTTCAGGTTCACAAAACGGCTACAATAATCAACTGGTCGCAGTACTGTCCCACCTTAACCCCAGCTCTGGGGGCAATTAGGAACAAGGAGGTGCATGGCCAGGAACAGATTTAGAGAATAAGTTACATTAAATTGTAAATGTTATTATACTGTATACATTACCACGGCTAACCTTTAGGTAGCTAGTTTGCTTTACAGTATAATCCCTGCACATGTAAAGATGAAAATAATAATTTTAAGAAAATATGTAGTGCTCACATTTGGCCAGCTGACTATGTAGTGCTCACATTTGGTCAGCTGACTTCAGATAGCCCCCACCTGATACCAGGTTAACCTTTACCCTCCTGGGGGTCACACAATCAACATAAAGCCCATAGCAAAGAATTATTATAACTGTCTATTTCACCTTTCATGTAAACCTCAGGGACTTGAAACTGTTATGAATGGTATGGATTTGCCATTCACAGTACATTGTGTAAGAATTTGTGTAAAATGCAAGGTCTCTGGCACACTAGGTATAGCAGTAAACCTAGATTTTTTTCAAAGAGGTTGGCAAGTCCAGCAAACAGAACAGCTATTTACTACTTTATCTGCTGACTGAAAAAAATTGTGCTGCGACACATGCAGGTTTTTTTTGGCATTTTATACTTTACCCTTTGTTGTTTTTTGCATTCTTTCCCAGCATTGGCCACCCATGTAATGCTTTAGATTGGGACTAATCCCAATCCTTTTTTAATCCTTTTTCCCTTGGGTCAATTATCGTGGGACATAAGAGGCCCATGCAGACCCATCTGCGGTAGACCCCATGCACAGCCTGATGCAGTTCTTTGCTACTGGGATATTCTGCATGACCCGTATATGAAGCGTTTAGAGCACTCGAGAATGCCACCTATAGATCAGACCAAAAGTAAGTTGGTTAAAAAGTAGAAGAAATCTTTTAAACAACCATCTCGAGCCTTGCGCATTTCATGTCGCAGAGACACTTAATCATAGGCTTAAGATCATATGAGATGATAGATTGTTTCTACTTTTTAACCAACTTGCTTTTGGCCTTATTGATACGTGGCTTCATAGAGTGCCCTAAACCCTCATGTTTTTGTTAATGGGAAATGAACCAGCACAGAGGCATACAAACTACAGTGAAACCAAAATTTTACATACCACAATTTTAAGTTTTCCCACATTGTTTTTTCTGTGATCCCACCAATATATAATGCAGTATATTACTTCCCCGGGTTTCTGACTTGTTTCATCCATTAGTTCTGTTATGCAAACATAAATTTACTACATACGCATAATGCTTTTGTTTAAAAGAATATATAACATATTACTTGCGTCAACATTTTAACCCTAAAACTGGTTCAAACTACAACTCCCTGTGCCCCCTTTAAATATTTCCATTCCAGTTGGAAGGTTGCTAGACGTTTCTGGCAGACAGTCTATACCCTTATTACAGTTACAAGTAGCAGAACATTCTATTTCCTTAAAGATCGCTGTACCATGATATGTTTCACCGAGTAAAACTGAGCACTGTACCTTCCAGTATCAGAATAACAGATTTGCTTTTCCCTGGAAAGTAACTGCAGTAACCACAGACAAACATGTTCCATAGACTGTGCACTTTAGCTGTTAATTCTCTAGTGCACCAATCTCAGCATGCAAGCCTCCAAATCTTGCTAATGCTGCTCCCCACCAAGCCCCGTCTCTCAACACTTAGAGATTGGCAAGTAAACTTCAGTTACAGGGCCCCCAGAAACCAAATACTTACACTGGAACCCGCATCTTATTATAGTTAAGCTAGCCCCCACCAGTTTCCAGTTTATGTTAGCCTCGAGGCTTCCATTTTCCCTACAATCAGGTGCTAATAAAAGTGTGTTTGCTTTCCGGGTAGGTAAGATCTCCAAGCTATTAGCTTAGGTCACAGTTCATGGTTGATCAAGATTCGAGTTTGTGCCTTGTCAAAAAATCAATACTAGTGATTGTGATTCTGCAGCATTATGATCACAGCCTTGGAATTGTTATATAGACGCTGCTCCTATTAGGGGTTCCCTTATCATATAATGCCGCAAAGGAATTTCTTTTTCCCCGAATACCCATTAAGGAAACTTTAGGAGTTAACTCCTGGAGCTAAAAATTCCTAGACCAACCTATTTTAGCATAGCAAATGTGGAACGTACCATGACAATTTTGTTTGCTCTTAAATTAGTTTATACCTAATGCAGTATCAGCTTGCAGAACTGTAGTGAATACATTGCTTAATCTAACTACAGAGAGCTGATAATTATTTTATCAAAAGGTAAATCTGTGATTATATCATGCAATGAATATATTATTTTCTTAGGAGAACTTCATAATCCAATGTCCCTAGTGTAAAACTGTCTCCTTTCATTCTTCACCTATCATTCATCATGTGTAATTGGGCTATTAGACTTTTACCTTCCACAATTCTTTTCCTCTCTCAGGTTAATTACCTGATAGTGAAAAAATAACATAACAGAATAGAGCTAGAAAGCCTGACTGAACCTTAAGGAAAACCTAGGCGTCTCCTCATTAACGACTTGTCCCACCCAATGAAGGGAAAATGTACTTCCATTTTTGACATGGGCTCATTCATTTAGGTTTATATAAAAAAAAAAAAAAAAAGAAGTTCCAGAGTCCATGACTCCACAATGATACAAGATGAGAGTTGGGTTGCATTACAGTGTGAGCTTAAAGGGATATTGGGAAATGGTTCTTATGAATACCATGGCTTCCTTTCAGTCTGTGGGGCAAGGTATGTCTCCATAAAACAAAAATTCAGATACTATTGTCAAAAAGTGGAATATATCCTTCCTATAACCATTTTGTGTACGTTGTTTTGACCCATTTCAGGGTTTTTCTGTGATTTGCTGCCATTGTTTTTCAGAAAAAAAGCACATCTTTGAACCATGCAATGTATTATGTGTGTGAGTTTATGTATATATATATATATCTATCATACCCCAATTGACATTTCACATCTCTTTCTGAGCCTTCCTCCCTTTCTGAATCGTTGTCATGAGGGATATGATATCCGCCCTGCAAGATATTTCCACTAGATATATGGAAAGTAAAAATGTAAGGGCTTATTTGTCATGTCAAGTAAAACATTGCAGACCATAGCAACCAATCAGATCTTTGCTTTCGTTTTCTTACTTGTAGGTGACTCTTGAAATCTAATTGATAATTGGTTGCTATGGCCAACTTCACTTGATAAATAGGTTTCTAAGTGTACAGTGGTACAATCATGTGCATGTGAAGTCAGAAAAGGTTTGGGGGTTTCAGGGATCTAAGATGGTCATAGACGCGCCAAGTTTTGTACGATATTCGGTGCATATATGGTGGGAGACGAAACGACCAATATCAGCAGAAGACTGAAATTTAGCAACATTGTCTATTTGTACCCATCTTAAAGGAAAACTATACCCCCAAAAAGAACACTTAAGCAACAGATAGTTCATATTATATTAAGTGGCATATTAAAGAATCTTACCAAACTGGAATATATATTTAAGTAAATATTGTCCTTTACATCTCTTGCCTTGAGCCACCATTTCGTGATGGTCTGTGTGCTGCTTCAGAGATCACCTGACCAGAAATACTTCAATTCTAACTGTAACAGGAAGAAGTGAGGAAGCAAAAGACACAACTCTGTCTGTTAATTGGCTCATGTGACCTAACATGTTTGGTTTGTTGGTATTTTTGTGTGCACAGTGAATCCTATGATCCCAGGGGCGGCCCTTATTTTTTAAAATGGCAATTTTCTATTTATGATTACCCAATGGCACATACTACTAGAAAAGTATATTATTATGAAAATGGTTTATTTACTTGAAGCAGGATTTTACATATGAGCTGTTTTATGCAATATCTTTTTATAGAGACCTACATTGTTTGGGCGGTATAGTTTTCCTTTAAAATAAGTGCATTTAGCTAGGGTGCAATAGCTTTAATTTATATTTTTATCTTTTTATATAGGCAGAATACAGAACAGCTGAATAACATAGGGTTATAAAAACCATAAATCTGCAGCTACAACCACAACCACATGCACACCCAGGGGCACATTTACTAAGGGTCAAATATCGATGGTTAATTAACCCTCAATATCCGACCGTCAAAGTAAAATCCTTCGACTTCGAATATCGAAGTCGAAAGATTTACCGCATTTCCTTCGATTGAACAATGGATTTTAATCCATCGATGGAACGAAATTCCTTCGATCAAAAAAACCTAGGAAAGCCTATGGGGACCTTCCCCATAGGCTAACATTGATGCTCGGTAGGTTTTAGGTGGCGAAGTAGGAGATCAAAGTTTTTCTTAAAGAGACAGTACTTCGACTATCGAATAGTTGAACGATTTTTAGTTTGAATCGTTTGATTCAAAGTCGTAGTCGAAGTAGCCCAAAAAAAGGTTTTTTTTATTCTAATCCTTCACTCAAATTTAGTAAATGTGCCCCCCCAGTGTCAACTAGGTGGCATATAAATGAGATGTTAATATATGTACAAAAAAAAAAACCCACCCATCTTAAAATTTAGTGATAAAGGCGGTTTAAAACATTTTGTAGGGCTGGTTAATGTATCATTTGAGGAAGGGAATATTGAGGATGTGTGAGAAGGTTCTAGAATAGGACATTCAACATCACTGCACTTCTAGTGTCCAGCGGTTAATCCCCATTGCAGGAGACTTTTCCAAACAGATGCCCCTCTGCATAGAATTCCTGCTGATCCAATGTGCTGTGCTAGACTGTGAGTATAAAAGTAGCTGTCTGATCACCTACAGCCTCCCTTCGATGAGATGTAAGAATGTATCAGCAGTCAGACATTGACAGGATTATTCACGGATAAATTGGGAAGTTATTTTTTTAATCCCACGTAACAAGACTGGGTTTGTGATGACGTTTAATTTGAGGTTAAATCTGTCGCAGACATGGAGCCCTGCAATATGTGATGGTATAATAGAGGGTAGTTTGGTGGTCTTCCAGCAGTTCAGATTTCTTTCATTGCTTTTATGACCTTGTTCTCCATAGTGCATTGAGGGCATTGTGACTCTGGCAACAAAGCTTAGATTGCAATCTGTTTTTCCAAGAAGTGGCTTCTACATACACCATGTGTACAGAGCTGTGCATATTGTCGGCCTTCTAAGTGGACAATGTCTCATTATTAGAATGCTTCTCGGTAACCCTTTGCTTTTCTTTACCTCTCGCCCCTCCTCTCTAATAGTTTAAAGCTGTTATTTATTATTTCATTTCTGAGTGGCTTTATCACAAGCAAACAGCCCCAGTTACCTGCAACATTTACTTAATGATTCCAGTGATAGGGAATATTCTGATAATACGCAGACCAGCTGGCTGGCGTCAGCCAATCAGATGCTGGCCTGCGATGAGAGATTAGATAAAGGGGGACTGTATTAGCTGGAGTATGGTGACACGGGAACCAACACTATTGATACAGAGATAGGATTTAAAATGGACTTTGCCTCCTGTGATAATCGGGGAAAAAGATTGCCTTTAACTATTAGCTCACTGAGTACTCTTAATATTAATAAGGCAAGGTCAGTCCTTATCTTTGTTAGCTTGGGATCAGTGTGAGAAAAACAGTCTGCCAAAGAGGTGAAGGGAGTGCCCAGGGAGGGAGCGCTGCATCCGCTCGCATGTGATGGGGAGGCAGATCAGACTCGATCATCAAGTTCTGTGTGGGAAAAGGTAGATGGGAATGTTTATATTATGGTACCAACCCAGAAATGTTTTGGCGGCTCTGTCACAGGTTTTATGAATACCGTGATTCACTGTCTCAAGCTGGCGGTGTTTGAGACACTTATGATCCAAAGTCCAATCTTCTTATAACATCTTTGCACTTAGAATTGCCACAGACCCGCTCTTTTATCTGCTTCAGTATCCTGGGAATGTAACTGCTGGGGTAGCTACTGTGCCGTGTTTGTTAGTTTGTCCTTCCAGCCTGTAGAGGCCGCCTTATCAGTAGTTGTGTATTTTCCCTGCTGGTTTGATACAGAAAAGATAGATCGATGTTTTGACATGGAAAGTGTCAGGCTAAGAGAGCTTATCAGTTGGACATTTGTGACCTGACCTCCCAGCTCTTATGTTAACCTTCTGCCAACAATGACTTCTTATTGCTCCAAAACTCCTCAAGCTTCTAAAATCAGCCTAATTTTTTAACCCTGCAAATGCAAAAAAAATGTAAGGGTCTAAATCATTTCTATTCCTTGTGCATTAAACCCTTATTTTGGTTATACTCCATCAACATGGTAACAGTCAATAAAAATGGATCGACAGGGCAATTGTGTGAGGAAACCAGTTTCTTAATTGTTTCAGGAGCAACATCCTAAAATAGAGAGAGAGAGAACGAGATACCCTGTTACCGTATAACAGTATTGATTTAATACATTGTGAATGCCTTCTGTTATAATGAGGCAGTTACAAATACTGTATATGGTTTATTCTCAGTGCTGTGTTATACAAGATGGCAGTTTTGCTTATGACATCTTAATTTTTCATCTTATTTTCACTCTCTAGATGAGCTGGAATTGGAAATTTCTTCTACAGATGGAGTTGGACATATTCGTGCCAGAAGTCAGCTGCACAAAGGCTTCTCTTGGGGACCCTACAAAGGGAACTTCACCGGCTCCTCGTCTTCGCCTAGCCCAACTGACTTGGTAAATATGATTCTAAGCATATTCTATATATAGTGAATATAGAACCCCTTCTTGTAAAATATAAGTATATTATAAGTTATCAAGGAGTTCCGTGACCATATAAAAACAAGGTTGAGTGTTTTTATACAGGTCATGGAATTCTGATAGTGATGTGCGGGCTGGCCCGAAATCCGCAGGTTTACCAGTGGGTCGATTGAGTTCGGCCGACTACTGCACAAAATCCTCAGGTCACAGGTGGGTCCGGGTCAAGCTCTTTTCTTGCTCTCCCCACCGAAGATAATAGACTTTTGTCACTGTGGGGCAGACACAGGTCTATAAATAGAGGGGCAGCAGGTTGGGCCGGGTGCGGATTGGGAGGGGGTGGGTTAGGGTCAGGTGCGGATTGGGAGGGGGCGGGTTAGGGTTCGGTGCGGGTCGAGAAATTCTCAACCCGCACATCACTAAACTACAAGGTGACTTCTAATATCCTCATATTTTGAAGAGGGGGTACTTTATTTATTATAATACACAAGTTTCATTGAGTCATTTGACAGAAATGAAATCACTAAGCACCGATTAGAACCAATGACATCACTAAGCACCAGTTACAGGATATCCGTGGCTCTTGTGTATTACACCACACACACACACACATTGCAATGAGGTAAGCAGGTATAAGACAATAAAGAATTATTCTGGTTTGATAGCATTGCAGTTGATTGAGTATAGGAACAAAATAGGTCAGATAAACATTTCCTTAGCAGCTTGTATTTGGTTAGCAATAAATCTGGTAAACCATAATGATTTCTGCATGCTCTTTGCGAAATCAAGAAGCAAAATTGCCATTAAAGGGTACACTGAGATACATTTAGTAGTAAAGTTGTTGTTTCATAAACATGCACCCTCGAAAAAGAATACAAGCTATAAATCACAGCAGTAAAATCTGCTTTATTATGCTATTTATCATGGAATAAATGTCGGAAAAGTGCTTATATACTGCTGTAGGAATTGGACCTCCACCATACACAGACCAGGAACTGGCCTTCAGGACCTGATTCTTTTAAATGTCAAAGCTTTGGCTTGTCAATGACCAAATTATGGAATAATCCTTATCGCGAAAGCCCCAGGTCCTGAACATTCTGCATAAGAGAGGTCCCATATCTGTATAACATTTTATACAGGCGGCCTGCAATGTTAAGTGGTATAGTTTTCCTGTAATGCAAAAATTACTCCATTTCTTCTATGTAGTCCCCTTTAACAAAATACAGTGGTCCAGTGGTGTACTGAACTGCCCATTGGCTTTCATGCCAAACACGAACTCCCAAGCCCAGCTCTCATTTTCTCTCCTATACATCAACCCTTACACATTATGGGAAGGAACTTCTTAGTGTAACTTGTTTGTTTTGTGCTGAAAGATCTAATAATTTGTATGTGTGTGTGGCCCTTGGATTCCATGCTCAAGGTTGCTTGCAGCCCCTGTGCCTCCTGTAGTGTTGCCACTGATGTACAGCAGCACTTTTAAGGGCCCCCTTTATTTCTAGAGTTCCTTACTCTGCATACAGCAAATGATTTTCTATCGGAGATTAGGTTGTCTTGAATTTTCTGTGAACAAAACATTTTTTTCTGCGTGTGTGAGTTTAAAAAAAAAAAAAAAATTATGTGTATATATATATATATATATATATATATATATATATATACATATATGAGGCAATATGGCAGCTCACACATATGCCTTATTTATACTAACATAGGATTTATACTATCTTAATAAAGGATAATATAAAAAGCACAAACAAGTGTCAAATACAGGGCTGGTTAATTAATCATTTTGAATATTTTGCTTGTATATTATATGTACAGCATTTGATTCTCTCTCTCTCTCTGATGTGCTGTCTTGAAGCAATTAAAGATAAGATAAAATATATTTTGTACATTCCTGTTTTAAAATTGAAACTAGAAAAAGTTTCAGTTCAGTGTAGTAAATATTTCATCACTGCAGCAAAAAGTGCATTTCTGCTGCTTTTGAAAATCTGAGCATCCATGATAATTATCCCATTCTACACATGGCAGCCAGCATCTAGCATTGTTTGCATGCTGGTTAAGTCCTGGTTCTTCTGGAAGAGACTGCTGTGGAACAATGTGGAGAAGAGATTTAGGCCTGAGTTATTATAGGGCAAAATGTGCCAACTATAAGCTCCCTATCTTATATACATGAGAGAGGAGGGAGAGTTGAGTCATTATCTCCTCTGCTTTAAGGTTAAAGCTCGAAATATTAGACGTGTGCAGGCTGGGTATGTGATAGCGATTGGGTCCATTATCTCTTCGGAATGAAATCCTTGATTAACCCCTTATCTTCCCCGTTTGGGGGTGTTATGATCCTGTGGCGCCTCTAGTCCAGACACAAGACAGCCAAATGATTGATTCCTCACAGATAGTGGCTTGCCTACCCCATACTTCATTTATTGTCTAAATATTTTCGCTAGCATTTCAGCTCACCCTGCCCTTATCGGGTGCCTTGATGCTTTGCAGCTCTGCTCATCTCTGCCTCCCTCTCTTCCAGCTATCAGTAGAACCTTAGGAGCGGCAGGATGGAATAGGTTCATCTCCAGCACATTAAACATCCCTTTTAATTCCTCCTCCTTCTATCTTGCTCTTGGCTAAAAGATCTTCTGCTCCTTTTCCGCCCCTTTAGTAAATGTCGCACATCCTCCTGTCTCCCAGATAGTTCAGGGAGAATCGTTCTCACTTTAACCCATTCACAGCTTCTGCCCCTGAAGGCCTCAATGTTGCCCAGTGTGATTAATAAACTGATATTTAATATGGAGGCTGTATGCTGTCATGAATTATGCAGAAAAAAATGGTATTGTTTTGTGAATTTAAAACTTATCACTATAAAACCCTCTGCAATAAATTGAAATGATAGATTCTCATGCTATTGTGCTTACTGCTTTGTTCATGGTGATGGTAATAGATGGGACCCTGGCCTGAAATTATAGTGAGTTTTATGGAGAGTTGGGTAACTGTGTTACAATAATATTAATTTCTAACTGCTATATTAATTTCTAACTGTGCAGCTGAATCAGAAAGCCACTGACAGGTATAATATTAGCCTTCAAAAACAGAACTGTACAAACAATATTCATATACTGTATTCTGCATCACCTGAATTAACTACTCGTGGTTGTGTAATCAGGAAATGTCCCCCAATGCCTGTAATACAGTGTGACCTTATCAAATGTGATTCACATGTAGTGCCAAGGTTGCCTCAGAGCACCTTTTCATCAGGCACAGTAGAGACTCAAAACAATTCAGGCTCTGAGAAATGTCTGGGAGTCGGGTTCTGACCAGTGTTGCAGAGTTCTTGTTCACTGGCTACACAGTATCAGCAATTGTAAGAGCTTGTGTCCATCTGAATTTGGACCAATACTAAATCTACCACATAAATAGTTTTCTATTTAACCTGGCCACATGAGCAGTTTTTGGAGCAATTTGATCCCATTTGTTTTCTCACATACTTTAATGGTCAAATCTGATTGATCCGTTTGTTCGGCCCACAGATGAGTTGTTCGGGGAGTGGATGGAAGATGTGGCATTATCACACCAGTGTAAAAAAATAAGATTATTTTTTGCCAGTTATGTTAAGGAATATGTGATCAGTGATCACTTGCAACCTATCCCTAGTAAAGCAGCTCTGCAGTGCTGGCCTATGGACGTGCAGTATCTGGCACATAGCATCCACAGTACAGCTTACAGCAGTGATTATAAGACAGCCTCTGAACATGTTGCTTTTCCCAAAGGGGAGTATTGTTTTCACTTATGACTTATTATCTTATTCAGGTTATGTGCCAATTGTTTATGTAAATTCACAGCAAAGTATGGCCTTTCAAGTTTCAGATAAGAATAAGATGCAGTCTGGTCAGTCTGCTCATGGAACAACTTTGATTACATATTTCTTTCTAGTCCTGTGCAATATATCAGGGGAAAAGGGACATGCTCACCAGAAATGGGCACTGGACTTGCAGAGCATCCACTATTAATTGAGCCCCCCCCTAAGGCCTTCTTTCTTTGGAATAGGTAATTACTGAATTACCCACATTTAAAACCTTGTGCTTTACCATACTCTTTCAGTTTTTCTGGGTTAGATAGCATAAGGTATGATTAAGAGATATGTTATGTATTTTTTAAAGGTTGTATAAACAGTGTATCTTTTGTGATCAGTGTAATTTTTCCTGTTGGTCATGACAGCCCAGCTGGCTTGCTTGCACTGCTTTGCAGGTAAAGCGGCCATTGACTATCCCAGTCATAATAACATATGTGGATGGGCCACTTGCCTCCTCCATTTTGTCCTTGGTTCCACAGCTCAGCCAGCATTTACTAGCATTTAAAGCATCCCTTCCCAGGATAAGTCTGAACAGCGGATGCAGTCTAGATAGAGTTTCCGATGGTTATCAGGCAAAGTTCAGAACAGAGACACTGACCTCTTTGTTCAAGGGGAAAACAACATATCTTCTCACAGGGACAGAGGAGGAGAGTTTTAGAGATGCAGCTTATATACTGTCCAAATACAGTATTACAGCTTCTGTACACCTTCAGTTCAGGGCAACATCTTTAACTCAAATCAAAGTACCCCCATTCGGTTCTCAAGCTTTTAAATAAGAAAAGGCGACAGAACTGATTGCTTCTATGCTCCTTTCCCAACAAATGACTTTTAGAAATGTTTAACCTCTTTATTAGATTTATGTATGAAAGACTGTAGTGCTTTTTCCTGTATGTATGGTTTGAGCATTTAGGTGGGAGTAGTGTGGGGGCGACCATTCTGCCTGACATTCTTTGCGTAGTGTCGCGCTGACAGTGTTAGCAATAGATCATTTCACTAATGTTCCCAAATATTACTACTACGGCTACGCAATGTTTGATTGCACTGTGCTGGCAGGCCGCAATATTATTAATTTCATGACGGAGGCCATTGTAAATTTGAAAACGCGCCGCAATTGGCCCGCGGGCCAGACTTTGGACATTCCTGAGTTAGCGTAAGAAAGCGAACTCGTATGGCAGTGAGAGTGTTTCTGCATCATCAGCAATGCCAAACTCTTTATCAAGTGGGGGAACACGCAGCCTATCAGAGTGATAAGCTGACTAGCATCATCACCCTCAATTTGAGGGTCTTCAAAATATTGGAAGGAATAATTAGATTTCATATTGTTACCGAAGCAGCCATCAGATTAATTTCTCTTTCTCTGCATTCATTAATATTCATTAGAGACATGGAAAGGCAGAATGCATGTTGGATTCTATGGCAAGTTTCAAGGCTCAACAATAACACATTCAGAATTAGAGGCAGGATGATTCCTGTGCCTAGGGTTGCCACCTTTTCTGGTAAAAAAAAAAAAAAAAATACCGGCCTTCCTATATATTTATCTATTTATATTAATAACATTGGGATCAGCCATCATTTTTACCGATCAGGATGGTAAAATACTGGCCAGGTGGCAACCCTACCTGTGCCCCATGTTGGGACTGTAGGTAGCTAGCTGTTCTTGACCCTGTTGTTTAGAAAACCTTGATGGTTTATTTATGTAAAGAAATAAAACTATATAAATAAAAATGGATAAATATATGTGTTCAGGGTGCAAAAAAGAAGTAAGGCACCATGTTTTACACTACTGTGGGCATCTACCAGTGCAGGTCTTCAAGTTCCAGAATGACCTGCGCTTCCTGCATAAATATAGCAGTGTCCCCAGATGTCCCCCATACTGGGCTCTATTCACAAAGGATTTACTGTCTGCACTATGGTAGGTGTTAAGAGTGGTTTGTAGTGATGTGCGGGCAGGGCCTGAAACTCCTGGAATGCACAGGTTTATCTGCCGATGACTGGTTTTGGCCGATTTTTGTGGGCGGGTTTGGGAAAGCGCTCCCTTCTGCCCTCCCTGCCCAGAACCTTACTTTGCCCTGCTTCTGCCTCCAGCAGCTTCTGTTTATAGATGTGACTTCAAAAATGGGGCAGGGCTATAAATAGAGGAGGCTTGCAGGTTCAAGTTTGGCTCAGGTTTGGAGTGAGCAGGTTAGGGCTGGGTGTGAGTCGACTTTTTGTCGCCAAGTACATCACTAGTGCATAGTACATAACATTCCCTTAATAGGCATCACCTTTGAATAGTACATATAATAATGTTTCATTACTGAGGCCTTATCCATTACAACCAAACTTAATTAAGTCTTCCAGCCTTGACTATTACTAATTTGTGTGTAAAGAACATGTATCAGTTTTGTTAGGCTATACTGTTAACGGTTTCTTATTGTCCATTTGCATCAGACTTGTTTCATTGAGGAGCATAAAGGTTGAATAAATGCCCAAATCCCCAGAGTAGTAGTCTGATCCCTGGATAAATCACAGTATGGGAAAAAAAACTATTAAAGCAGTTTTTTCCCCCCCGAAAGACAGAAGGGGCCACCGTGTGGCTATTTGCAGAATTGACTCTCTAAACAAGACTTTTTAATGCTAATAAAGACAAGGCGTAAAGCAAAACTTTTCTATTATTATTTTACATTGTATTTTTAAAGTACTATGTTGCCACGCGGAGGTCAATGCTACTCTGCTTTAACAGCTATGTAGATTCTTTGTATGAGCATATGTGACTAACAATAAATTGATTGTGCCTTTCCACAGAGCATCTCCCTTTCATTGGATGTGGATGATGATTGCTGGCTGAAGTATATGACATTAGTCTCCTGTGAAGCTGAAGCTAATGCTGTTCTCTACCGGAAAGGTAAGAAATGTACAGTATACTTGCAGACTGCTGGCTCCCAACTGAACATTTATATTGGCCAGCAGTTTAATGTGGGTGGAGCCATATCATAGCTAGCATATGTTTTGCTTCTATTTATGCTATGAAGGATTTTATTTGATGTGAGGAGTAGACTTTTGACCGATTACTGTACAAAATTTGCATATTTACAGTCCATGAATGTAAACGGATGTATAATGCTGTCACACAAAGATTGCAAAGCCAGTACAGGTATGGGACCTGTTATCCAGAATACTCGGGGACCTGGGGTTTTCCGGATAACAGATATTTCCATAATTTGGATCTACCCAATAAACCCAATAGGCTGGTTTTGCTTCCAATAAGGATTAATTATATCTTAGTTTAGATCAAGTACAAGCTACTGTTTTATTATTACAGAGAAAAAGGAAATCATTTGTAAAAACTTGGATTATTTGAATAAAATGGAATCTATGGTAGATGGCCTTTCTGTAATCAGAGCTTTCTGGATAATGGGGTTCCAGATAACAGATCCAATACCAATTCATTTTTGGCTCACTGTTTCAGTGGGAATTGTTTTCAACATTTTTCCTCAATTATGTGTTTGTCAGATCACTTCTATTTGACACTTCCAAACCATCCAAGGTTGTCCTAGTTTATTATAAATTCATGCTCCACAAAATAGAATTTCGAATTTTTTGTGTGTTGCAGGTGACCAAATCTGGTGCAAAACATCACAAACAGTGGAACAAGGTGAAGTTATCCAAGCTTTCTTAATGGCTGAGCCCCAGGCCATTCCCAACTACACAATAAAAGAAGAGCCAGGAGAGACTTCTCAGTGTACTTCTACTTTACCAGAGTTCCAACTGCTCCCCCAGCAGGCCGGCATGGCTGCCATCCTTGCCACAGCTGTTGTCAACAGTAAGTATATTATAACACGAAAGCTAATGCCATAATTATTATGGTTTATTAAGGTGATCTTTGTTTACATCAATTTGGTGTCCTTCATATGTCTTGTATTATTCATTCTAGAGGATGTATTTCCTTGTAAGGACTGTGGAATCTGGTACCGCAGTGAGAGAAACCTCCAGGCACATCTCATGTATTACTGTGCCAGCCGCCAAAGTTCTACATCCCCATCTATGGAAGAGAAACCTAAGGATTCCTACCCCAATGAGAGAATCTGCCCTTTTCCGCAATGCAAAAAGAGTTGCCCTAGTTCCAGCTCACTGGAGATTCATATGAGAAGTCATAGTGGTGGGTATTTTAGTCTTTGTTTTTAATCACCTGGCACATCAGAAGTCTGGCATGAGATTATATAGTTACCCTGCCCCACACATTTTCACATGCTGGCCTAAAAGCTGTGGGTTTGGATTGAATAATTGGTGCACAAATCAGGTCAGGAATAAGTGCACGTGAGCGTGACCCACTCTCATTACTGGAGATTTTTATGCTGCGGCTGGTTTTCCACTTATTATTTTATAGGATTGTGTTCTCATAATGTCTGCCTGTACCATCCCTGTCTCCTGACATCAGAAGCTCCCTACTTTTATTTGGATGTGTGAATGCAACATGTCTGCTAACGAATCACATGCTCATTCAGCATCTCACAGCAAATATCCAGCCCTAGTTTACCTTTTTGCTTCCTAGCTTCTCCACAACCCTCCTTGTCCTAGGGCTCAGGGTAACAGTGCTGTGCTGTGAACGCTGAAGCGATACACTCTGTCTGTGCTGTGCCTGGGGCCTGGAGAATGAGGGCAGCTGGAGGAACCTGGAGGGTAAGCATCACACTGGTACAGGGTCGGACTGGGGGGCCCAGGGCCCACCGGGACTGGTGTCCAGGGCCCCCCTATGGCCCCCGCTACCTACTTGATTGTCGATTCGCCGCTCGGCTCCCAGGCGACGCATCGCGCATGCGCAAACGGAAACAGTGCTCGACGCGCATGCGCAAATGCAAACGGCGCGCATGCGCAAACGGCGCTGCGATGCGCCAAAATTCTTTTTATTATTTTTTTTAAAAACTGTTTGGGAGAGGGGGTCTGGCCCGGCGGGGGCCCACTAGGGTCGGGGCCCACCGCGTATTTTCCCGGTATCCCGCCGGGCCAGTCCGACACTGCACTGGTAGACAGCACATATAAAATAACTGATGTTAAATATGGTCTTAAGTTGCCCTTGAATATGTCTGGGTTTTTTTGCTCAAAACACAGGCATTATTAGGTTTTTTTTTTTTTAAAGGAAAACTATACCCCCAAAATGAATACTTAAGCAACAGATAGTTTATATCAAATTGAATGACATATTAAAGAATCTTACCAAACTGGAATATATATTTACATAAATATTGCCCTTTTACATCTCTTGCCTTGAACCACCATTTTGTGACTCTATCTGTGCTGCCTCAGAGATCACCTGACCAGAAATACTACAACACTAACTGTAACAGGAAGAAGTGAGGAAGCAAAAGGCAGAACTCTGTCTGTTAATTGGCTCATGTGACCTTACATGTGGTTTGTATGTGTGCACAGTGAATCGTACGATCTCGGGGCGGCCCTTATTTTTTAAAATGGCAATTTTCTATTTATGATTACCCAATGGCACATACTACTAAAAAAGTATATTATTATGATAATGGTTCATTTACATGAAGCAGGGTTTTACACATGAGCTGTTTTACTCAGTGTCTTTTAATAGAGACCAACATTGTTTGGGGGGTATAGTTTTCCTTTAATCTACCATGCTCATTTTTCCACAACACTCAAATCTATTTGTTCAAAGTGTCCCATTCAGATTAATAGCATCACAGGACATTATCTTACCATCTTAATCACAACTCAGCACACTTCTCTCTATTAGTAGATGTGGCTAGTATTGCATTTGTGATAAGAGGGTGCCCAAGGTGGTGCTGTTGAGATCTTCTTGGAAGGACTAAATAACAAGTACGCTTATCTTCTCCAGGCGAGAGACCGTTTGTATGCCTGATCTGTCTGTCTGCCTTTACTACCAAAGCCAACTGTGAGCGCCATCTTAAAGTTCACACGGACTCTCTGAATGGTAAGCAAGTAACCATTAACTAAAAAAAATACATTTTTTATTTAAATTGACATAATGATATCAGTTCTTTCAGTCCTGTTAATGTTTTCTTTGAAGTAGAAGTTCCAATATTTATTGCAGTATGTGAAGCTGACTGAAATAAGCTCCGCCGCTTCATTGTGTGCAGTCCAGTCTTAGATGATACAAAGTCATTATTTACTCCGAAACCTGCTACAAGTATTTTTTAAATCATATAATGATGCTTTCTAGAAATGATGCAGAAGTGCAAAGTAAACCAAGATTATTTGTGCTGCCTTCTCCCTTTAGATCTCTAATCCATTCTAAAATAATAGAATATGTTTAAATGTATTCATTCATATGGCACTGCTGCAATAAATGTCCATGGAAATGATTAATAAAAATATCCCATTACTCAATCCAACAGTACAGGCTACACATATTTCTGTTCCTTTGGTTAGACTTAAAGGTACTAGAGACCTTGGGAATCAAATATATAGCTTGCCTGTATACAACCCCCTCACTTCACACTTTTGTTGAGACTGTTTTGTTAGTCATTAGTGCAGGGGGATAGTGATCTAATGATCTGCTTCGCAAGGATGAAATATGGAGTACTTTTAATTTCCCTGTTTGCCCTGCAAAAAACTCGGCATGCACCAAATCTATTATTTGGTAGTAAAACCCTGAATCCTCGGTGAAAGATTCGGCGAATACTGAATCCTAATTTGCATATTCAAGTTAGGGGCAGGAAAGGAAACAGACGGAAAAAAAAATTCCCTACCTGCCACTAATTTCCATATGCAAATTAGGATTCGGTTCGGCCAGGCACAAGGATTCGGCTGAATCCTGATGAAAAAGGCAGAATCCTGGCCGAATCCTGAATTCGGTGCATCCCTACATAAAACAAAGACTTTTTTGTTTAAAGCCATAGAGAAAAACTCATTTTAAACAGGGAGTTAAACTACCCCTTGCAAGAACTTTGACAATTTACTAAAGAGCAGGGATATACTAAATGTACTTTTTGCCTGATGAGCTTTTCGATGATTTGAACACTATAGTCATTGGGATCTCATAACATACTCATTATACCCTCCAAAATTGTCTGCACAGAGTGTTAGATGAGTGAATGCTCTGCAAGATGTTTTATGAACTGTTATCCTAACACATATGCATACAAAAGTGCAGTTGCACAACCTACAGAGAAAGTATTGATGAAAGAGACTAAATCCTATCTGGTGATAATTATCGACCTATCTCTTGTTAGTGGTGTCTGCCATGGCTGGGGATAATTATTGGCCTACTCTCTTGTTACAGGTGTGTGCCATGGCTGTGGATTCATCTCAACCACAAGAGATATCCTTTACAGTCATCTAGTGACCAATCACATGATCTGCCAACCAGGATCCAAGGTTGATGTTTACCCTGTTGTAAAAGCAGTACCTACAATCAACTCGGCAAACCCAGGTACAGTTCATAATATACCTATTACACAATATTAAAGCTTCAGAGTTGGTGACAGAATGACTCATATTTGTGAGTTAAGGCAGTAGTGATTGGTAGCTCCTTCGAAATGGTCAGACTTCACTGGGAAAGGGCTATTCAGCATGGTCCTATCTGATACACTTAGGGTAATAGCTACATGTTCCAGAGTCAGTCGTTCTGAGGTGTGAATGGAGTTGTTTCTTTCCATATAGTGCTGCAGCTGGTGCTTGTATAAAGTGCTCTGCATAAAAGCTAAATTTATAAAGCAGTAATGATTTAATTTTTCGTCAACCCTGTCTTATTTTATTTAAATCATATTATGTATGTGTCATTAATTATTAGAATTCCCCCCCCCTTCTTTTATCTCTCCAGTTGTGAGCCAAATAGCCTCTATCAATATTCTGAAATGTGACTTGTGTGGATTTCTGGCAGATGGACTTCCAAGCCTTCAGCAACATGCACTTCTGCACACTACAAATTCTGTACCTGTTGCCACTCAAGCTGTTAAATCCCCCCCTGAAAATCAAAAGGAAAAACTAAACCTTAAAGGGCAAGAAAATGGAGATGCCAAGTCACCGATCTCATCGTCGTCTTCTTCTAGTGAAGAGCCCCCTCTAAAAATCAACATAAAACAGGAGCCAGAAGGGCAATACAGCATCAGTGAAGCAGGAAGTACCATTTGTGAGACAAAAGATGGAGTAGCATTAGTGCAATCACCAGCCATAAAGGTAAAGACTGAAATGTCTAGTCCTACTCCTGGGTCAAGCCCTGTTCCCAATGAGACAGCTGCAACTGGTGGGGGAAGAGTAATTATCCCAAACTATGTATTTGGGCAAGAGGCTACTGCAGCTATAGTCCCTCAGGCATCTGAGATTCTTGCCAAAATGTCCGAGTTAGTACACAGTCGTTTAAAACAGGGCCAGGCAGTTACTCCAGCAGGGTTTTCAGGGTCTGCTGCGCCAAAAGGTGCTACGTGTTTTGAGTGTGAAATTACCTTTAATAATATTAACAACTACTATGTACATAAAAGATTGTATTGCTCTGGAAGGCATGTTTCAGATGAAAGTTCTAGTGGTGCCCGTAAGGTCAAGGCTTTACCAGCTAGAATATCGTTAGCATCCTCTACTGAACAAGAAGCATCACCACCACAAGAAGATGCAGGAGGAGAGAGCAGTGCGCCAGTAGTTACAGTGAAACTAGAGGAGAACTCTGGCATGGATTGTGAAGGAGCAGGAAGTGGTCATGTGAGTGAGGGCAGTCAGAGTCCCAGCTCCTTAGACGATCCAGACGAAGACCCAAACCGGACAGTTTGCGAGGCATGCAACATCCGTTTTAGTCGCCATGAGACATATGTAGTGCACAAACGGCACTACTGTGCATCACGACATGACCCACCATTGCGTCGTAGTGGAGTAAACAAACTTGGGCCTCCATATGCCACTCAGCCAACTCCACGCACACGGAAACGGCGTAAGTTATATGAAATTCATGGTGTTGCTCCAACAGAATCCACCCTTTCCTCACCACATCCACTGGGAAGGGTAGAAGCTATGGCACTGATGCCAGGTCTGATACCTGCACCTGCTATGCCTTCCCCAAGTTCTAGTCCAGATGCTGCTGATGGGCCAATAGATCTAAGCAAGAAACCCCGCTTGGTGGCAGAAGTACCAGCTCCATCTGCAGCTGCCACTGTGGCACAACTTGCTGACTACCATGAATGCACTGCATGTCGCATTAGTTTTAACAGCTTGGAAAATTACCTCGCTCACAAAAAGTTTTCCTGCCCTACTGCACCTCTACAGCAAAAAGCTATTCAGCAACTTCAGAAAATTAAATCTCCTTCATCTGCTACTGGGAAGCCTGTAGATTATACTGTGAAGGTAAAAGTGGAAAGCAGGGCAGCTCTGAGTCCAGGATCAGTTGGTGAGACCATTCAGCCTCTTGCTTTGCCACTCTCTACTATCTCAGACCCCAAACAACTTAAGCAGTACTCCGCTGTCACAGAAACATCCCCATCTGCAACAACTTGTCCTTATTGTCCTCATAATGTGATAATACGAGGTGACCTGCTTGAACATTTTAGAAGTGTCCATGGTCTCATACTGGCAAAGCCAACAGCAGGGCACAGATTACAAACCACTATTATGGAGGTGCTGGTGCCTGCTCGTGGACAAACAAGCAGTGCATCAGAAAACAGCCTGCCAAGTCCACCAGCATCATCTGCTTCACCCCTTCAGCTGCCAGGTCTAAGGAGGGAGAATTCTAACTACAAAGATACCGCCTCCTCCTCCTCTTCTTCTTCTTCAGCTAATGGTAGCCCAGTATTGTCAAGCACTCCCAGGCCTCTTATGCCAACTTCTCCTGCCCTTCCTTCAAATTCTCTACCATTGACTGAAAGCCGAAGAGAAGATGGACTTAGGGTTCTAAGTCAAGTTTTACCTCCTGGGGAGAAAGCAATGCAGCCCCCCAAGCTCAGTTTGACTTCTCCGGTGCCCAATGGGAACCACAGGTACTGTCGCCTTTGTAACATCAAGTTCAGCAGTCTGTCTACATTCATCGCTCACAAAAAATATTATTGCTCCTCCCACGCTGCAGAACATGTGAAATAACAGAGGCTTACCCAGTAAGAAATGGCTGGTTATAATGAGCTACACAAATTTGGAATGAGTACAGTTTTTGGTGTGGTCCATGCCTTATTGTCAGCATCAATTCAAAGAACAGATGTTAAAATAGAAGGCCCTATGTTGAACGGACCTTCGTCTTTGAAAAGGCGCTTGGTCCAGTGGAGTGGCGGTATAGTGAAGCCGCCTATTTTATAGACACTGAGCAATCTTACTCTTGAAGTGGATCTCTGTTCTCACATCCATAGGGTGTGACTTTTTGGAACCATTAACTAACCACAAAAAGTTGCAATGGTTTCTACATAGTTTAATCTTTCCCTCAAAGCAAAGGGGTTATGTTTCAGTTGCATCAAAACTTGCACTGCTTCTCCACTCGTTGCAAAACACAAAATGAACATTTTAAATATGTTATTTTGTACCTGCCTCCAATTTGTTAAGCACAAGAGGGAAAAAAAACTGTTACAAAGGACATATTGAAATGAAGGCACACGTGTCTTTGTTACAAGGTTGGGACGGGAATATCTGTTTTTCTAGTAAGTTATTTTTGAGACGTATTTAAAAGAAATTTTAAAGAAAAAAATTCTGAAGTGTTTTTATAATGTAAGCTCTTTTCCGATATTCAGAATCATGGGATATTTCTCCAGCAACGTTATCTTTTTTCTAAGGCAACTTCATGGTATTACTGTCAGGTCCTTGTATTAATACTGGGATATTTTATTATTATTATTAGTAATGCAAGCAACTCTGCCTCTTGGCCAGCAGTCTGAAGTCTCTGATAATAAGTTCTCCTCTTCTAATGGGTATCCACTCTTGAATTTCTCAGGTTCCCATCTTAAAGAAGCAGGGGTCTTGTATTACTCTGAGAATTCACGGTGTAAAATTTCCTGTAAAAATGTGGCTAATAATGATGGGGGCTTGAAGGGAGGGAACCATGGAAACTCACACGCCACCTTTTTATTAATAAAGCCATAACTACTGTTACCTGTCAAGATTTTTTACAGTGGAAGGGACTGCGCTGTAGGTTCAATGCTACTTTGTTAGCATTATATAAAAAAGATTTTACATTGCTATTTTTGTAGATCGGACGTTCAAGAATATGGCCAGACTCAAGAATTGATATTCTCAGATGATACTGTTTTAGTGTATTGGAAACAGCACAGAGCATGCCCAGAAAGTACTGGAATTCATGTTCCTTATTGTCTAACCTAAGCAGACCCGAGGGCTATATTGCTAAACATATAGTAGGATATTACCGTGTCTCTAGATACGGTTCCCCTATTTGCAGATGGCTTCACAGGTGAATGTGACAGATTTTTTTAAATTCACATACCTTTATGCATTCATAAAATGCACTGGCACAAAAAGGAAAGAGGGGTTTAAAGCACTATTCAGAACAGGAGAGTAATATCTACTTAGCTTCTGATCCTAGGGCCGTTAATGGTTTTTGTTTTTGTTTTTTAAGGAATTTTTACATGGCATTATATGATGACCAAAACTGGAAAACAAAATGTGTTAAAATAGTCCATAAAAGTATATTTATATATTAATATAGATACCAAGAGCACTGATTTACAAAACAAAACACACATTTCTGGTGACTAAGGGTGTGTATAAATCTGTACATAAATAAAAACCTGTGTATAACAAATTATTTTTGTATCTTTATTATCTAAACCCCTGTAATGTGTACTGGTTGGAAATTTAAGACTAAAACACATTATATAGCACTGCAGTTAAAGGGGAGCCACCTTAACCTTACACCACTACAATTCCCAGCATACTTATTATTAATATATAGATATATATTTTGATTATATATTTGATGATATAGGGATGTATACCAGAAAAATATTTTATTTCATGCACAAAAGGCTCAACTGATTTGGAAAGCCTCATGTCTCTCTAATGCACACATTACTAGATATGTATAGTTGTATGGAGATTTCTATCTTCTATAGAACAAAAACTCCAAGCAGTAAAATACTAAACTTTGACACTACAGCAGAATATGGCACACCATGTCTTTCTACTCCAAATTACCAAACATCAAAGCTTTTCTGAACTTAGCCGTTTCTATGAAAATGCTGCAAAAAAAACCCTCAAAACTTTCACTTTGCAAGTTTGTATCTCCAACATAGCATTTGGTACTAAGAGCATTTAGGTCCTAAATATGAATGCCAGTGTTTAGAGACCCCAATATGAAGTGCGTGCATACAAATTGTCCTGGAGGTCACTTGAAAAAGCATTAATTGCATTTTTGTGGGGTAAAAACAAAAATATGTTGACCCAGGAAAACCATATATTCTTGGAGAGTACACATTCCGATCAATCCAAAATGGGTAACCACCTACTTCAAGCTACCGCCTGGGTATTTTTTCCCCAAATTGTCGGTTTCTAATGCCTGCAAATGACCTCAAAGCTTCCACATAGTATAAGGTACCAAGAAAAAACATCCTAAATATGAATGCCAGGGGTGCACTGAATAGTTCCATGCACATTGTGCATAGGATTACCAAATTATCTGGCACTTGGAGACCCCAAAATGAAGTAAATGCATACAAATTGTCCCAGAGGTCCCTTAAAAAATCAGCACATTTACTGAATGCAAAACGTTGACACTCCCCCAAAAAAACAATACATTTTAAGAAAGTACATATTCAAGTGAATCCAGAATGGGTAACCATGTCTTTCTACTCCAAACTGGTAGGTCACAATGCTTTCCCAAAAATGCTGGTTTTGATGAAATACTTGAAAATTGCCTCAGAGCTTCCACTTTTTAGCATCTTATCTCCCACATAGCATTAGGTATCAAGAAAAAATATCCTAAATATGAATGTCAGGGGTCTACTGAACCAAGATTTACCAAACAAAGTGACGTACAGAGACTCCAAATGAAAATATATATGAAATTTCAGGTCTGACACTGGCTGTTGCAATACAGTTGTGTTCAGAATAATAGCAGCGTGTTTAAAGAGGGAATAACCTCAAAATCCTTATAATAGCTTTTATTTCCGTACACACAAATGCATTGGAAACACTGCGCATTCTATTCCAAATTTAAACATGAAGAAAAATGTATCAAATTTGTGTTGTTGCTTTACAGAAAGTGAAGAAAAGGGAATATAAGACTGTTCCAATAAATAGCAGTGTCTGTATTCTTCTTTACAAACTCAAAGATTCACTGTATAAACTGAAAAATGTTTCAAGATTTTGCTTTCCTTTGAATCACTGAACTAATATTTAATTGTATAAACAGTGATTCTGAGAACTGCTGTACATCTGTGTTACATGGAGTCCACCAACTTCTGGCACCTGTTACATTCCACAATTCTTCTGCATTTCTTGGTTTTGCCTCAGAAACAGCATTTTCGATGACACCCCACAGGTTTTCTATTGCTCTGGTCACTTCATAATGTCAATCTTGTTGGTCTGTTTACTGGTGTGTTTGGGGTCATTGTCTTATTTAAAAATATTTCAAGGGCATTTCCTCTTCAGCATAAGGCAACATGACTTCTTCAAGTATTTTGATGTATTGAAACTGATCCATGATCCCTGGTATGTGATAAATAGGCCCAACACCATAGTATGAGAAACATCCCATATCATGATGCTTGTGCCACCATGTTTCACTGTTACACTGTACTGTGACTTGAATTCAGTGTTTGGGGATAGTCTAACATATTGGCAGCACCTAAACCCCAAGAAAACAATCTTGCTTTCATCAGTCCACAAAATGTTGCACCATATATCTTTAGATCTTTAGACCAGTCAACGTGTCCTTTAGCAAATTGTAACTTCAGCACGTCTTTTTTCAACAATGGGACTTTGTGGGGGTTTCTTGTTGATCATCTAGAGTAGACCATTAGACCATCATTGATCTTCCTGGAGCTGATCGTCGGCTGAGTCTTTGCCATTTTCTTTCACGTCTTTTAGGTTTTGGTTGCCATTTTAAAGCATTGGACATCATTTTAGCTGAGCAGCCTATCATTTTCTACACTTATTCATATGTTTTCCCCTCTCCAACCCCAGTTGGGCCATACTATTGCACTCCAGGGCTGTAAATCACCCCCTAGTATCTTCAGTTGAAATAGCTAGATAGAAAAAGTAATACAGATATACAGATATAGGATCCGTTATCCAGAAAGCTCTGAATATGGAAAGGTTGTGTATCATAGAGACTCGATTTTATCTAAATAATCCAAATTTTTAAGAATGATTTCTCTTTCCCAGTAATGACAAAACAGTAACTTGTACTTGATCCAAACAGAGATATAATTAATCCTAACTGTAAACAAAACCAACCCATTGGGGTTCTTTAATGCTTAAAGGAATAGTTCTGTGTGAAAATAAAAACTGGGTAAATAGATATTCTGTGCAAAATATAAAATGTTTCTAATATAGTTAGTTAGCCAAAAATGTAATGTATGAGGGCTGGAGTGAACAAATGTGTAATAAAATAGCCAGAATCCAACTTCCTGCTTTTCAGCTCTATAACTCTGAGTTAGTCAGCGACTTGAAGGGGGGCCACATGGTACATTTCTGTTCAGTGAGTTTGTAATTGATCCTCAGCATTCAGCTCAGATTCAAAAGCAACAGAAATGACCCATGTGGCCCCCCCTCAAGTCTCTGATTGGTTACTGCCTGGTAGCCAGGGTAACCAGTCAGTGTAAACAAAGAGAGCTGAAAAGCAGAAGTGAGTAGTGTCTGACTGATATGTTACACATAAAATCACTCCAGCCTTTATACATTACATTTTTTGCTAACTAACTATATTAGAAACATTTTTTATTTTGCACAGCCTATTTATTTATCCAGTTTTTATTTTCACACTGAACTATTCCTTTAAGGTTTTTCCGAAGTTTCCTCGTGAAGCAACTTCGGGCGACTTTGGAAATCGAAGCGCCGCATTACCGCAGGTGATTCTTCATTCAAGCAGACGCAAGGCAGTTCGGGGAGATTGTCACCCTGCAGAAGAGGCGATTAGTCGCCAGGCAACTAAATCTCCCCGAATCTGCCCCAACCCTAAAGGAGAAGGAAAGCTACAGAGACAGTGTATTGCCAATACATTAGCCACAATAGTGCAAGCTATAACACTATATTTATTCTGTAGAATGCTTTACCATACCTGAGAAAAACAACTCTAGAAACTCTCTCTGTTTGTTTAGGATAGCAGCAGCCGTATTAGCTTGGTGTGACATTACTGCCTGAGTCACTCCCTGCTCACTCATAGCTCTAGGCTCAGATTACAGCAGGGAGGGGAGGAGGGAGGGGGAAAAGGGAGAGGCAGAGGGAGGAAACTGAGCATGCTCAAGCCCTGCCCTGGAGGTTTATGCTGAAACAGGAATCCAATAGAAAACTTGTGGGGTGACCTCAAAATGCTGTTTGTGAGGCAAAAGCAAGAAATGCAGAAGAATTGTGGAATGTAACAGGTGCCAGAAGTTGGTGGACTCCATGTAACACAGATGTGCAGCAGTTCTCACAAACACTGATTATACAACTAAATATTAGTTCTGTGATTTAAAGGAAAGCAACATCTTGAAACATATATTTCAGTTTATACAGCGAATGAGTTTATAAAGAAGAATACAGACACTGCTATTTTTTGGAACAGCCTAATATTCCATTTGCTTTACTTTCTGTAAAGCAACAACACCAATTTGATACATTTTTCTTCATGTTTTGATTTGGAATAGAATGTGCAGTGTTCCCAATGCATTTGTGTGTATGGAAATAAAAGCTATTATATGGATTTTGAGCCTTATCACCTTTTCAAACACACTGCTATTATTTTGAAAACAACTGTATATGTGAAAGCAAAACATTGCCACAAGGTGTCAGCACCGTCATTTCCATCTAATGGTGAAGCTCTGCCAACAAGCTGCTTCTTACAAGAAATCCCTGTTATTCGTATTACAGGTATGGGACCTGTTATCCAGCATGCTCGGGACCTGGGGTTTTCCGGATAACGCATCTTTCCGTAATTTAGATCTTCATACCTTAAGTCTACTGGAAAATCATGTAAACATTAAATAAACCCAACAGGCTGGTTTTGCTTCCAATAAGGATTAATTATATCTTTGTTTGGATCAAGTACAAGATACTGTTTTATTATTACAGAGCAGGTTTCCAGATAACGGATCCCATACCTGTATTATCCCTTATGTAGCGCTTTGCAGAGATTTTACATCATTCCCATAAGTCCCTGCCCTAGTGGAGCTTACAGTCTATGGACCCACCATATTCACACACAGCCGGGTCAGTTTCATCAGGAGTCGGTTAACCTAGTGTATTTTTGGAGAGTGGAAGAAACCAAAGAGAATAAAGATTTATTAAAGTGGAACTAATACTGTCATGACAACAAACACCAGGACACACTGCCTAAAGCTGTTAAAATTGACTTTTCAGCAAATGTTTCTCTTTCCTATTTTAACTAGTAAGCTCTACAGCGTATTAGTATTGCTAGGCATGTGCAGTGCTGTTTACTTCTGGGAGAAGTCCAACCAAGATGAGACAGGGGGAGCTATGGGTGGTGATTTTGGAGGTTTGCATTTGTTTGCAGTAAATCTAGCCTGGTACTGTAAAACCTATTCTTGCTTTACAAGATTGCTTTCGTAATACTTTTTCAGGCTTCAGTTTTGATTTAAAGAAATCCTATAATTTCTTTAAGGAAAGCCCCATTCAATGGTGGGTAACAAATGTTAGGGCACTTCCCAAGGATTGTAATGATTTACCTGATACTCTGGGCTGGTATTCCTGTTAGCAGTAAACTAACCCAGGAACCTAGTGAACAAATGATCCTCTTCCTCACTTCTTTCATCAGAATCCAGCGGCTGACACATGCATAGTGGAGCGAAAGAGACTGTTTTTTTGTTACAGTCCAGCATTTGACTCTACTGCACAAGCAGGGTTGACTGGGCTGGTGGGACACCGGGAAAAAACCCAGTGGGCACCCACCGACCCAGACCTGCTCCCCTGATTAGCGCTGCGCTGTTTGCATATGCGCACGGTGCAACACTTTTCACATCACGTGTGTGGGGGCATAGTTTAAAAGTTAGGAGGGGACCCCTGGTGACTGCCAGGAGAGCCCTTTGGCTTTCAGTCCCAGAGGGCACACAATGCTCCAGTCCAGCCCTGTGCACATGAAGGAAGGAAAAGTATCACTTAGGGGCCCATTTACTTAGTTCGAGTGAAGGAATAGAGGAAAAATAGTTCGAATTTTGAATAGTCGAAGTACTGTCTCTTTAAAAAAAAATTCGACCCCCTAGTTCGCCACCTAAAACCTACAGAGGCCACTGTTAGCCTAAGGGGAAGGTCCCCACAGGCTTCCTAACAATTTTCTGATTGAAGGAATATCCTTCAATCGATGGATTAAAATCCTTCAAATCGTTCGATTCGAAGGATTTAATCGTTCAATCGAACGATTATTCCTTTGATCGTCTTTTACTTTTTTAAAGGTGATAGGCTGAAAAAGATAGTAAAAAATGTTTTTTGGGGTACCCTCCTTCCCCCCTACATTTCCTAACATATGGCACCTAAACTATACAGTGGGCACATGTGTAGGGCAAAAGAACAACTCTATTTTATTTAATGAAGCTTTCCCAGGCTTGTGTAGTGTAATATATTTGCTGCTACATATACGTCCATTGTACTTTAACTTGGCGCCATATGCAAATAAGGCATCGCTAGCGTAACTTTGCTTTGCTTGTCGAAGTAACGCTAGCACAACTTCGCTACCTTTCGCCTCCCTGAGTGCAACTTCAGATTTTAGTGAATTAGCGGCGCCCTGGCGAAGTGCGGTGAAGCCAACACTGGCGCAACTTCGAAGGTGAGTAAATTTGCCCCCTAGTTGGGGCTGTAGCTGCCCATGCTAGTTATCTCTCTAACTTACACTCCCTAGAGCAGTGGTCCCCAACCTTTTTTACTTGTGAGCCACATTCAAATGTAAAAAGAGTTGGGGAGCAACACAGCATGAAAAAGTCCCTTAGGGTGCCAAATAAGGGCTGTGATTGGCTATTTGGTAGCCCCTATGTGGACTGGCAGCCCACAAGAGGCTTTACTTGGCACTTTACTTCGTTTTTATGCAATTAAAACTTGCTTTCAAGCTCTGAATTCAAAAATAAGCATCTCCTTTGAGGACCCTGAGAGCAAAATCCAAGGGGTCGGAGAGCAACATGTTGCTCGCGAGCTACTGGTTGGGGATCACTGCCCTAGAGCATACTACTACACAACTAGACCTCACACTACATAGGCTCATTACCTCTTCCAGGAGATGATTCTACTGCTGCAGTGCCCTGTGCTCATCTTGCTTCCCAAGACACATCTCTAATTTCACTTCCTAAAACCTTCCCTTTTATAACTTCTTATTCTCCACCCACTGGGGCCTTTCCCTTACAACTGTTATCCTCAAGCTCCCTCTAGTGGCCGACCTAAATATCGGTCTTAACAATTACTTATATTATACTTATTTATATTAAATCATTAACATTTTACCTCATTACTGTGTCCTCTTTTCCCTGTGACAAAAGTCAGTTGAATGGTTGACTCACAGTTTTATTAGCAATAAGGCATGTTTATTTTAGTCCAAACGTACCCCAGCTGATACCATTTCATAGCGCTGATAAACTCTTGTTTTGCTCAATGGATTATAGAATGTTAGAACTTTATAAATGCTTTTACTGAGTTTTGTCTTGCTTTCCCAAGTTGACTTTTTTCTGTGATCTACTACAAGTTAATTCATGAGTTAATGTAGCCCATTCTTGCCAACAGAGACTGCACTCACTGGGCCACACAGAACCACCGAACACAGGTGAAATGCAACTTGCTGCATTAAAAACCAGTTGAATAATTGCACAGAATATATCATCTATAGCATACTAAAAGTTAAAATTAAACTGACCTGAATTTATCCAGAATGCTTGGGGACCTTTTAATTGTAACAGTTAGATCTTCTTTGATCTTTTCCTGGAGCTGATCATTGGCTGAGTCTTTGCCACTTTGGCTATTCTTCTATCCATTTCAATGGTAGTTTTCCGTTTCCTTCCACATCTTTCAGGAATTGGTTGCGATTTTAAAAAATTTATGCTGAGCAGCCTATTATTTTATGCACTTCTTTTCACGTTTTAACTTTTTAATCAAAAGTTGTTCTTCTGAACAATGTCTGGAACAACCCACTTTTACTCAGATTTTCAGAGAGAAATGCACTATAACGAGCATGAACGTTATTTGCTGCCTTCCTTCCTCACGAGAACTTGAAGCTTAACTAAAGAAATGGGTTAGAAATGTTGTACATTATGTTTGGGGTTTCTGTACCAGCTCAAGGCAACCACAGCCCTTTAACAGTAAAGATCTGTGTCTCCAAAGATGGCCCAGTAGCTCCCCATCTTCTTTTCTGCTGATTCACTACACATGCTCTGTGCAGAGAAGGGCTGTAATTGACACGTTTTTTCACAGAATGAATGACCTCACAAATCGAACTCCACACTGCTATTATCTGGAACAAGCTATTATTATTTTGAACAAGCCTCAGTTAATGATTCAATTACACAGAATCAACTGCGTGAATGTCATGACTGTTGGGTCTGTTGGTTTTCTATTACTCTTCTACACCTACTAATAAATTATTTGCCATGTAGAAATATAATTTCTACCAAAAATAGTGACTGATCAGCTTAGTGATGTCGGACTGTTATTATTCTGAACATTACTGTATGTGTGATTCAGGGAAATATCTTTCTCATTCCTAGATCTGATTTGTATCTTCCATGGCAGAGACCTTTCAACTGAGCACTTTATGGGACACCCTGAAGGAAGTAGCAGGACAAATTGGTGGCTCGTTCCATTTAACACATCTATTGGCAGGTTCTTACAGAATTGTTTACTCTCGCTACCATGAATGCCCTGATGCTGCTGAGCATGAAGGTCTAGAAGCCGAGTTTAGTGGCCTTAACTCTTGCTAGCTTCAGGACAGGGATGTTAACCTTGCATAGCTTGAGTATAATTGCCCTGGGGCTGGGAGGTTTTGCTGTGCAATTCACTTAGCACTTCCATATTAATAGGCAATAAAATGAAAATCAATAAGTTGTATTTTATTTGAGAAAATGCAGGAAAAAGGCAGGAATGGCAAATGTTGTATTTACAGTGAAACCAGGGCTTTTCATTAGTGCTTCACAAAAATGATGTTAAACAACACAAAACCAAATGTTTCATTATGCTGAATAACCATATATTACACCATAGGTAACAGAAAACTAAAATGCCTTATGTGAATTATCGGTGACAACTTTCTTCTATTGCATAATGCTCTAATTGCACGTTTTGTCCTCATAGTCTACAGATACTGATAGAGATGATCATAGGCTTCTAGAAGACTTCATAATAACAGCCAAGAGATCTGTAGTATGAATGTGCTACCAATTGAGGAAATGGCATACTGTATATTCAGCTCCCCCTGCTCTGGTATATACAGAAACCGCAGAAGAGACCTCTCCATGGATAAGAAAATAATATGCAAAGAAACAAAAAAAAAAAGCAAGCAAAAATGGAATTTAAATTTTCACTATCTCCATTCTTGCGGTTATCTCCCCCCTACTCCCTGTTTGTATTCTATCTCTCTCCTCACTCTGCAGTGCACAAAAGCCTATTCAGTGCCGCATGCTGCTTTGTAATCAGGGATGGAATGTGGCAGAGAAATGTCGTTATTAAGTGCTGCCTTTGTCTTCTTCGCTCCCGCCATCCTCAAAGATTAGTTGAAGTGAATCTCTAAGCTGCACATAACCCTTTCATTACTATACTAGCAACCTAGTATATTGGCCTTACATTGAAAGATCTGCTTGTTTGGTATCTTTCCCTTATATGCCCACCTGGAAGCCCTAGAGCAGGGATCACCCGTGAGCCACATTCAAATGTAAAAAAGAGTTGGGGAGCAACACAGGCATGAAAATAGTTCTACGGAGTGCCTAATCAGGGTTGTGATTGGCTATTAGTAGCCCCTATGTGGTTTGTCAACCTACATTGAGACTCTGTTTGGCAGTGCACCTGTTTTTATACAACCAAAATTTGCCTCCAAGCCTGGAATTCAAAAATAAGCAGCTGCTTTGAGGCCAATGGGAGCAACATCCAAGGAACATGTTGCTCACGAGCCACTGGTTGGGAACCACTGCTCTTGATACATGCCTGAAGGGGATACAGGCTGTGAGGTGAGGACCTGCAGTGACCACAACATCTAGTTACAGTTACCGGTATTGCTGCACAAGGGGGTTGCTCCAAATACTGAGTGAAAGTAAGTGAATACTGATTCACTTACTTTTGCCACTGACATTGGATCTTTTTTTTTTTTTTTCTTCAATGAATTGATGATGCAATATAATAATGTGTTTCGTTTGTTTAACTAGGTTTTCTTCCTCTACTGTTAGGACTCGTTTGAAAATCAGATGATGTTTCAGGTCAATTTCATATAAAAATATAGAAAATATTAAAGGGTTCACTTTATGTGTATTTGTATTGTGTGTGAGCTTCCGGTAGCGAAAAACACAGCCATGGCACCGTTTTCAGCACAGAAAATGTGACAACACCTTTATGTTTAAATGCAGCTTTGCTGGCTTTTTTTTTTCCACACCCTCACTGGTGTTCACATAAACGCACGGTTTTTTGCAGTTACTGTTTTCAGTGGACACAAGTCCCAGAATCCTCTCTGGGGCTCACTCAAGACACACTTGACTCCTGGAAGTGGTTTCTTCCACTCTCCAGATCTTTTGAAACTCTCTCCGACTCAGGGGGAATCACTCTCTTTTCCCAGCTGCACACAAAACTGTAGCTCACACCTCCTTTTAACTACAGCTCACCTGTAGCTTCATTACTTGACTGCCTCTAGCTTGGCAGCTGAAAGCCCTTACTGGAGCAAGGAATGGAAGCCCACCCTGCTCTCTTCCATTTACTCCAGGGACCCACTATCCAGCTTTTCCTAAGCCAGCGCACAACTACACAGCTTTACTTACTGCAGCAATAAAGACTTTCCCTGGAGTTTTCATTTTAGCAGTCTGATGAAATACACACACAAGATTGTGCCCTTTTTACACACATATCTTACATGTGGAATTTGCTATTTAGAGACAACGGAGTGCAGTGGTCAGATACCCTTGTTAATTCTACTTAAAAAAACTGCTACCCCTTTAAAGGACTAGGAAAGCCAAATTGAAAGAAAAGAAAAAACGTAAAAACCAATAACAGGTTGACACCCTATATTCAATATATTGAATACATGGTTTCACTCTGTTATTGTTATTAAATTTATTTTTCCCACTATCCTCCTTACTGTTTAATAATATGTATGTTCTGGTTGGTGGTTGATCCTTTTAAATACTTTTTGGTGTGTAGTGTTGTTATAGTATATGATTAAGTGCCAGGTGGACACGCAACACAGAGGCTGTTATTGGACATGTTTAAATAAAGAGTTTTTTTATGTTGGCATTGCTTCCCATGGCTAATGGTTTGGGGCTTGGCCCCCAAACCCAACAATTCTAATGGTGAGATTTTACTTATATTAAAAATCTGGGATTTTTCTTGTGACATAGGAAACTGAATCAACACCAAACTAACTGAAAGGCATGAAATAATGACATGCAAGAATTTAGTATACCTGAAAAAGGAACAGAAAAGAAAAAGATAACTAAGGATAGATCTGATCTAAGTGTGAGTGGTAACGAGTAGCAAGGTAAAGCTGCTGCTGCTGATGATGATGATGAACAACCAGGCAAAATGACTGCACCCTGGACAGAGGTGCAGGCATGCAAGTTAACAGGTAGGTTTAAGTAGGTTTAAGTTGGCTTTAAATTCTATTTTGTTTTTCACTTGTTCATTACTAATGGATATTATATTTATGCATTAGATAAGCCATGTCAAAATGATCAGGTGCGCAGAGAGTTGCTGAGACCCTGTAACCCTTATAACGTTGTTATAAAACCTAAAAACACAATAGGACTTAATCAGAAAGCCAAGTGATACTGTACTTAATCGATAATGAGTATAGTTAAAATGGCGATGTTTATTAGTCAACCATGCCAACACATGCAATTCAAAACACACTAAGAACCCTAAGACTCTTGTAAAGCAGGGGCCCCTCCTTCCTATGGCACAAGCAATTGTATTACAAAATAATAATATTCTCATGACTATAATGCTGTTGCTGTGTCGAACTGAAAAGTCCTCCAAAAGTTAGTAATCTATGCACAAAATATTATCACTCTTATTTATAAGCTTGATATGTTAATGTTGAAAGAGTTTTAAGGAGAGATGCATCAGCTGCAGACTTATTGTATTGAAGCCATTGTAATTGAACTTGCTTCCTTTAGGGTAAGGGCTCTATTTAAAGGAACAGTTCAGTGTAAAAAATTAAATCTGGGTAAATAAACAGGCAAAATGAAAAATGTTTCTAATATAGTTAGTTAGCCAAAAATGATATGTATAAAGGCTGGAGTGACTGGATGTCTACTATTATTGACAGAATCCAACTTATTTTCAGCTCACTAACTCTGAGTTAGTCAGCGACTTGAAGGGCGACCACATGGGACATAACTGTGAGTTTGCAATTGATCCTCAGCATTCAGCTCAGATTCAAAAGCAACAGTTATGACCCATGTGCCCCCCTCACCTCAAGTCACTGATTGGTTACTGCCTGGTAACTAATCAGTGGAAACCAAGAGAGCTGCAAAGCATTAAGTATTGTTCTGGCTATTATGTTAAACATCCAATCACTCCAGCCTTTATACATTACATTTTTGGCTAACTTATTATATTAGAAACATTTATTTTTCACAGCTTATCTATTTATGCTGTTTTATTTTTACACTGGACAATTCCTTTAAGGGTTTATCTTGATGTCCAAAATGCTTTAATATAAAAATCAGTGTGTTTCTTGTATCCTTAGGTGCATGGATTTGCTAGCATGTGAGTTATAGTTCAGTGCTTAGCAGCATATAAATGAGAACATTACACGTGGTGCCAATACTTATCCATCATCACAGGTGTGGTTTAGATAAACTCAATGTTTGGAGCTCACTTCTGTATACACCGCTCTATCTCTTAAATTCACCCAGTGTGCGATTGGGGAGAGACTGTTACTGGGAGACATCTGTTCACAGGATCTCCTTTAGGCGTCGTCACTTCTATATAGCCGTTTCCCTGCCCAGCGTAGCTTTGTCAAAACAATTACGTTGTGTGTTTGGACCAAAGAGTTTGTAGTTTCCATAAAATGAAATATTTACTGTACGGTTACAACATAGTCATAGCAAGAGATGATCATATTTGCACAAAAAGTTTGAAAAATACACATTGTTCATTTTACCAGGAGCACAACACAAGCCTACATCATATATTAATATATGTTTCCGAATTTAAAAAGATTCAGTTTGTTCTTTGAAATACCCCCATGGAGATGTCTTGATTCTGCTTTAGGCTGCTGTTATCAGTGGCTCATTTTACAGATCAGAGGCTGTGAGAAATGGGAAAGCAATGAATACTAGCAACACACCACAATCAGTATAATAATTCCCCTTATAGTGAATATTTCTCATCTCGTCATAGCTCCTAAGAACAGCAAGGGAAAACGTTCTGAAGAAAAAAATCCAAATACTGCAACTGCTTTTTCTTTCCATTTAGAACAGATATAATTCTGTTGTGGGGCCGGCAGTGATGGAAATCAAAGGAATAATCTCCCAAAGGGAAATCCTTCAGTGGCTGAACCGCCCCATCTATTCCTTTAAAAGAAATACACAATTCCCTTTTATCTGTTCTCTGCTGCTCCCTTTGCTCCTTCTTTAGATTCTGTTTTCCGTTTTAACAGAAATCGTATAGAGGCAAAATACTGTAATACATCAGTTAGGATTATGGGATTTGGGACGATGTTTGAGAAAGTACTGTATGTATGAATCTGTTGGTTATAAGCAGTGATGAGCAAAATGTTTTGCCAAGCATGAAATCACCACAAAATTCAGTGCAATTTGGATGGGGGACAAAAACGCGGCAAAACTGCCCATTGACTTCTGTGTATTTTACACAAAAAACAAGCCCATTGACCAATGTGTTTGGAAATTATTCGGTGAAACAGAACAGTTTCGCTGCCAGGGAATTATGGCAGTGCACAGATGTTAGATGGCTGTGTTCCAAAGTGGTGCTGGAGTTTTGTCTTATTTCTGAAATGATATAGCATTGAAGCATTAGAGTACATTGCATGAGTTAATTTTGGGGCACTGGCAGTCACAGGGAGACATTCAACAGCTTAGTGAATGCATGATCTGAGACATTATTAGCTGAGCATCCCTCAGACTTACATTACTGCTCACAGCTTATGCTGGTAGGAATGAAAGAAATATTTCACAGAGAAAAAACGCCCATAGATGATAGAATATAATGGATAGTAAAAGAAAAAGTCTCAAAATAACGCCCGTTGACTTCAATGCCTTTGGCAACTTTTTGGCCATTTTGTGAATAAAATGGGTCAGTTTCGCCCAACACTAGCCAGTGCAATCTTCCTAAAAGGAGCAAAAAAAATATAACCTCACTGATTGGCACCCTCCATTAAACCCACTTTTTCCTTGACCTTTAGGGCAAAGACACACGTGGAGATTCAGGGAGATCTAGTCGCCCCGGTGACAAATTGCCTCTTCTTCGGGCAACTAATCTCTCCGAACTGCCTTCCTGCTGGCTAGAATCTAAATTGCCGGTGGGCCAGTTTCCTGAAGAGGCAACTTTGGAGCGACTTCGGAAAACGAAGCAATCTGAGTGCCAGCCCGCAGGTGATTTACATTTTAGCTGGCGGGAAGGCAGTTTGGAGAGATTAGTCGCCCAAAGAAGAGGCGATTTGTTGCCAGGCGACTAATCTCCCCAAATCTCCACCTGTGTCTCTGGCAGGAAGGCAGTTCGGGGGGAGATTAGTCGCCCAAAGAAGAGGCGATTTGTCGCGGGCGACTAATCTCCCTGAATCTCCGCGTGTGTCTCTGACCTTAAAGTAATTTCCACTTTAAAGCCAATCAATGACTCTCATATCACTACCTCCTTAGGTATGGGCCAGCCGAGTCCGGGTCCAAGACAAAAAAACTTTTTCTTTGCTCATGGTAGAACTTCCTTTTCTATGGTTTCAATGGATGTTCCTTTCTGTGATAAACAAATGAAGACAAAACATTAAAATCAGCCTTGTGTGTTGAACAGCTGATTCAATTTCAGCCTCTGGATAATATAAATATGATTAATAGATAAACTTATCATATCATGTGTTCAGCAGCAGACATGATATCTGCAGCTTCTAGTTGCTGAAGTAGAGAATATTAATGTGATTTACAAATGAACTCAACTTTATCTAATTATCTGCTTTGTTACCCTCCTATTTTTGAACTTGTCTTATATAGGCAAACAAAGGCATTTTTTCTCCAGTAAATTTAAAAGAAAATCATTTGTGGTATCTCTAAATGTTGCCACTAGAGTGGGCTCGTGGCTTAATATTTTCACTCAAATGTGATACTCATAAAAACATAGCTGAATGTACAGAAAATCATTTGGGTGAAACACGTTTACTGTATAATTCATAGGAATAAAGTTCCCAAGCAGAGACCAATGAAAGTGAGCCTGGGAACTTTCAAAGGAGGATGAAAATTTAGTATGGAGCAATTGACATTGTTTTGAGGAGAGTTAGCTCCTTAAATCTTTACTATCCTCCACCTATGGTTTTCTTTGACCCCTTCACTTGGGATCTCCTTCAGATGATTTGTTAAGCTATTTGGTAGGTCAGTCTAACACAGGGGTCCCCAACCTTCAGTAACAGTGAGCCACATTCAGATATGAAATAGAGTTGGGGAGCAACACAATCATAAAAAATGTTCCTTGGCAGGACAAAATAAGTACTGTGATTGGCCATTGAGTAGCCCCTATGTGGAATGGCAGACTACAGGAGGCACCTGTTTTTTATGCAACCAAAACTTGCCTCCCAGCCTAGATTTCAAAAATAAGCACCTGCTTTGAGGCCACTGGGAGCAACATCCAAGGGGTCAGTGAGCAACATGTTGCTTGAGAGCCACTGGTTGAGGACAACTGATCTGACACATAAAATGAATTAAATATTGTGCACCAAAAGAACATGCAATCATAAGCAAGCTAATCCATGACTGGCCATGTGAGAACTGATAATGTTGATTGGGCTGCATTGAATATATATATTTATATTAAAAGAGAACATGAAGGGAGCAACACAGTAGGAATTGCTAAAGCGGATTTGCCTGCATGTAAAGTTTAATATTTACATTATAGGTGTGAGCAAAGGAAATGTGTAGGCAGTAATTCCCTCCACCAGCAAGATTTCTTTAAATACAGGTTACTCTTTTCATTCATTCATCACAATCCAGACATTTTCTAGACAACTTAAAGGAACAGTATCACCAAAAAATTAAAGTGTCCTAAAGTAATGAAACCATAATGTAGTTTTGTGTTGCACTGGTAAAACTGGTGTGTTTTTTCAGAGACACGACTATAATTTATATAAACAAGCTGCTATGTAGCCATGAGGGCAGCGATTCAGAGTTGAAAAAGGAGAAAAGGCCCAGGAAACACAGCAGATAACAGATAAGCTCTGTAGTATACAATGGTATTCTTCAGAACTTATCTTTTATCTACTGTGTATCCTGTGCTTGAATGGCTGCCCCCATGGCTACACAGCAGCTTGTTTATATTAACTAAAGTTGTGTTTCTGAAGCAAACACACCAGTTTTGCCAGTGCAGGGTACATGTACATTATATTGTCTTAACTTTACAACACTTTAATTTTTTTGTGTTACTGTCCCTTTAAACAGCTTGGATCATTTTCACATATCCAATTACATTCCCTGGTCCCTTTGGTGTCCCATCCCCCCCATTAGCATCCAGTGTGTTCCTGGGGGTCCAGTCAGAACTCACTCTTTACAAAGCTTAGTCCAGAGCACCAGATTTGCCAGGTCTCTGCAGTGGGGTCTCAACAACGTTTGCAATTTTCTTGCCAAATTACATAGGGCCTTCCGACACCCTAACTATTCATTCCAACCCTGACTTGCAGGTTACCTGCTGGTTCACTGCACCCTCTTACTCCTTGATGGGGCAAAAGCTGCCCATTCTGCCTGTCCTTTCCCACCTCACATGTCTATAGTGTGCTATTACAAAAACGAAGCCTTAAGCTGGCCATAGACGCAAAGATCCGATCGTGCGAATCCTCGATTCATACAATTTTCGGACCGTGTGTGGAGAGTCCCAACATTTTTTGTCCCACGGAGATCGGTCGTTTGGTCGATCGGACAGGTTAAAAGATTTCTGTCGGCTGATGATAATATCTCTGCATGTATTGCCGATCGTACGATTTTCAGAGGGAGACTGTCACTAGCTTTGGTCGGACATAACTATCGTACGATTGCTGTCAGGGGCAGAATATCGGCTGATCTGTTCTTTTACTACTTTATTTGATCGGAATGGTTAGTGGCAGGTCGGGAGATGGGGATTTCTGATCGTTTGAGGATTCGAAAGATCGGATCTTTGCATCTATGGCCAGTTTAAGCTATCAAGGTTTCCTCTACCTTTCTCCTCTGTGCTGGTTCTGCTGGTTAGGTAACTTCCTCTGTGAATCTTCTTCCTCTAACAGGCCCTATCCATGAAAGTTACGTGCCCTTCCAATTGTTTTGGTGCTAAACGCCGACTGCTGTAGGAACCCTGAGCGGTTGGAAGCCACATAGGCCTACGTTGATCGGCGCAACTGAGCTAATTCTGGAATAGTAGGAAGGCAGTGGCTCTGAACACAACTATTATGCTGGTTAAAGGCTTGGGCGTAACTACAGAGGAAGCAGACCGGCGGCTGCAGTGGGGGCCCAGGAGGTATAGGGGCCCGATGATGCCCTAATTCATGGATCTGCACTAATTTCCTAATGAAAGGTTGATTTCATTAACCTTGGTGCCTCATGGGGCCCCTATACCTCCTTCCCCCCTACAGTCACAGAGGCATAACTACAGAGGAAGCAGACCCTGCTGCTGCAGGGGGGCCCAGAAGGTATAGGGGCCCCATGAGGCCCTAATTCATATATAATTTAAATACATATTGGTAAAACAGGTCAACCTCTAGACATTTTGGGGCAAATTCACTATGCGCCGAAGTGCCTAACGCTAGCATCAATTCGCTAGCGCTGGTCATTTTCGTTACTTCGCAAATTCACTAACGAACGCTGGCGTAAATTCGCTAGTGTTACTTCGCACCCTTACGCCTGGCGAATTTGTGCAACGGACGTAACTACGCAAATGCACTAACGCCTGCATTGTACTGATCACTACCTTTTACGCTAGACTTCCTTCGCCAGCTCAGACCAGGCGAAGCGCAATAGAGTAGATAGGGATTGCTTCAAAAAAAGTTCAAATTTTTTCTAAGTCCCAAAAACGCTGGCGTTTTTTCTATATTATGGGTGATAGGCTGAAAAAGATCGAAAAATTTTTTGGGGCTCCCCCCTTCCCCCCTACATTTCCTAACTCATGGCAACTTAACTATACAGTGGGCACATGTGTAGGGCAAAATAAAAATTTTATTTGATGTTTTAAAGGTTTCCCAGGCATTTGTAGTGATTGTACGTGTTCCTCCATTGAAATTTGAATTTGGCGCCGTATGCAAATTAACCATCGCTAGCGTAACTTCGCTTTGCTTAGCGAATCAACGCTAGCACAACTTCGCAACCTTACGCTACCCCTGAGCGCAACTTCGGATTTAGTGAATTTGCGGAGCACTGACGAAACTACGACTGGCAAAGTGCGGCGAAGTTACACCTGGTGCAACTACAAATCTTAGTGAATTTGCCCCCTTGTGTGCCTGAAAAATAATTTGCTGTGGGGTCCAGTAATATATAGTTACGCCACTGGTATAAGGAGAATATTCTCACAACTGACTGCAGGGACAAGTTGTGTCCCTGCAACTGTGGTGCAACAAGTAAATAACCCCTAGTGTCTATGTGGCTCCAAATCCGGGCCCTTTGGGTAATTTTCAAAACTTCCTATACATTTAGCACCCCATCGAAACCCCATTAAAAAATCCGAAAGATTCTTCATACAAGGAATATTATTACTGTTTCCCTTTAACATTTGCGTTTGTTGGACTTTATGGATCTGCACATATGTAGTTGTCTGGCTGGGCCCTTGCTTCTGGCTAATACTATTTACAGGATATACTGTAGCAGAAAGTGGATTTAGGAAACATGTTTTGCTCTCAGTGTGATTATGATGATTATTGTAGAATGCCACGATCAGAACATGTCCTAAGGCTAGCGCTTTGTAGTTCTACTCCATGCATTGTATTAGCAGTATTTTGCTGCTGTACAATTTCTAATATAAGAGCATGGCATATTGTGAATCCAAACATTTCTAAAGGTTGCCCTTGGTTCTCTTACTTATTGATTTTATAATCTACTATCATCTTTATAACAGCTCTCTTATATTCATGAATGTCAGACTTTCCCTTTGTTCAGTAGCAAGCTGTAACCGTCAACTTTATCAGAATGAACCTTGTTATGTAGAGAAAATAAAGCCCTCATTAAAATCGATAGGCACCATGGCAACCAGTACGGCGTCATGTGACAGGCTGGGCATTAATGAAAGTAGAAAAATATAAAATTATTCCAGCTACTTACTAGGCTTTGTGTAACCTATTTGTTGCTGAAGATACCTGCATATTAATGCTCTGACCTCTGCTGCACAATATTCAAAATAAGGATATGAACTGAACATGAACAGAGTTTGATAATATAACTCCCACCTCATGACCAGACAATAATAATTGGAATTCTTTAGATCTGAAGCCCATCTGTGTTTTGTCTTCAGCATTCGGCCAATTTTCCAGGCAATATGAAAATTGGATACAATTGGCAGTTGGTGCTTCAAACTGAGAGCATTTTAATGCTGTTAGTTCTGATCAGAACTTTAAAGGGAAATACTATTTCCTATATAAATGGCATGAAGACCATTAGCAATAATTGAGATTCTAAAGTCTTGTTTAAAATGGCCCTTTTGCAAATGTGTAACGCTGTTTGCAATGTAAAATCATTCGCTGGTGAATATTATACTTCTTATTATCGTTAAGCAAAGGTTAGCATTAGGGATGCACCGAATCCACTATTTTGGATTTAGCCGAACCCCTGAATCCTTCGCTAAAGATTCGGGCAAATACCGAACCGTATCCGAATTTGCATATGCAAATTAGTGGTGGGAAGGGGAAAATAATTTTTTACTTCCTTGTTTTGTGACAAAAAGTCACGCAATTTCCCTCCCGTCCCCTAATTTGCGTTTGTAAATTCAGATTCGGTTCGGCCAGGTGGAAGGATTCGGCCGAATCCTGCTGAAAAAGGCAATATCCTGGCTGAATCCCGAACTGAATCCTGGATTTGGTGCATCCCTAGTTAGCATTAACATCCACTCTGGAGTTTTGTTATATATTTTGTTGCAAAAAAACCCTTTGTAATTGCAAAGTTACATATTATTGTATGTTATTACATACACTGCACGTGATCACAAAAGCCATTTCTTTGCAAACTTTGTGAGGAAGTCATTGAGGTCTCTTATTGGTCATAAAGGACACAAACAATGAAAATCTTGGTCGCTAATGTTCATAAAGATGTCTGCGCTAACGAAACATATTACATTCCCCCATAAGGCTCATTTGCTAACAACCTGTAAGCGTACCTGGTGGTCTAGTCTAGGTGGTGGGAACGCCCACAGCGCAGACGCCTGCTGCCGCTTCTTCATCGAGCTGCTCCTGATGCCGCTTCCCGGTTTGTGTGGCTCCGGTATCTTAGGCTTTCTTCAGTGCACCACATGACATCATGTCGGTTGGTGTGAAAATTATTTAAAGGGGCAAGTCCCATTGCCCAACGTAAATGTCTATTCCTATAGTTCCTGAGTTTGCTTCTCTAAGTCTGTTCTTGACCCTTGACTGTTCCTTGCTGCCTGTCAGGCCTCAGCCGTTATTTGACTATTCTCTGGATCCTGATTTTGTACCTAGCTGCTGTTTGGTTTTTCCACGGTTGGTGACCTTGAATACTCTTCCGCTATCTGATTTTGTACTGCATTGAACTTGCCTGTTTTACGTCTCACAGTCTGCTCCCCCTGTCCCTTCTGCATACGTTAGATTCCCTAGTCTGCTCAGTACTCTCTCCTTGGTCCTCTTACATTAAAGGGATAATGTCATCGGAAAGCATGTTTTCTTCAAAATGCATCAGTTAATAGTGCTGCTCCAGCAGAATTCTGCACTGAAATCCATTTCTCAAAAGAGCAAACAGATTTTTTTATATTCAATTTTGAAATCTGACATGGGGCTAGACATTTTGTCAATTTCCCAGCTGCCCCTGGTCATGTGACTTGTGCCTGCACTTTAGGAGAGTAATGCTTTCTGGCTGGCTGCTGTTTTTCCTTCTCAATGTAACTGAATGTGTCTCAGTGGGACATGGGTTTTTACTATTAAGTGCTGTTCTTAGATCTTCCAGGGAGCTCTTATCTTGTGTTAGGGAGCTGATATCTGGTTACCTTTCCATTGTTCTTTTGTTTGGCTGCTGGGGGTGGGGGAAAAGAAGGGGGTGATATCACTCCAACTTTCAGTACAGCAGTAAAGAGTGATTGAAGTTTATCAGAGCACAAGTCACATGACTTGGGGCAGCTGGGAAATTGACAATATGTCTAGCCCCATGTCAGATTTCAAAATTGAATATAAAAAAATCTGTTTGCTCTTTTGAGAAATGGATTTCAGGGCAGAATTCTGCTGGAGCAGCACTATTAACTGACTCATTTTGAAAAAAATTTTTTCCCATGACAGTATCCCATAAAGTCCTGGCGGCATCTGAGTAGCAGAGGGCTCCTCCTGAAGCCAAATGCAGCTGCTATAGGCAAAAAAGTGAACAATGACCAGGTCCTTGGCGTTAGTTCTGCGTTTGGGACACTTTATGTTACACAAATTGCAGCATTTGGTGCAAAAAGTGCTTTTGCCTATAGTTTTTCATCCAAGCATGGACACATACCACCAAGTAATATAAATTAGGTGCACCATGCAGAGGTGTTACAGAGTCCTGTACTTTACACCTGCTATTTACCAGAACTTACTATTCATTTATGAGCAGTTGAAGGCTGTATATGTATATTTATTTTTTTATAGATCTTTGATTTTTGTTTCAAGAACAAAGCCACACACCATTGTATATGCGTATAAGTATATGCCCATGACCAGTACACCAGTGTGATAATCATATTGTTACAGGTCAAGCATATGCACTATTGAGTGCAGTTGCAAAGTGCCCATCTCCATATCATTACATAGTTAAGTTGAGTTGAAAAAATACCAAAGTCCATCAAGTCCTCCAAATGAAACCCAGCACACATACTTACACACACACACACTGAAATTATATATACTGTACCAATATCTATATTAATTAGAAATTAGATTTTAGTATCACAAAAGCCTTTGGTATTATGCTTGTTCAAGAAATCAAACCATTCTTAAAAGCATCAACAGAATTAGCCATCACACCATCACCCGGCAGTGCATTCCACAACCTCACTGTCCTCACTGTGAAGAACCCCCTACGTTGCTTTAAAAATATTTTTTTCCTCTAGTCTAAAGGGGTGGACTCTGGTTTGATGATCCACTTTATGTAAGAATAGATCTCCCTGTCTATAATGTCCTCTAATGTAGTTATGAAGTGTAGCGTCTTTTCTCTAGAGAAAACAACCCCAACCTTGACAATCTACCCTCATCCTTTAAATCTTCCATTACTCTAACCAGTTTAGTTGCACTTAGTCTCTGCTCTCCAGCTCATTTATATCCCTGTTAAGGACTTGAGTCCATTCTTAAGGAATGAACCTTTATATGAAATAATGGCACAGATGCAAAAATCTATTGTAACCAATAGCATATTTCCTTTTAAACAGGTGACCAGTAAATGCTACATGTTGATTGGGTGCTTTGAGTTACTGCACCTTGGTAAGTTAGTGTGGTTCATTTATCAATAAAAATGTAAACCTGGGCAGTAACCAATTGGTGATTTGCATTTTTCAGCCAACTGCCAGTAGAACAATAAAAGCAAACTTTTGATTGGTTGCCATAGGTTACTGCCTAGATGCAGTGTTCACAAATGCCCCACTCTTTAATTACATAACTCCAAAAGTATCCAATTATTTGGGTATACACTATTTTATCATACAGCTACCACAAACTAAACTGTACTTACCCAGAAATGTTGAGAGATGCAGTACTAAGAGCTGTCAGGGGGGATTGTGGAATTTATACCTAGTTCTTTGAAAATCTGTACCTGTTGTGCAAACATCAAAATTATTCATTTCCAGTTATTGTGAATTACAACTCCCGGAATTCCCTAGGCTGTAATGGAGGTTTACAATATTATTTGTTTTCCAGTCTTCAATAATAATAAAAAAAAAAAACCCCTGAGACACAGGTGAGCTGGTAATCTCAGTACTGGGGGTTCATCAGAGCATCTCAATAGTCCATCTCCACATTTCCATCAATTGACTGGCTCAGCTGTGATCCAGCTGAAGGATAATTGGGAATTAGTGGAGGGTCAGCGCTTCTTGAAATATCATTTCTGGGCTTTTCACCTTAACCAGCAAGTGTATTAATGCAGCTGGATTTTGTTCTCTCAAGTCTCCCGTCACAGACACAAATATGTTAACTCTTGCTAAAATATTGATGCTGGTTTGTTGGCAATGTCCCAGATCTTCAATTTACAGGTTAAGCTAATGTTGCTTTGCAAGTGATAAATCATTTCTAAAGAATCAACACTCACTTGAAACCAACTAATTAGAATAAATATTTCCTAAATATTTTTTTAAAATGTCAAGAGCACCCAGTAATTTACACTCTACAGGAGGTATGAGTTCATTTAAGACCTCGGGATATCACTAGTAATTGCAGGTGCAGTGATGTGGTAACATGACATATCTTCATTGTAAACTCACACTTTCTATGGATTTCATTCTACCACATCACTGCACTTGCAATAAGCGATGATTTCCTGAGGCTTCAACTGTCCTAAGTGTAAATTATCAGATGCTATTTTTACAAATATATTCTTTACTGACTGAGTGAAAGGAATGAGTAACTAACCTGACCAGAAGAGTGAGGTAGGGGTAGTAAGAGAGCTTAGGGGAGACAACTGATGATATGGAGTCTTCTTAAGAGAAGACCTTTATGACAGAGAGTGGTGCAAAGAACTGAGGTCCATCCAAAAGAAAGAGCAATGCTATAGATACAGAGACTGGAAAGGAGGCCAAAAGTATAGACAAAAGATGGCCACACAGAAACCAATAAAAGCTGCTAAACTAGTCCCTCCAGAGGTGACAGATTACTGGCCTGTGTATGGGGCCCTATCATGGCTCAACTACTCAACCAATATCAGACTGAAAATCAGTCAGACATCTATACGCCCGTTTGGTGAGGACCAAATCCTCTCCCGGCTAAATTGGGTCATCCTAATTTGGCACAACGTGTTGGTGGCTAAACTGGATAAAGAGCTAAATTTATATATGCATTTATATATTAGGCACCTGAGGTCCTCTGCCTAATGCAACATCTTTTAGGAGGCAGCCCTTGGGTGCCTATATAAAAAATTTAACTAAAAAAATGTTCCAGCTGCTTCTAGAGACCAAGCTATCTAAATCCAGTGGCAGAACTGGGGGGGGGGGTACCTTGGTCTTCAGGAGGTGCCTCAGCCGAAGTAACATCCCGCACACACGTGCATGTGCAGTTCGCCAGCAGGGGGCGTACTTGTTGGTCAAGTGCTTCCTGCTGATTGGATGCTGTTGGATTACTGCACCTGGGCAAACTTAGTACCTTTTATTACATAACTATATTGTGCAAAGTGTAACACTAGCCATAGTGCTTTGTCCCCAGGTGAATTTTGGAATTTGTGGATAAAATCCCAGTTATGTACACCTTCTGTTATTAAGTGATGTTTGCACTCATAGTCAAATGCCACTGATGTGTTAAATCAAACAAAGAGCAGATTTACTTTATATGTAACAGTCCCCAAAAAGGGTGATGCAAACAGGTCTTGTCCTTATAATAAGATGTTACTAGCAGGTTGTCTTATGTCTAAACAAAAAAGAAAAGATAGAAAAGAAATATCAGTTACATATAGGGAACAGAAGTAGTACACTTGTATACAGGTAACCTTTATTATTTTGCAGCAATCCGCTGGAAATTGAGCTCCTCTCTGGTTCTTAGGGTCACTTATGTGCAAAAAGTGGATGGAGTTATGGAAACCAGCAAATGCAAGAGAGAAACAAAAAGGATATTAAGATATTTGTCCTTAGGTGCTTGATGCACAATTTTAGGGCTTTATATCAATAAAAGTCTGCAATGCCTGAAATGTAACATTGCTTGTTCCAATTGTTGGATTTAACACTATGGTTACATTAGGATTTATAGCATGGGGAAACATAGACTGTTCTGACAGAATATATGTGCAATGTGAACATTTATTTCTGTGCAAAATGTTTCCTTTGTGCATAGTTATATGGTTTGTGAAGACATTGTGACTCATTAGGTGTTGGTTGCTGTGCTAAATATTCTATCAGCTCCAGTTAGAGGATTTAACCCCCCGATTCCATAATTTGTTGTGTTCTACTCAAAGAATGTGGGCAAAACATTACTGAGTAATTAGATGCCAGTTTCAAGTTAAACTTGCATTTACTGGAGCAGAGGTAATGGGAGAAAATGTATTAAGGGGCAGATTTATCAAGGATCGCATTGAAAATTTGAATTTATGAATATTTGTGGCAAGCAGGAGAATGGGGGAGCTGGCCCTGCTTAAGTTACAAATTTCAGGGGGCAAAAGCCCCTATTACTGACACCCATGTCCCATTACTCTTGGCAGTAATGGCACAGAAGAAGATTTGGATCATCCAAACGTTTTTGTCATTTGCAATTTGCATCTGTAACTTACTGCAGATAAGTCGACTTTGTCGTGATCTGTCGTGACATGAGATCATATGATGTGCTTAGGAGATATTAGGTGCTAAGCAATGCACTGTACAGACCTGTTATCCAGAATGCTTGGGACTTGGGTTTTTCTAGATAAGTCTACTAAATAAAACATTTAAATATTAAATAAAGCCTATTGGCTTGTTTTGCCACCAATAAGGATTCATTAAATCTTAGTTTGAATCAGGGACATGGTACTGTTTTATCATTACAGAGAAAAGAAGAAATAACTTTAACATTTTGATTTATTTCATTACAGTTGGGGATCGCCTTTCTGTAATTCAGGGCTTTCTGGGTAACACGTTTCTGAATAACCGATTGTATATCTGTACTAAATACACTACACTGTCGGTCAGAGTTTCCTGGTCATTAAAAAAAAAACTTTCTAGAAAGCCCGCCTAGAGGTTTCAGTTATCAGTTCACAGATACTGTATATAGGTCACTATTTGCTAGTACCGTGCAGAGATTCTATTCACATATTCATGGAATGCTTGCTTGCCTGATTACATTAACCTCAGTAACACAGTTCTTTTACATCCCTATAATATACAGTATAGCTGTTACCAGATGCAAGCAACACGGTCAACTAAGATGTTCCTATGATCCAACCATTTTCAATTATATGGCTATGCTCCACTTTCCCTCCTGGTTCACCCCAAATGCTGCATGTAGGAATGGATTGCACCTTGAATGTGGTTACAAACACTTGGGGCAAATTCACTAACCGGCGTTAGCCACTTTGCCCTTTAGTAAATTTCCCCCTAAAGGTGTCCATACACTGAGATATTCATTCGTTTGGCGATGTCGCAAATGAGCGGATCTCTCCCTGATATGCCCATCTTGAGGTGGGCTCTAGGGCCCAACGATCAGATCATAACGAAGGGAAAACCGGCAGTCGAATCACGGGACAGTATCAACGAACAGATGCGGTCCACTGGTCCAATGGGAGTTTTAGTCCCGTCCCATTGACATGTGGCTGACTTTCGGGCAGATATCGATCGAGGAAGCCCGACAGAGGGCCCCGTAGGGTTGCCACCCGGCCAGTATTTTACCGGCCTAGCCGGTAAAACACCTGCCAAGGCTGGGGCCGGTATTACAAATTTACCGGCAATGCATTGCCGGTAATTTGTAATATCCTTTAAAAAAAGCCGTTGGCCTGCCCCCATTTGCGCAGAACTTACCTTTTTTTGTAGTGTTCTTCACATCGCCGCAATGTTGTTCCTCCCCTTTTTGCACCAAACTGTGTAGCCCCGCCCCTTTTGCATCACGGACCGCCTCCTTTTTGTACCCGCCCCCCACCGGCCGGTTATTTTTTTCACTAAAGGTGGCAACCCTATACACAGGCCAATAACCTGCCGAGCTTTTATTAGCCCATGTATGGCCACCTTTAGACAGATGCTTTTTGTATCGACACCTGCATATAAGGCTGGCGTGGTGCAGTTATCATATGTCAACATTATATGGATTTTAAAAACGGAGGGACAATAAATTGTATGACGTCAAAAATCCAATTTTTTTTTCCAGAGAACCATGCTGCAAATAAAATCCCATATTAATCACAGTATCTATGGCAACAAGATCCCATGTAATTAAAGATGAAATGCAGAATTGCTTTTTAACTCTTATTTTAACAGTTATTGAAAGTGAAATTTGGCGGAACTGAAAAGACAATACAATGTTTCCCATTTTCTGGATCTGTTCGTTTAAATTAGTGATCGATTTTAAATTGCAAATCACTGTCATGTTTCTATTTTATTTTGTAGCCGCAGAGCAACCCCTTTTGAAATGAAAGAAACAGGAGCGTGAATTCAAACAAGAATATGTTCTATGGCTTTTCAGAGTAGGATTGTCACAATACAGGTACATCAATACCTACATACAGTATAAGAAATGGAGGCTAATTCCGCAAAGGCTGAAAATTGCTTTTGAAAAGTACAAGTGTTTGAGAGGTGAAATATTGCCCCTCAACGGATGTCATTTTCCCCAAAACAGATAGCTGCACTAGAATAAAATGAGTGCCTGTCATTTCCGAGCGATGCATTGTTCGCAAATAATTGCAGTTGAAACTTAGCTTTAATACTTCTTCCTTCTAATACCACTTTTCACCTGGTTTTGTCAGCATTGAAAATGTGCCCCCACTTTTACTATATACTTCAAATAAATCTCTGAAACAAGTTTTGAATGAAGTGCCTGACAGTAATAACTGACTCATTTATATTAAGTAGTTGAAAGAACTCTACATATCTTCAAGTCAGCTAACATTCTGATTTTAAAATGTAAGGGGCCCCAATGCCATGCATTTTTCCTGCTGAATTGTTGCTTTGCAGAATAGTTTCTCTGACACAGATAAGATGACAGTGAGACACTTGAATTCTATATAGTTTTGAGCAACAGTCCATGTACTGACAAGGACCAGAAGATCTGCAATGTGCTTTGAATTTGAGAGCTATGTGGGTGCTTAAAATAAGGAAACTCAAAATGAACACAAAGCTTAACATGAATATATGGCAGGTTAATCGTATTTTCTGAGAATAGTCTGAGCTTTTTTCTTTCAAGTTGGACCCAACATGATGATCCAAATTCAAGACTTTTGCTGACAAGGCATTTTTTTTGGGTGTGTTGACACAGGGCAACATATGGAAGAGGGGCCATTATTCTTCTTAAATATATTCGAATCAAGCTATCATTGAATACACATATACTGTATACCTGCATGCATGTGTGTTATATAAATTATAGACTATATAAACTTAAGATATTGTATCAGCTTCAGTCTGTAATTAAAGGAATTCAGTCACGAAAATAACATGCTCTATGCAAAATGTAAGTTAACAGTGCGTTTTCAGCAAAATCCTGCGTTGAAATCCATTTTTCAAAAGAGCAAACATGTTTTTTTTTATCTAATTTTGAAATTTAATAGACATGTCAATTTCCCAAGTGCCCTCAGTCATGTGACTTGTGCTTTGCAAAACTTCAGTCACACTTTACTACTGCACTGGTAGATCAAAAGAGACAGTTAACGCTATTTATTAAGTTGTCTTGGGTTGTCCAATGCGCTTTTGTGTGAGCCACAGAAAATACTACTACAGTACTTCTGACCGATCTACTAAGTTTAGTAGCTTAGACTGGAGTATGATACAAAATAATCCTCAAAAAGTAAGCACAGCTGGGGAGAGTGATGTTATATAGGTAATGGGGTTGGAGTCCTATGAGACCAAGATAGATCTCTCTGGTCATAATTCAAAGCAGCATATGCGGAGCAAATCTATCACTTCCACACCTTGGTAAAAATTATAGCTATAGATATGTACAGTATGGTGTTAACATTTTGCTGTGGGGAAATCAGTGCCAGTCCTAAGGTTGAAGGTGCCCAATGTGACTCTGACACCAAGACCTGTATATACAGATAAGCCAAAACTAGGGGAAGGCAGTCAGAAGAGGTATTTACCCAGTGCTCTCCCCAGCGCCGAATTTAGAGGGCCTGCATACCTCCCTCCAGTGCAAACAAGCATGCGTGCCTGCACCGGTGTGCAACAGAGCTGTGCTCCCCGCAAAGCTGCCCCATATATTCTGCCATCTAGGCCTTTGTTGCCTCGCCACAAATTCAGGCCTGGCTCTCCCATGTTTGTGCCCTAGGTATGTCCCTAAGTTCTGGCCTGGGGGCAAATACTGCAAGGGGACGTGTTTTAATCCATAGAAAAAATCTTCAACAGGACAATGAGCAACATAAGCACAAGGTTAAAGTAACATTGGAGTAGGTCAGCAACGAAAATGGTGAATGTCTTAAAATGCTTCATGATCTTAGATCTTATTAAGTGTCATACAACTAATGTAAAGAACCTGGAGCAAATCTGCCTGGAACATGGCACAAAATCAATCTCAAGGTGCAAAGTTGCTACATGCATCGGTGGTTAAAAAGAGTGCTAGGAATGGGGGATAAGGTAAGTTATGTCTATGCCATTCCCCTTGAGAAAATAATTCCTAATTCCCATGTAAGCAAGGTACTGACTGAATGCTTTCATCTTTCCTATTACCTGGAGGCCAAGATTCTAATAATGTCATGTATCTTTATACCTGAGCAGTAGGGAGGAAAGCTGCTTATCACATATTGTGCCCACTGATTCTGCTAACTGCTTTAAACAAATAATGACATCCTTATTTTGTTATCTGTTTAAATAACTTCTAAGCCATCATCATCATTTATTTATATAGCGCTGTCAAGATACGCAGTGCTTAGTCAGCAGTTTAGTATATAAAGAGTGCTGCAATAACTGCTGAGAATTCATTTGGACTATACAGAGTTGGTGCCCTCAAGTAGCTTTAGGGAACCTATCACTCCCAATTGTTTCTCCCTACCACAGATGCAGGCTAATCTGTGTGTGCTGATCCTGTACTCCAGTTAGGGGACACAAAAAAAAAATAAATTATATATATATATATATATATATATATATATATATATATATATATATAGTTTTTAAAACAAAACAAGTTGAAATGCCGCTCCTCATCTTTCTTATTGGGTGCACGTGGGCAAGGCTTAATTTACATACTAAACAAGTTAGCCCCAGCACTCTCAATATATAACCCCCTGAAAAAATATTCTTGCACAACTGAACTGTAACTTTCCTAAAAAAGACACTTTTAGTTACAAAGTTTGTAACTAAAAGTGTCAAGGCAGTGTCAAGGCTGGGAGAGCAAGCATTGAAGGAGAGAGCCACCTCCCCAAAATATAAAGTTTTTTAAAACGAAACAAGCTGAAATGCCGCTCCTCACCTTTCTTATTGGGTGTACATGGGCAAGGTCTTTCTCCCCAAAAAGGTAACACTTTATTTTTTTCACTTAGGATAGGACTGACACATGGACACTGTCTTGACGGAGCGCGTCAGCTTATGCATACTTTGTACAAATTTTGTAACTAAAAGTGTCTTTTTTTAAGAAAATGACAGTTCAGTTGTGCAGGAATATTTTTTCAGGGGGTTATATTTTGAGAGTGTGTGGGCTAACTCATTTAGTGTTTAGTGTTTGTTTTCTTTCATTTCTGTAGTTCCTTTCATGTGGCATTTAAATATAGATGTTACAGGCGCTTATAGACAAAAAAGTAGGTGTCAATGCTGCGGAGACTTCTCATTAAGGTCTCCAATATCGATAATGCTAAAGAATCAAACATGGATTGCACACTCTACATATAGAAAATCAAAACTTTATTGTACAAAAAATACATAATAAGCCCAAAGTGTTTCAGCCATTCAGCAGTCGTCATCAGGGGCAAAAAGTATGTTAAAAGGGCAGAAAAAACACAGTAGGGGTCATTTATCAACACTGGGCAAATTTGCCCATGGACAGTAACCCATGGCAACCAATCAAATTGCTGCATTCATTGTTCTACTTGCAGCTGGCTTTAAAAAGCTAATCACTGATTGGTTGCTATGGGTAACTGCCCATGGGCAAATTTGCTCAGTGTTGATAAATGAGCCCCAGTGTCTTAACGGGTTTTATACCTCAATGTTCTGAGTTACATTGTTGGAGGAATGTATTATGGGTGATAGTGAAAAACGCTAATGCGTTCCAACTCATGTTGAGCTTCCTGTCAAAACTCGGGAAGATCAATACCTTAAGGGTAATAGGATTGGAACACAAATGGGTTCCAAAGCCATTGAAAGCTAACAGCTGTTCGATCCCCAAATATTCTGGGTTAAGTGCTTACATAAGCATTTTTGTTCCACACAATTGACTGAGAAATTAGATTAGAGGTTTAAAAAGGATTTGTTGCCAAGAAGTTACTAAAGGTGATACAGGAATATAAGACTGATCATGTCTATAGGTGGTTAAGGGGTGATACGTTAAGTAGAAGACCACGTAAATTCATACCTCGTACACAGAGATGCCATTCCTCATTTTCAGGCAGTGGTATGGATCTGACAGAGGGGAACAACAAAGGTCCAATGTTTTATCCAGGGGCAGAAAAGGCTGCCCAAGAAAAAAACCAGGAGAGGACAATCCAAGACCAAAACCAGGGGAGGACAGATATAGATCAAGAGGGTTTATAGAAAACCTTTTTGAGTCGTGTGAGAACTCACAGTAGGAGGGGCAGATAATATTCAACTTATCTTCCACACCCTTAACAGACACCCAGGTTTGTCTCTTGGGTAAAGGTTTAAGCTTTGTCCTCACCACCAATTTTAACCACTTTAATTTTGAGGTGAAATTGTTGAAATTTTGTCTCACACCTAATCGTAACTTTTTTTAATCTCGATTAACAGAGGAGCTTGCGTATCCTGGGGCTGAGCAACAGGCTCTCATGATGTCTAAACAGTTACGGTTGAAATGCCTCCTATACAGAATACATGTGTGAGTATGTTTGCAAACAGTATTAAACGTGACATTTAGGGGCAGATTTATCAAGGGTCGAAGTGAATTCGAGGGAATTTTCGAAGCAAAAAAATTTTAAATTCGAAGTAATTTTTTTGGATACTTCGACCATCCAATAGGCTACTACGACTTCGACTTCAAATTCGATTTGAAGTAAAAATACTTAGACTATTCGGTAATTGAAGTACTGTCTCTTTAAAAAACGTTGACTTCAAAGCTTCGCCAAATTAAACCTGCCCAAGTGCTATGTTAGCCTATGGGGACCTTCTAAGTTTTTTGAAGTTGAAGAAAAATCGTTCGATCGATGGATGAAATTCTTTGAATAGCTTGATTTGAAGGATTTCATCGTTCGATTGAACGATTTTACTTCGACCACAAATGGCCAAATAAAAAAACTTCGACTTTGATATTTGAAGTCTAAGTATTCCAATTCGATGGCCGAATTTCGAAGATTTTTCTACTTTGAAATTCGACCCTTGATGAAACTGTCCCAAAATCTTATGTTAAAGGAATAGATATTCTAGTAATATACAATAGAAGGAAATGCTAGCAGTGCGTGACTTAGCGAGGGAATCATCAAGGATTGTAAGGTGGCAGATAAAGATGGAGGCATAGTCATGGATGTCATGTAATCATGGATTAAATCCAATGTAAAACAGAGTCCCTACGCCAATTATCTTATATAGTGTGTTATTAGAAATTACCTATAGACCCAACATTCTCCTATTTAAACAAGATATGGGCTACGGTTACCAAAGTGCTAGACACACACATCATTGATAAGAAAACAGGTACATGTCTAGTCATGAATAATTCAAGTAGTCCTTGTCTTACCTACTTCCTAAGATCCACAAATCCTTGGTCAACCCTCCTGGGCGACCAATCATTTCGGCATCTGTTTGGATTTGTCAGCCATTAGCCAAAATTGTAGATCCTTTTCTCCAACTACATGTTGCAGAAATGTCATCATTCATTAAAGATTCATTTGATTTCCTCTCAAAATTGCAATTGTTGATCCACATGTAGAGTCTCATATCATATTACTTACCATGGATATCTCCAGCCTATATACCCACATGAAATTGGTAAGTCCACCGCATATAGGGTTGACACCTTTTCTGGAAAAAAATACCAGCTTTCCTGTATTCTTGCTGTTTTTTCCTATTAATAACATTGGGATCAAGCATCATTTTTACCGGACAGGCCGGTAAAATACCAGCCAGGTGGCAACTCTAACCGTGGTACCAGGTATTAATGAATAAACACAAGTAGAATCCATTAGTCCAATTAATTTATGATTTATTAGGCTTCATACTTGATCATAACTATTTTAGTTTTGAAAACACATTTTATAGACAGAAACAAGGCACGGCAATGGAGAGCAATGTAGCCCCCATTGTATGCTAATTTATTCATGGCTGAATATGAGGATAAATATATATATATATATATATATATATATAAATATATATATATATATATATATATATATATATATATATATATATATATACAAACAGAATTCTGGCATTACATCCTATGTAACTATCGTTACATAGATGATTTCTTTTTTCTCTGGCAGGGTGATGAATCCACCCTTACTGCCTTTTTGGATTGTTTGAATCAGATTCCATTGACCATTCGTAATTACAGCTCCATGGAGTAAATCTTCTGGAGCTTTTCTTGATTTTCTTGATATAATGGTCAGATATGAAACAGGTAAATTTATAACCAGTATTTATCGTAAGCCTACAGATCGGAATAATTTTTTACATCCCCATCACTCATTAGAGCTTTACCGTTTTCTCAAATAAAAAAGATATGAAAGCCTTTGGATACAGATATGCAGATAATAGCAAAGGAGAAATTGCAAAAGGATTATAAGTTTGATGTAAAGACCCAGAGGTCTCTGATGAAGTGCAGTGACACGAAACGCGCCAGACCTCATGGCGCAGGGATAACAGTTTGTCAATATGTTCAATAAATAAAATGAAGTTCTTTTACCGATGAATTGATGAGCATGCGATTCCTTGATGTGGTTCCTGAGAGTGCGATGTCCGTAATTTTGGCGTGTGCAGCATTTTCGTTTCCCTTAAGCGACGGACTCAGGGCGACAGCACCTGGGTCACAGGGAAGTCCAGGTAAGATTATATCTTATATATACCTTGGGAGTTTGATCCGGTGTTTTAACGAGGGGTCTGGGGCTATGGGTCCCCAGGCCATCATATTTGAAGGGTGAGCTTAAAACCAGCACTGAACTTGTTTAAAAGTTTACCGCATGACTAATTAATTGGAATCCCAGTAACAACGCTGAAAATATATGAAGCCTTTGGATATGCTATAAGTCTCATCCCCCCTAGAGGTATGTATGACGGTCCTCTCACATGCATTTGGCAGGATGCTTTACATCAAACTTATAATCCTTTTGCAATTTCTCCTTTGCTATTGTTGTTCAACGGTCCTACAAATTCAAGATGTTTCGTGCACCACTTTGGCATAACATGGTTTGAGTTGGCCGATATGTGAATAGTAATCCTGCTGAATAGCTTTAATTGTCAGACTATACTTGATATTGATATATAATGTGAGTGCAATATATGATTATGTTACTGGGGTTAATGTTTGCTATATTCATCCTTCATGGTGATTTTGTCAGATGCTTCTTTATAAGCACTTAACACAGAATATTTGGGGATCCGGACAGCTGTTAGCTTTCAATTGCTTTGGAACGCAATTGTGTGTTTTCACAGGAAGCAGTAGCGATGTCACGCGCGACAACATTTTTGTTCCCTCAAGGATGTAACTCAGTAGCATGTACATTTTTTCATATGAATATGAGTGATGTAAATGTTGGTACAACACACCTGAGCTTCTTTCACAGTATGTTACTCATCTGACCTACAATATGCAGTTTTCTGCACTGCTAATATAAGAGTGCTGTTTCATGACACCTTCTGCAAACAATGGCTCATGATCTGGCAGATGGCTTTGTATACAAATAAAAGGATGCTCTCGCAAGACTTTCTACTAGCTTTCTCTTCTAATTTTCAGAGTCCTGGTTGGATTTGAGAATATTTCTCTCCTAAAATCAGACTGTTGGGTATTAACCCATGAATTATGACATTTGATGACATGGATGGCAAAGGCAAATGGGAAAAACCAACACCAACTTACCAATTTTTTTTTCCTGGCTATCCATTTGCTTCTCTAAATGCTCACTCACACTAGTGCTTGAAATAAATGACCTATTATTTGTCATTACAAGATCCAAAAAGAGCATCTTCACTAGTGCGTTCTTGAACTCATGACCCAAAGGGTAGCAACTCCTGTGCACATGGAACGATATTCAAGGACTAGAATGCTGCATAGCACAAAGCATTTTCTTTCATTCTTGAAAACATATGGGGAACACATATTTTTGATGCAGATAATAAAACATTTCTTCAACATACAGTATAGTACAATGCTAACAATTTAGATAATCCCTCTGCTAGCATGGTGAGCTCCAACAAGAGCAATATCCAGTCTTATGTTGGAAGCTCCCAGTGGGTAAGCACTAGTTTATGCACCTTCCACAAACATTTTAAAAAACTGAAGCAGCAACTATTATTTTCTTAGAGCTTTCACTAGTTCTTCTGTTCACATTTCAATCTGTAATTATGTTTCTAGGATGATTTCATGCTGAGGGCTGCCGTTTAATTTGACACAGAAAAAAGAACTAATCTGTTAATGTCAAAGGTCATAATAAATGTATATATTGGTATAATTATTGTGGCAAATTCAAATTAATTTCAATATCAGTTTGTGGCTGGCATCACTTCCAGGGAACAGTGGTGGGGGTCATAACACTGACAGGGGGTGGGGGGCATGTATAAAGGCCTCTTCAAGTAAAATTTGTGGATAATCTCTATTTTGTCTACTAGATAAAGGCATATAGTGAGATTGAGGGGCAGATTTATCAAGGGTCGAAGTGAATTTGAGGGAATTTTCGAAATTCGAAATCCAAAGTCATTTTTTTGGATACTTCGACCATCGAATAGGATACTACGACTTCAACTTGAATCGAAGTACTGTCTCTTTAAAAAAAACTTCGACTTTTCATATGATTCACATGCTCTGTGCTACTGTCAGTTACTGAGCTTAGGGACCAACTCACAATATACTGTATATAAAGAATAAAAGTCACAATACAAGATTCATTCTTAACTAATTCAGATTCTCATTACATGGCAGCTCAGAAAGCAGAGCAATTTTCATCAGAATTGAATAATCAGCCCTGGAGAATGAGCTTTTCTGAAATGTGAACCTCACTTTCTGAAATGTTAACCTCGCTTGATGATTTGCGACAACCCCTAAGCTTAGCTTCTCAACAGCTGCCCAGAGCATACAAGCATGTGTAGCATTACTGACACTCCTAACAATACTTTTCTGTTCTGAAACTTTAGGCTGGTACAGTAAGTTCAGTATATAAAATATATAATTTCTGCCCATATTTGTTTTTAGAGTTTATCTCTCCTTTAAAACAAAACAGTGGAAGACAAATCTAGAGACAGGGGGCTGTGCAAGAAGGAATTACCTTAAGTGGGTAAAAATGATACATTTAAAATAATATACTTTTCTGGAATAGCTGTGTAATACATGGAGAGAGGAGGAAACTGGAGGGGTTTACTGTGGAACAGATGGGATGAATTATTTTGTAATTCAAGTACATTTGCAACTCAAATACACTGATTAATACTATCAGCAGCAGTTTTAACACCATTGGCATTCCAAAGAGAAGCAATGCCCGCACAGCAGTGTAGTGACATAGAAAATGAATTTACTAGTATTTGAAGTAAACCTACAATCCCAACATACTTAGGTTTCAATAAAAAGATATTGCATAAAACAGCTCATATGTAAAAACCTGCTTCGTGTAAATAAACCATTTTCATAATAATATACTTTTTAGTATGTGCCATTGGGTAATCCCCTGGGATCCTACGATTCAAAATGAACACAAACAAACCATACATGTTAGGTCACATGAGCCAATTAACAGACAGAGTTGTGTCTTTTGCTTCCACACTTCTTCCTGTTACAGTTAGAGTTGTAGTATTTCTGGTCAGGTGATCTCTGAGACAGCACACAGACCATCACAAAATGGTGGTTCAGGCAAGAGATGTAAAAGGGCAATATTTACTTAAATTTATATACCGGTTTGGTAAAATTCTTTAATATGCCACTTAATATGATATAAACTCTGCTGCTTAAGTATTATTTTTTGGGGGGGGGTTAGTTTTCCTTTAATTTTCATGTGGTGTGTTCATGCTTGCAGTCAGTGGAAGAAATACAACTGAAACAAACCGACAAAATATTACGACTCACATATAGCACACCTTCAGCCAAAGCCAATTTTTAAAGTTAATGTTGGTATATTAACCCAGTGGGCCCGAACCACCGGGCTGTGGACAGTCCTGAACTGAGCCGCCGAGCCTAGCCCGCAATTAACCCCGTTGCAGCCAATTGGATGGCGGTGAGCCTGTATTGCACGCGCAGTTGCCCGGCTGCCCGTCACGTACCAGGGCCCGCCCCCCTCTAGTTACGCTACTGACCCCTCTCGAATCCCCCACTCCTCCTGAACCCCGACCCCTCCCTAACCCCCCTTTCACAAATGTTTTCTTTTACACCAGTCCCTGGGCCAAAAAAGTTTGGGGGGCGCTGTATTAACCAACACCCAAAGAGCATACAACACAAACAGTGCTGCTTTAGCAAGTTGCATAGCCCTAGGCACCCTATATATATATCTGTGGTGTTTATACAAAGGGCCTGTAGGTGTCACTGTGCACAAGAGTTATACTGTGTACATAGTACTTTCTATAATGCTTAAAAGTATTAGAGTTGAAGTTACTGTTGATGTGTAATGGCTGCATGAACCTGCTAATAAATCACTGTTATACTCTACTCATCCTCTGCTACCAAAACATAACAAATTGGCGACAAGATGTCTCTTCTATCTCTGCAGCAGCCTTCCATTCCATCACAGTGACAGTAACAACAGGACTGATATTTCCAGGCCTACACATTGCTTCTCTTATTCCAATCTTATCCTAAAGATGCTGAGGAAGAACAGACAGACTACAGACATGTGGGCAATACAAATACTTAAATGGTATTCATTTGAGTCAGTTATTCACTATATTACATGCTCAGGTTCCGTTTATAAAATAAGAATGTCATCCATAGTGGTCAGTGGAGCAGTCAGGGCCACATAAAATTTCATAAAATGGTCCTACAGTTGCACAGGCCTATACTACACACAACAGCAGACTAACTAAAGGGTCTGGAATCTGCTTGAATTTTTTTTTCACTTAAAAATGCAACTGTTGTCTATAGGAAAACAGGAACAAGTTAAATCTAGCCCAGTGTACCCCATACTTTGAATTGTAACACCCATCCCCCTTAGAAATCAGTCATCTGTATAAATACTACCAGCCTACATTCCCCTCTTCAGTTTCTCAGTTTCTAATAATACCAAATGTAATAATAGATGCTGAATTATGCCTTAAATTTATTTATAATAGATAAAAGGCTCCACATTTAATCATGCAGAGAGCGCTAGTTAATTCCTGGCTGCTTCTGCACTGTATAAACAGTTTTGTTCAGAATAATAGCAGTGTATTTTAAAAACGAGAATAAAATCCTAATAATAGTTTTTATTTCCATACATGCAAATTCATTGGGAACACTGCACATCCTATTCCAAATTAAAACACGTTGAAAAATGTATTAAATCCCAAACTGTTCCCACGTAGCCGGGTGCTCTGTCCGCAGCGTCCCCACTGCCAATATATATCACAGAACCAACAAAGGACGGCACTCCGGTTACTTACTTGCTGGCCATCTAGCTATACGCATTTCAGCTCTTCCTAGTCCCTTTGTTGTAAGCAGTGTAGTTAAAGGGCTCTGATCCAGTGGCGGAACTACCGGGGGAGCAGGGGGTGCGAACGGGCCAGGGCCCGCACCCCCTCAGGGCCCCCCGGCAGTCCGTTCGCCATTGAAAACTCGGCCAAATGCGGCCGTACGGAGGGGGGCGGGGCCCGGCTGCACGTCACGCATCAGGGCCCGCCCCCCTCAACGAACGCTACTGCTCTGATCAGTGCATAAGGTAAATTCTCTAGCCCATAGGTAGGTTTTCCATTTTTCTGTTGCCCAAACACATGCTATACATGCTTTTTCAACAGTTGAATACTTACGCTGTGCCTCTGTAAGTGTTCTGGATGCAAATGCAACAGTTTTCTCTGTATGATCAGCATGGATCTGTGTGATCTGTGTGTACAGTCTGAAGCATCTGTAATAACCATAGTAGGTAGTGCAGGTAGGTAGTGCAGGATCAAATAAAGCTAGCTGGACTGTTCAAAATTCATAATTAAGTTGTTTTAAAGCTCAGCTGAGCAGTCTCTGACCAAACCAGACTTAAAGTTCCAGATAGTAATGTTCTAAGTGGCTCCACAACTGAAGCATAGTCGGGAATAAACTTAGAATACCATGAAGTAAGACCTAGGAAACCTTGTAAGGTCTGAAAATCAGGTTGAGTAGGTGCTTGTGTAACAGCGTTAACATGGTCAGGGTCAGGCAGTAATCCCTATTGTGAAATTATATGACCCACAAAGGACAGCTGAGTTTGTCTGAAGTGACATTTGGAAAGGTTCAGTTTCAGTCCTGCAGAATCAATGCACTTCAGAATATTTTTAAGGTACTTGTCATGAAAATCCATAGTTGGAGCGTAGACAATTATACAGTGGCGTAACTAGGGAGGAAGCAGACCCCGCAGCTGCGGGGGGGCCTGGGAGGAGAGCGGGCCCAGCCGAAATTGATGTCCTCCTGCTTGATGCAACATCCCTGATGAATGCTGCCAGCATCGGGCAGTGTCGGACTGGCCCACCGGGAAAAGTCCCGGTGGGCCCCAGTCCTTGTGGGCCCCCACGAGGCCCGACCACACTCCCATCTATTTTTATGCCAGCGCTCCGGTTTTGCAATGGGCCCCGCAGTGCTGCTACTACTTAACAAGGGCTCCTGGCTGGCAAAGGTGATATGCGCTGCGCGCTGCGCATGTTTCAGTGCGCTGTGCCAGATGATGACGTCACAGACTGCGCGGCATCCAATGCGTCCTTCCTGTGGGGGAAGAGAGAGGTGCGTGCATGACGCGTCAGAGGTATGACTGGACTGGTGCGGTGGGTGGATTCTCCTGGCTGCATTCGCTTTTGCTGCCTGCAGCCTGCCTGTGCCAGGGCAAGTTAAAGTTGTGCTGATGACTGATGACTGCGTGAGTACCTATTGCAGTCTTCTCTTTTGCCTACTCCCTGTCTGCTCTGTCAGCCCAGTTTTGTTGAACATCATACTACACACTACAGTGCTGGTGAGCAAATGTTGGCCTTAATCACCCTGGGGGGTTAGGGGGGGGGGCATGGACTATGTCGGCCATAAAAGAAAACTATACCCCCAAAATTAATACTTGAGCAACAGTTTATATCATATTAAGTGGCATGTTAAATAATTTTACCAAATTGGTCTATATATGTAAGTAAATATTGCCCTTTTACATCTCTTGCCTTGAACCTAAGAAGTATAGTTTGTTTGGTTTGTTTGTGTGCTCAATGAATCCTACAATCCCAAGAGGTGGCCCTTATTTTTTAAAATGGCAATTTGCTATTTATGATTACCCAATGGCATATAACACTCATTTGAGATTGGTTGCTCTGTTCTGTGTGATTACGTCTGTTCTAGGTGACTACGATTTATACTCATTTATACTGCATGTGCAGTGCTTTATTTATATTTCTTATAAAACAACTTTGTTCTTTTTCGGTAATAAGGTTATTTAATATTTGACAACTTAATGTTATTTAATAGTATACAAATAAAAATGTTCGCTTTGGTATGCATTTTCTTTTTTTCCCTTGTGGGCTTTCGTAAGTATATGGAGGGGCCCTTCAGATCAGGTTCTCTGGTGGGCCCCAGGTGCCCCAGTCCGACACTGGCATCGGGTGTTTTTGCAGTCAAGTAGTAGTCACACATCCCGATACGATCCTTCCCCACTGCATTGGCCCTACCTCCTCCATACTCCCGAGTCCGCCCACTCATGATGATCCTTCCTTCCGCCCTCCCTGCTCCGTACTGCGTTGCCCTCATTCTTACTTCCGCCCTCTCTGCTCTGTACTCGCCGTCTCAGCTTTCCGCCCTCCCTCCCTCTTCCTCTTGTGTAATCGTCGGATTCGTCGACAGTGGACGCATGTGGTGACGTGTCACGTGACAGTGCAGGTGAGGGAGAGCGGAAGAAGCAAGAAGGCATCGCGTAACTGCTGCCCGGACTCTGGCTGGTCGGAGCTGCCTGTGCAACAGTGCATGTGAGAGTGAGACAAAGAGTGGATGTGTCACCCCCATACCCAGTGTTTGTATTTTGTACCTGTGTCGTGCTGGCTGTGATAAGCTTCGTTTGTTGTCAGCATTTAGTGGAGATGGTGAGCACTGAGTGATATATACACAATGACCGGTCAGTCACCACTGGTGTTAGTGTCATCATCATCAACATAGCCTGCTAGTCTACTGTCTGCTTGTGTGTTCCTTTCTACACATTATATGCTTGTGGCTATAGCAGGGGTTTGTGGCCTTTATGTTGCATTGACCAGGATAATTTGGTGGGCCCATAATTTTTCTTTTGCAGGGGGGCCCTGTTACTTCTAGTTATGCCACTGCAATTATATCATCCAAGTAACACTGTACACCAGGTATGTCACACATCAGTATTGACATCAGTCTTTGAAAACAACTCGGTGCTGAAGCAAGTGAGGTCTCTGCTTTCCTCATGTAGTAATAATTGATGATAAGCACTCTGAAGATCTAGTGTACAAAAGAATTTCCTTCACTTTTTTTCTGACAATATTTCCTCTATGTGTGGCAAGGGATTATTATCCATTACAACTGCTTTATTAGGTTCACGTAGACCAACACACAATCAAATCAGTTTTCTTAATTTTTACAATTGGTGAAACCCATTTGAGGGATTCTGATTTTTCAGTCACATCTAGCTCTATCAGTTTCTTTAGCCTATCTTATAGAGTAGGGAAATTGCCTCAATTTTTGACATACCGATTTTACATCTGGTTGCAAATTAACTTTGTGTACAAAGTTCTTTGCACAGTCCAGTGAAGTGTTGCTTTGTGGTAAAATGTAAGACTACTGGCTGTGTGGCAGGCACTGGTGCTGTAGTAATGAGACCATCCACTAATTGTTTTAATAGTTTAATGTGGCAAAGAGATCCCTTCCAAGTATAGCAGTACCTTTATTCATAATGTAAAAGTGCCTGTACCCTACTATTTCAAAATTCTAAATTTATAAGATGAAAATTCTTCTACTATATTTAATTATTCAAGGATATAGTCAAACCTACTACTCCATATAATAATGCCTGGCCTTTATCGTACTGATGCTTCCCTAAAGCTGTTTCTGATGAGAATTTGATTGTAAATAAGCAATGTCATTTGCCAGTTCTACTTTGATCTTAAAGGCAAATCAGTTAGGAAAGATTATTACCATTAGGACAAGGAAGGCAAAAAAAATAAAATGCCATTTTTACTTTCTTTAATGAAAAAGGAACTTATCTCCAATATACTTTAATTAAAAAATGTGTACCGTTTTTATAAGAAATCTGACTATATGCAGTGAAATTCTCCCTTCATTTACTGCTGTGGATAGGAATTGTCAGATGGTTCCTAACTGCTGAGCAGGGAAACAATCATACTTATGAACAGCAGGGGGAGCCCCCGCCTTACTTATCAGCCATGCAGAACTCAAGCAGCTTTGTTTATGACGATCCCTAAGCAGCCCAGACCACACTGAGCATGTGCAGGGTCAGGGTCAGACAAAGATCTTTAACAAAGTTACAAGATGACAGCCCCCTGTTGCCAACTTTGAAAGCATAAATCATTTTTTTTGATTAGTCTTTCTAGTGCAGTAAGTTCATGCTTATGTTTAGTATACAAAATACAGCATTTCTAGCCTTATTCTATTTTAGACTTTCCTTGTCTAAAAAGAATTTCCTACAACAAACAGGATAGAGGTATTTTACATTAAATTTACATTGTATTTGTAATACCATGTGTTCTGGGGGCATTACAGATGGGTACATAGGCGTCATGTACAACAGGCAATGTATGTATCCTGCCAGGTGTTCTAGGGTATTATATATGGAATTGTCCCTTGGATACTATTATGGAATCTGAGTAAAAAATGCATTTAATTACCCCCACCAAACATATAATTCACCCTGTGCCCATGGCTAGTACTCATTGATGCTCTAGGACTAGCCTCACCAAACTGGTCGTCTTTACTTAAGGTGATGCTTGTAAAATTCAAGATACAAACAATTCCTCTAACCTGCCCTATTTAATATATATGTCTGATATTGCAAACAGTTATTCAACTCAGAATACTTGGAGACTTGCCTTAGGGTTTATAACTGCTGTATATGTGACTGGTACTATGCAGCACCCATCAATTTATCATTAGAATAAATAAAAGGAGTGAGGGAACATTTCTGTCAACAGTTAAAAACTCAAGGAGAAATCATATAACAAGCTTTATGCCCAGGGGAGATCTGTGATGTGCTACATATGCTCAGCGCTGTCACAAAGAATGCACTTTTGCTCAGGAAATAATTTCACCCACTGTACTGTAACATCTCAGTGCTGCCATACATACGGTAATGGGAATTTTATGCAGTCCATCATGCTTTCTTATTGATATTGGCACAGCAGTGAATCGGCGCTTGAATGAAATCCCAGTGCCTCTGTATCTTTACACCCTTTCATTTGGAAATCATTGTTTTCCTTGGCAGGCAAAATAGGGAGATGAAAGCACAAGCGAGTAATTGTCTCTCTGTGTTTCAAGGGGCATAGACCTGCAATGCATTGCTCCAGTTTGATGTATTTGCATATTTGTACCCTTTAACATAGAAAGGGTACTCAGAAAGAAAATCCTGTAAGATCTTTGGCTTTTGATTAATCCAGTGCTGTGTTCTTTAGAGAGATGACCCTTCTGAATATATACATTTACTTGTTGTTAAACTACGGGTTTAATTACAGTCATTACACATTTAAGGTGTCTTTAAAGAGAATAATCAGACACAAGGCAAAGATAGGAAGTGAGTTGTTGGTTAAATGTCTGAGTGCAGCTGTGTCCTCCAGTATATTTCCTACCACATTATATTCATTATACAAATTAATCACACAAATTGCCCTAATCAGCCACTTAACTGGTGAATGTGCTAGACCTTGGAAGTCACTGAATAATTTCTGCTTTGCCATTAACATTTTCATCTCCAAAGTAATTGAAGCCAGCACTAAGGTGCTCAATAAAGCGAGAGATTTTCACTCATTATTGGCACTTGTACACAGAAGCCTGGCGTATATGAGGAAATGACGCTGTTTCGTTTTTTGTTTTGTTCGGCTTTTAAACTTCACAGTAAACACACAATACAAAACGCTGATTGTTCCATCCCACTCCTGTCTCTATCACCTAAAGGAAAAATACCAGAGGTTGAATAAGGTGGCAGACTTGCAATAATGAATTTGTTAAGTACAGTTCTTCTCCGAGCACTTTACTGAGTAAGTAAGACAAGGTCACCGTGTTGAACATCACACGTACCTGCAGATAAACAGAGCAAAATAACTATTCCAATTACCAGCTTCTCTTCTCCTGATCACTTGCCCTTTCTAATGAGCATATTAATAGTGTTCGAAAATGGAGAAAGTGACATGTTATTGATACAACAGTAAAGAATTTACATTTGCCCCCTCTCTTGCTCTTAGGTCGTTTTGTCATTGAAGCCTTCAGCGGTTGCTCTGTGTGACACTCCCAGAGTGATTATTTGCATTAGTCATTGGTTGCTTCAACAAAATTCCTGAGGCACAGAGATGTTGTCCAACTAAACTGCGGTGACAGGTTCAGACATCAGCATTAATTGGCATATACCTCCACTCATTAGCCTGATTGCGTTTTCGAGTCTTGCAGCAGCACAATCATAACTGAAACTCTCTTTATATATATTTTTTAATACTTTTTATATTTTTTTTCACTGTTTTAGGCTCAGAGTTGATAACGTTCTCATAGTATACACCAGGAAGAGACACTAAAGAAGAGTAGCATTAGTGCTGGGAAGTTTAGTAGGTCAAATCAGAAGTCATGCAACAATGGTCCAATTATGAGTAGTCAGGTGATAGATCAGGCAGTGTACAAAGGTCTGATATATATATCTTTATTTGTAAAGCACTTTAACGACCCGTCAAACTGAACCATATATAAAAGTACAATATATAAAATTACACATAGTGAGGACAAGTAACACAATAAATACAATGAATATAAACAGATAAGTACCATGTGGTAAGAGAGACAGTAGGAAGGAGGTCCCTGCCCATAGAGCATGCAATCGAAGCAAACAGGCAAGCTAGATATCATTTGATTTAGAAATGTTTCACAAGTGGTATAGTAGGTCAGGTCAAGCAGAATGTGGTAACTCACTGGGAGGAAAAGAATTGGCAAGCACTCCGGACGCCACTCGTAAGGTAAAAAGCAACTTTATTTCAGTAGATTAAAATCATCGAGTCCTGACGCATTTCGTATCCTGAGATAGGTAGTCATAGGTGGACAACATTTCCGCCATTGGAAGAAGTGTCCCATCCCAAAAGGAAGTGAAAGAAATCCAGGAAACAAAAATATTTGCTAACGAGAATACTATTAGCATACATGCCAGTTATCTGAATTCCTTTTTCAAATATATTGAACCCATTATTCCCTTACAACAGACAACTATTTCAATGATAGGCGTCACACGTAAGTTAAGCATCTCTTGCAGAACTCACAACTCCACCCAGTGTCGGACTGGGACACCTGTGGGCCACCAAAAACCCTTAGACCAGGGGCCCACCCAAAAACCTTTAGACCAGGGGCCCACTCTAAGTATTATTTTCTTCCTCTCCTCACGCAACCTCTATTCTCCTAGTCTCTTTTCTTTACATACTATAACCGATTATTCCATCTATTTAGCCTCTTTATTCTTAGAAATAGGCAATGACCATGAAATAGGCCAAATGTTTAGAAGCAGGAGGGCCCACTGACACCTGGACCCACCGGGAGTTTTCCTGGTATCCCTGTGGGCCAGTCCAATACTGGCTCCACCCTCAAATTTAGGAGATAAATTCCTAAAGAGGCATTGGAATCCCTTTCAGATGTTTACACAAATGTGGCCCATAGTTTATACAAATCCCATGAACTGACCAAAATTAAATTTACTTAACCTACATTTAAGATCCCTGGCAAACTAAAGTTAAGAAATGTTCTTTAAAAATGTGCCATCTGTGGCGGTCCAAATGAGGTACCTGTACCCCCTGAATGAATACTTAGGCAACATTTTATATCATAAGTAAGTGGTTTGTTTGTGTGCTCTCCGAACTGTAGGATCCCAGGTGGTGGCCCAAGTTCTTAAATGTTCTATTTAGGATTACAGTCAACTACAAGAGGTCCTCTGCACTCAACCCATTATCAATATATTTAAGACAGCGACATTTTGTGCATACTGCTACTAAAAAATGCCTTACCCTTTAAACAACACAGGGATTGTTTGTCCATATATTGCAATAAATTTAAGCTGGCCAACTACGTCAAAGTCATCCCATATCTGGCCAGTCCTATGCTTAATTTTCATCTGATTCATTAAGCAATTCAATTGCTTAATTATAAATTTTACAAAGGGACTAAGTTTTACCTGCAACTTACTAGCTGCTTTCAAAGTAAACCCCCATACTTGGCTGCCCTTTTATTAGACACCAGTGAGATCACCTGACTATAGCTGGGAAGGGTGGGAGCTACAACATGGAGCTCGTCACTGCTCCTGTATAACTATAACAAACAAGGGAAAGTTGCGCTCACCACTATTTTTTAAAACCATTAGGCGGAGGTGCAATGAGGGTGTGACCACAAAATACATATAGACAAATACAAGAGTCCTCTGCACTCAACCCATTATCAATATATTTAAGACAGCGACATTTTGTGCATACTGCTACTGAAAAATGCCTTACCCTTTAAACAAAACAGGGATTGTTTGTCCATATATTGCAATATATTTAAGCTGGCCAACTACGTCAAAGTCATCCCATATATTTAGGATTACCCAATGGCACATACTAATAGAAAGAAGCACATTTTTATGAAAATGATTTATTTACATGAAGGGTTTTATGTATAAGCTGTGTTATACAATGTTTTTATAGAGACCTATATTGTTCTGGGCAGTGTCGGACTGGGCCGACGGGACACCGGGAAAAAATCCGGTGGGCCCGCCAGCCCAGATCTGCTACTTAGTTGGGCGGTAGAATAGATCTGCGCATGCACACAAAGGTAGCGCTGCACGCATGCGCACAAATTCGGCACCGCACGCATGCGCACTAGCCCAACGGAGTGGCAGCGGGGGCCGGAGTGGGGCCCTGGGGCAGTAGCCCCGGTGGGCCACAGGCCCCCCAGTGAGACCCTGGTTCTGGGGTATAGTTTTCCTTTTAAAGTTTGACTCGTTAAGCTGAAATCTACTACAATTACTATTATGATTTGCCACAATTTCTGTAGTAATGTTATAACCTACTGAAAGGCCCATCTTATGGTATTGCCATTCTTTACCTTCAAATTTATGGTAATCACTCTTGCATTCAGCACTAGGAAAAAATCTATATTACAGTGCTGAGTTTTTGGCTCTTCCCCATTAGATTAGATGGTTCCAAATAAGTTAAATATATGTACAAAATGCATCCTTGGGCCCCAAATTATTCACAACAGGGTCCAAATATATATGAGACCTTTTTCAGGTGACAGCAGAAAATAGCCCACATTTTGGGGCAAATTTACTAAAGGGTGAAGTGACTAACGGTGGCGAAAATTTGGCAGCGTGATGTCATTTCAGTACTTCACCGATTTACTAGCGGTCGCTGGCATAACTATGCTAGCGAAGGAGATAGACTCTAGCGGTACTTCGCACTCTTACGCCAGGTGAAGTTTCGCTCTGGCGAAAGCGCGTAACTTCGCAAATTCACTAAGATGCGTATTTTACTGAACGTTACCTCTTTTTCTAAGTCCCAAAAAATGCTGGCGACTTTTCATTTTTCAGGGCGATAGGCTGCAAAAGATTGTAAATTTTTTCTGGGGTACTCGGCTTCCCCCCTACATTTCCTAACATAAGGCACATCAACTATACACTGGGCACATGTGTAGGGCATTATAACACCTCTATTTTATTTTATTAAAGGAGAAGGAAAGGTTAAAACTAAGTACGCCTTATCAGAAAGGTCCATCTAAATATACCAGTAAACCCCCAAAGTAATGTTGCTCTGAGTCCCCTGTCAAAAGAAACACTGCATTTCTTTCCATCTATTGTGTACACATGGGCTTCTGTATCAGACTTCCTGCCTTCAGCTTAAACCTCATTGCCCTGGGCAAGAACATGCTCAGTTTGCTCCTCTTCCACCTCCCCTCCCTTCTCTACTGTAATCTGAACCCAGAGCTGGGAGATACTCAGGCAGGAAGTGATGTCACACCACATTAATACTGCAGCTCCTATTCTAAACAAACAGAGAGTTTCTAGAGCTTTTTACTCAGGTATGGTAAAATATTCTACAGAATAAATATGGCATTCTAGCTTGCACTATTGCAGCTAATCTATTGGCAATAAAATGCCTCCGTAGCTTTCCTTCTCCTTTAAGGTTCCCTGGGCTTGTGTAATGTAATGTATTCGCTGCAACATATACGTCCATTGTACTTTAACTTCCCGCATGCAACAAATGCAGACACAATGACATGAAAATTGAAACTTGCACATTGACCCTTCTTGACATAAAACCTGAGCGGGATACGTCTGGCACTAGGGTTAGAAAGTGGATTTAAATCAGGATATGGGTGCAAGGTCAAGTGTGCAGTCTCTTCCAGTATCTGGTTCAGTCCAGGATCAGTAACACCAATTTTTTTAATTAAAAAAAAAACACAAAGACATATTAAACTTGTAAATCGTTAAGTCTTTATTAAGAAATAACTTACTGAAACTCCACTTGCGCTCCTCTTCAGAAAAGGCGAAACGCGTCAATCCATCATGCGGCGCTCGATTTCTCCTCCCTGGCTATCTCCTATAAGGAAAGTAGGGAGGAGAAATTGAGCGTCGCTCGATGGATCACCAGATCGCCTTTTCTGAAGAGGAGCGCAAGCAAGGTTTCGGTAAGTTATTTCTTAATAAAGACCTAGCGATTTAAATGTTTAAATTGTCTTTGTGTTTTTTTTTTATTCTATACTAACAAATTTTTTAATAAAAAAAATTAATGTTACTGGTCCTTTAACTGGCGGCCTTATCTGGGAAACAATGTAATGCTGTTAACAACCTGCTGATACAGAAGCTTCTTACAGGGGGTCATTTATAAACCCTGGGCAAATTTGCAACCAATCAAATAGTTTCTTTCAGTGTTCAACATGCAGCTGGCTGAAAAAGCAAATCACTGATTGGTTGCTAAGGGTTACTGCCCCGGTGCAAATTTGCCCAGGGGTTTATAAATGACCCCCACAGTGTCTGGCTGTTATATGTACAGAATGTGTAGGTCAGACCATTCTTCTCTTTATATTTTAGCCTTCTACAATGCAATGATAATTGTTTACTTTTTATGGCATTATCAATATGATATAATTAGGCCCTCAAACATGTTGTTTGCCAACTAACTGGCCCAGTGCACGGAAAGAGTTGGAACGTGCTGTAGAAATGTCATTTCACAATGTTAAGAAATAAAATAATACATCCTCAGAAAAAAAACCCAAAATAAAACAATGAGTGACAATTGAATTAATACGATTACAATGTATTTCTTTAGGAAACAGATCCAAAAATAATAGCGATAATAATGAATTCACATCCCGTGTTTTTTAACACAAAGGGAAGGAAATCACAATTGCATGTAAGGCTCATTAACCAGGGATGACATAATACTCATTTATATTGCTATTAACATTTTAACAATAGGTGTAAATTAGCAATCAGTTTAGGAAAAATAATGAGGAACTATTTGCTAAAGTGACACCACAATTACTAAGTATTCTGCATATTCCCTTTACTGTAGATACCAGAAGGTTTAATCAGTATTTAAAAATCCATCCATTTGCCACTAGCTACTAATGTTTATAATCACACGAGAAGAAATGAAGTTGACATGACACCACTATGGCCATGGTCATAAATGACTGTTTGCATTGTTAGTAAAGGGCATCAGGTTTTCTAGCAGCTTTAGGAAAGAGACACCAGGGGGCAAATTTACTAAAGGTCGGGGTGGCCGTGGCTAACGAAAATTCTCCAAAAATTCAATCCACAGGGGTACTGCCCATTTACTAACAAGCATAGAAGACAAATGGCTATTGAAAGAGCTCAGCGCTAACGAAATTTTGCACCCGTTCAACAGACGAATTTTCACTCAGTCGAGCGATCATTACTCCATAAATTCATCAAAGTGCAAATTTTCCACGACGTTACCCTTTTCACCAGAGTTTGCTTCGCTAAGGTTATACCTGGTGAACTGATAAGATCCTCTACAATTTTATGTCAGTGACATCATATCCTGTATGTCGAAAAGTCATAAAAAAAAACATATTTTATATGGGATTATGTTTATGTTATGTTTTGCTTCCTTGGACATTTTTAATAAGTGGCCACTTCAAGCAATTTCACCAACATCTCTAATAAGGACACCTATATATACCCGCCCACAGGGGCAATCCTGGCCCCTATGCCGCCTGAGGAAGCAGCAGTTGCTGCCACCCCCCTCCCCCATGCACTTACCTTTTTGCGCCTGAGGGGGTCCAGGGGGCCAGTACGCTAGCGCAGAGAGCCTAACTGCACTCTCTGCACTAGAAGAGCCAAAAAGAGCATTTTTGCTGCCCCTGGTACCTACTGGGGCGCTGCAGCCTGAGGCGAAAGCCTCAACTCCCCTCATTGGCAAAGCACCCCTGCCTGCCTTATTTAAACCAACGTAAATGTAAATGTGTTAACGAAGTTTCGGTAGGAAGAATGAAACTCTAGTTCTCTTAGAAATGCTACCGCTGATGAATTTTTGCTGGTGAGACATGACTTCCCATTTTGATAAAATAGCATATGCGATGCGAATTAACGTTTGCCAAAGTTGAGTGAAGTGTGGCGGAGATTTCCGTGGCGAAAATTCGCCCTTTAGTAAATTTCCCCCATGAGTCTTTTGACAGTTTTTACCCTGTTCCAAGCACTAGATGAGACACTCACTTATGACCATGTGTGTGTGTCTGTCTGTGTGTGTGTGAGACTATTTGGCAGCACGTGTGCTGCAGCAATTGACGTTGTTGCTGATTGTGGGATCCTGCATCAACTGGCTCACTTGTGGAACAGTTGGAACAGGAGACATAAGGAAGGCAGCATCACCAAGCACAACTATACAAAAGTACAAGGAGTCAAGTGCAAGGAGTTGATGCAAGTACCTTTAACGAAAGCAAGCATCTGCTTGGTTTCTGCACTTGCACAACATGTTCTTCGAACTTTACTAAATTAGCTTTTCTTTGTTTATAAAGTAAAAAATAAATACAGCAATAAGAAAGCTGTAGTATATATATATATACATATATATATATATATATATAAACAGTATATATATACTACAGCTTTCTTATTGCTATATATATATAAACAGTATATATGCGTTTTGACTTTTTAACATTCACAAACATTTGTGTTAATTGTGTTTCATTTTGCATAACTCCATATTATACGAATTAATATTAATAATATTTTGAGAACTAAATATGTGCTATTTAAGTCAGTATTAGTCAGTACTGGTAACTGATAATCTGATTAATTTCCTGCTGGGTTTTACAACTGACTTGCAATATGGTGCCTGGCATTACATGTGGAGCCTTGGGACATATGTGGGAGGAATATGTGTTGCTTTTTGTACATTTCTTTGGTTAACCTTTTATTTCTTGGTCATATTATGTCCAAATAATTTTTTTAATTAATGAATCACTATGCTAGGCAAAAAGTCTGAGAATTTAGTATTTCACTTACAGGTGTCCAGTGCATTTTACACCCTAAATTGCATAAAAATCTGTCATTGAGATCAATCTTACCTATAGACACAATGTGCGTTTTATAGTGTTGCTTTAAGAAACCCTTCCTCCATAGCCATGCTTTCTGTTTTTTTTTTTTTTTGCTTTCTGTTGTATTTAGAGCAATTGCTCTACATAGCAGTTCTGTGTGGGTCTTTGGAAATGAGGAAGGCTTTAAAATAAATATATGAGTAGAGAAAGTGTACTGCATGCAGAGTCAGAGCACCAGGAGTAGAAGACTGCGCTGTGATCAAAGTGCATTATACAACCTTAAACCCACACTCTTTAAACAAAACATGAGCTATCTGAATCTCTCATCTCATTCACCTCCATAATGGCATATACTGTAACTGTAGTCCTGTACCGGCAATGACTCTGCTGTCTCTCCTGCCCCCTCTCCAACGTCTTCGTAGTATAGATGTGTCACTATCTTTTTTGCAGCAGCTTGTATTTCAGACCAAATTACACAAAACCCTCTAAGCTACTAGAGTTTGTCCCTGGCAGCAAACGCCTAGTTTTCTGCTTTAGTATATGACATAATATACAGGGGTTCACAATCTCATCTATATTCAGCATATTTTAATATGCAGATAGGGTGTTTAATTTGGCCTCCAGTCTCAGAAAAGCTCCTTCTGAGATAATCCTTGAGGTTAAAATTAAATACACAAATAAATAAACAATACATCCATCAAGTTCAACCCTTTAACGGTGGCAGGTAAAAATTACATTATTATTACCATATATACTAGAGTATAAGCCGTCCCGAGTATAAGCCGAGGTACCTAATTTTACCTCCAAAAACTGGGAAAGCTTATTGACTCGAGTATAAGCCGAGGGTGAGAAATGCAGCAGCTTCTGGTAAGTTTCAATCAAAAAATTGAGGGGTTCTGCTCCCATCGGAGGTGCCGGCGTCTCGTTTTTGGATGCCGGCGACCATTCTTGGATGCCAGAGAATATTCTTGGAGACTATTCTTGGACACCGGCGACTATTCTTGGACGCCGGCGACTATTCTTGGACGCCGGCGACTATTCTTGGACGCCGGCGACTATTCTTAGGTGCCGGTGACTTTTCTTAGACGCCGGCGACCGTTTTTGCGCTTGACCCGAGTATAAGCCGAGGTAGAGTTTTTCAGCATATTTTGGGGGCTGAAAAACTCGGCTTATACTCGAGTATATACGGTATTTATTTTGTTCAATACCTGCTACATTTGCGTTAATGTTTATGTGCACCAAGGCCATGTACTAAGTGCCAAAAGCTAACAGGTAGCACTGGGAACCAAAGTGTAACCACAGCTTGAATGCAACACATTGACCATCCCTAACTATCTTAACTTTCACCAGGTTTAGTAACCTACAGCAACCAGTTAGCACATCGCATTTGCTCATTGGTTGCTATGGATTACTAGTCCTAATGCAACAGCCTCATGTTTTTTTCCAAGTTGGGGACCCAAGCTTTGTTTTCCCAGTCCTGTGGCACATTGCAATAACTAGGGCACTGGCCTTAATAGAAATTTATTATTCAGCAAGAAAAATGTCAACTGTTTAAATCACGACCTGAAGGCATTTTGCACTGTGTCTATCATAAAAGGAAGGATTATCTTGGCAACCTTGTTAATATTCACCAAAGGGCATACCATTTCTAGTGGCATGTATTTAAATATAGAAATGCAAACATGACTTTTAACAATAAAATTCTTATGTTCCGTAAACTTAAATGCAATACAAGATACAGTTTCAATATCTGGCTATACCCCTTTAGTTTATTATCATTTCAAAACCAGATAATTAGATGCAATCATGACTTCTCATCATAGGAAGCTATTCATTTGTGTTTTTGTAATAACTCCAAAGTAGATGTTATTTTCAGATTCATCATTGGCGCACTCAGCCTACGCTTCCATGTTTAACTGACAGTCAGATTAGCTGCAGACGAGCCCTCGTTATAGCTAATGACTATAATATTAATTAGTGCCAGAGCAGTCAGATCTTCGTTTATATGAATATGCAGTTGTTGTCTTTGAGTTCACAAGCCAAGATGTGTATATCATTCCAAGCACAGGAAATGTCCACTGGGATTCGTTGAGAGGTTGAACTTGACTTTTTTTTCAAACCAACATAACTATGTGTCTACAAGAAGACGTCTGATAGTGTTTGTATACCTTGGAATCAGTTTTGGGAACATTGGAGCACAATAGGTTAAATGAAGAGTAGGGATGCACCGAATCCACTATTTTGGATTCAGCCGAACCCCCGAATCCTTCGCAAAGGATTCGGCCGAAGACCGAACCGAATCTGAACCCTAATTTGCATATGCAAATTAGGGGTGGGAAGGGGACATTTTTTTTTACTTCCTTGTTTTGTGACAAAAAGTCACGTGATTTCCCTCTCCACCCCTAATTTGCGTATGCAAATTAGGATTCGGTTCGGCCAGGCACAAGTATTTGGCCGAATCCGAATCCTGCTGAAAAAGGCCGAATCTTGGCCGAATCCCGAACCGAATACTGGATTCGGTGCATCCCTAATGAAGAGTAAGGGTGCCCTAGGCAAGCCACTATCGGGGGAATGTAATTAAAGTCACAAAGAGCAAAACAATTTGCACCAATAAGACTAAAAATCCACATCTCGCAATGTAATACTGCTTCTTAAACGGTTATTACATTGCGAATTTTAATTGTACATTGCGATTAATTTGCAGACTCTTAAGAAGTGCTTGAAGGCGTCGTAATCTTTTGGAGCAAACATAACGACTTTTTCATTAAGAAGTTTTATTACATTTACGCATTGGTGCAAATTATAAAATTCGCCAACAGTCTTCCATTGTTGGAAGTGGTCACTAAACAGTTTCCGGTTCGCAAAAGCTATGTTAAATTCGGGCAAAGCAAAATTTGTTCTCGCAAAGGCATAACTTTTCGCACTGCGAATAGTTTTTCCATTAGTGACCTTTATTACCTTCCCCTATTTGTGTCATATCTTTTCCTGCCTGCCCTCCATCATAACATGTCATGTTTAAAAATCAGTCGCTGGTCTGAAATCCATTTGTTCTGTTTTATCAAAGGCCTGCAGTCTAATGAATTGAATTTTCCTATCTCCACAATCTGTTAAATCATTATTGGTGGTTTAAAGGAGAAGGAAAGGTGAAAACGAAGTAAGCCTTATCAGAAAGGTCCATCTAAATATACCAGTAAACCCCCAAAGTAATGTTGCTCTAAGTCCCCTGTCAAAAGAAACACAGCATTTCTTTCCTTCTATTGTGTACTCATGGGCTTCTGTATCAGACTTCCTGCCTTCAGCTTAAACCTCATTGCCCTGGGCAAGAGCATGCTCAGTTTGCTCCTCTCCCCCCACCCCTCCCTTCTCTACTGTAATCTGAGCCCAGAGCAGGGAGAGACTCAGGCAGGAAGTGATGTCACACCACATTAATACTGCAGCTCCTATTCTAAACAAACAGAGAGTTTCTAGAGCTTTTTACTCAGGTATGGTAAAACATTCTACAGAATAAATATAGCATTCTAGCTTGCACTATTGCAGCTAATCTACTGGCAATAAAATGCCTCCGTAGCTTTCCTTCTCCTTTAATGGGGAACTAAAGTCTATTATAGAATAATGCTAGAAATGCTGTATTTTGTATACTAAACATAAACATTAAGACAGAAGCATAATAAAACTAATGATTTATGTTTTTAAAGTTGGGGGCAGTGGGTCATGGGTCAACAGCTGGGTGGGCAGGGCCCAGGGGGCCCAAAAATGTTGTTGTACTGGGCCCCAGTGATTTCTAATGGCGGCCCTGGATATGCAGACTGCACTGCGTCTACGGATATGAATCTCTACACAGTCGCCGGCTGCTTTATAGGGAAAAAACAAAGCTGCTTGAGTTCTGGGAAGTAAGGTGGGGGAGGCTTCCCCATGCCGTTTGAAAGTTTGATCAGTTTCCCTGCAGAGCAGTTAGGGGCCTTCTCTGAAGTTTCCTATCCGCAACTAGACAGAGCAAGTAAAACGAAGGAGGAATTTCACTGCATACAGTCAGATTTATTATAAAACCGGTAGACATTTTTTAATTAAAATATATTGGAGACTATTAAATAAAGCAAAAATGGGATTTTTGACATTGAGTAGGAGAAACAGCCTGCCAGAAAGCAGTTCCATCCTAAAGTGCTGGCTCTTTCTGAAAGCCAGTGATGGGGTGATTTGTCCCGTTTCGTCTCGAATTTCGCAAATTTCCAGTGAAATTCGAGAAACAGTGAAAAATTAGCGAAACGCTGATTTTTACGCTGGCGACAATTTGTCAAAGTTGACGCTGGCGCCCAATAGAGTCAATGGGCATTAATTGTCGCCAGAATTTCGCAAGAATTTCACTGCATACAGTCAGGTTTCTTATAAAAACGGTACACATTTTTTAATTAAAGTATATTGAAGATAGGTTTCTTTTTCATCTAAGAAAGTTAAAATGGGATTTTAAAAAATCAAAAAGCATCAGATTTTTGTAGGATTTTGTGGATTTTATGCCATGCTATTATACTAGTACATGCACAAACTATGGCTTCTACATTTGCCACTTAGATAGCAGCAGGTACCCAGACAAACTCAGCTAGCTCTTAAATATAACATGAGCTCCAGGGAGCATAGAAGGGGCAGACATATTTTGAAGGTTTTTGCTGTTGCTTATAAGTCACAGGTATCCTCATTGACTTTATATTTATATATATATATATATATATATATATATATATATATATATATATATATATATATATATATATATATATCTGCAAAATAAATGTAATTTGTTATTTTTTAATTTATTTTTCTACATTTTCTACATTGTTATTAGCCGGGTGCTAACCAAATTTATCAATATTGCACGAATAAATACATTTTGATATATAGCGGATGGTCAATGCCGTGAGTGCTTTCTCTGGATTATTATTTATATACATATACAGTATATATATATATATATATATATATATATATATATATATATATATATATATATATATATATAATTTTTTTTTTTTGTGATGGTATGATAAAGGTCCTCTGTGAAGGACCAAAATGTCAACTTATACCAGGAGTGCCCATACTTTACTAATGCGAGGTCTACATTTAATCACAATTTCCCATTATGATCTACATCCATAAAAGCATTGTTAGCATTCTGTTCCATGGAAAATATTACTTAAATATTGATTTATGAGAAAATGTATATTGTTATATTTAACAAACAACTATTTCTTATGTAACCTTAACATAGTAATTATCTGAATGACAAGCATGAAACAGGAGAGTGATTTAGTGATTGATCTACTGATCACCAGCTAAAGCTCTACCGGTAGATCCCAATCTACCTTTTGGACAACCCTAATTTACACCATTAAAGCTTTGCACATAAATTAAGTCCCATGAGCTCTGTGTTCTTTATGCTGATATATATATATATATATATATATATATATATATATATATATATATATATATATATATATATATACACACACATACAAACAAATTATCTATGCATTTCACAAGCCTAACAAAATGAGATTATGTAAAAAAGAGGGGTATTTTGTCCTTTTAAACATAGTGGTGGACTCAAAATGGTATGGGCAACCATCGTCAAGACTAACTCATAACAACTTTTTGTTATTGTATAATAACCAAAGAATCTGCATCTATAAAACAAAGCCATTCCCACTCTGAGTTGCAAACATAAATGTCATTGTTTCTGTAACATCTTGCCTGAGAGTGAACCAGTGACCTGGTGTTATCAGTGCCATCTGCATTGCCTCTACTCTGTGTGGGCTATTGTCCTGGTTCACCACTATTGCTATCCCTGTATTTCACAGTAGGCATGCCTATTTCACCTGTTGTTAATCTACTCACAGGTGTTCTGAGTTAGTTATTATTCTGGCTATATAATCCCCTACTCTGCACTGACTAACTGCCCTTTCTGGTCAAGTGTGCTTGGTCCTAGGTGCTCTGACCCTTGTGATTGCTGTTCCTTTGACTTCTGCTCCTGTTCCCAGTGTTACTTCCTGGTTCTGACCCAGCTGATTCCTGACTTTGAGTTTGCCTCACGATTCTGCTCCTGGTATCTGGTACTGACCCAGCTAGGGTTGCCACCTTTTCTGGAGAAAAATCCCGGCCTTCTGATACATTTATCTTTTATCCCTATTAATAACGTTGCAATCAACCATCATTTTTATCGACCAACATAACTGGAGGAGTCACAATATGGGTGACTTGGACTTGGATTTTTACTATTGAATGCTGTGATATACCATTAGGTGGGGCATGGGAGCATTTTTAGCAATTCGGGTGTCGAGGAGTTTTTATCTGATTACCTTCACATTGTTCTGCTGATGGGCTGCTTAGTGGGAAAGGGAGGGGCCATATAAATCCAGCTTGCAGGGCTGCAGTAAACAGTGACTGAAGTTTATCAGAGCACAAGTCATATGACTGAGGGCACCTGGAAAACTAAGTCTAGCCCCACGTCAGAGTTCAAAATTAAATATAAAAAAAAATCAGTTTTTGTTTTACAAAGTTTCAATGCAGGATTCTGCTGGAAGAGCACTATTAACTGATGCATTTTGTAAAATGTTTTCCCATGACAGAATCCCTTTAAGGTTTTCCTGCAGTTACACAAGTGACATATAATTCCAAGGGAATAATGTTTGTAGGGTACATAGCGTAAATACACATTTGGGGAGGCAGGTTTAGACACAGATATGGTGCTTTAAATCATTTAAACAATGATTGGTCACTGTAATACCATGGTTCCTGTGCTACTGTTTTAATATCTGTATTCATTTATCTGAAAAATTTGGTTCTGCTGTTATATGCCACCAATGTAAAAGGACTTAGGGTAATGATAATGTTTTGTTGAGTGGAATGAAATGGAAGATATTATAATATATGCTGTTGAATTCAGCAGTGGTCCTTATCAGCTGTGTGCAGAGTGAGGCACTGACTGAGTAGTGCATTCAGAGACAGCTGCTTCCCACAGCATGAAAACCAGACCCAGAAAAAGATGCCCATCAGCAGAAAGAGAGAAATGTGTGGCACTTCTCATATCTTTGCATTTATAGCCCACAGCAAACAGCCTCTTTATCACCCCTTTTCTCCTGATTACCAGCAAACAAAAGCTTCTATACAGCCATTCATCTTATGCAATGAAAACGACTGTAAATGTATGTTTCATTGAGCAGCAAACGTGGAGCTACAGGTGCAGCATTCTCCTTCACCCAAGAAAAGACTGATTGGAGATGAGAGATTTGCTTTATGTTCCATAATCGTGCTATTTGGGGTCATGCTGAAGGTAATGATGCAAAATATGCCCCATTGTTGCTTCAGTGCTTTTACAGCAAAGCTATCAATATTGCATCCAAACGTAAATCACTTATTATTTTACATTCCAGTGAATAGATAACCTGGGGTTATCTGCAAATAATCACCCTCCTCTTCACGTGGGCAATTCTATAGCATTTTCGCATATTTGTCAGTGCATAAATAAAAATTCAGAAAATGGAGTATAGTTGAGCCCAAAATGCTGTAGGTGACAAATCCTTGTTCTTCAACAAGTGATGCAAAACTGAAATCCTTCAGATGTGCAGACTACATCTCCCTTAAATGCAAACTAAAAGCAGGGACTGCAAGGGAGACACAAGGACCCCAGGTAATGCTGTTCTTTTTGAATTGATTTAGGAAACAATGGCCGTATGTACACTGCACTGAGGCCAATGTTGCTTTTTCTAATCTAACACTAACACTGCCATAATAACGAAAGTTTTAGTTAAAATAGCATTTGAAGACATAATTACCGCAACTGTCATGCTCCATCCTGGCAGAACTGAAGCAATCCTCTGACAGTTATTATTTAGGCAAATGGGCCAGGAACTGATTGCTTATTGCTAACTGATTGCACTGGATAATGTCCTTTTATGTCAGGCTCAGTCCTCACGTTGGCCTCCTACTTTTTAATCAATTCCAATAAAGATGTCCTTCCCTTCATGTCGCATGGATTCCACTTCCAAGTCCCCTATCTTATGCCCACATTCAGGGATCTCCATCGCTTGTTTGATCCGTCTCCAGTTCTGAGATATATCCTGGAGCATTTTTTGTAAGTTGGTCCAGTTCCCATTGGGGTAATAACTCATGCCACTAAGCTTTGCTATTTCTGACCAGCAAATGGTCCCCTGGATGCAGTGGTACAGCCTCTCTTTTTTTAGAACCATAGATGAAGTGGATCCTGCAGTTCAGCCCCCCCCCCCGTTCCCTAGGCCTCCACACAGTCAATTGGTCTGGTTCCTCTATAGTTGCAGCACATGATGTACATGATGCTATAATAAATATTCCACACTTTTTTTAGTCACAGCCCATACTATAGCCAGGAATTCAAGCTTCAAGGGATCCGGTCATGTTTTTTGCAAAACGCATCAGTCAATAGTGCTACTCCAGCAGAATTCTGCACTGAATCCATTTCTTAAAAGAGCAAACAGATTTTTTTATATTCAATTTTGAAATCTGACATGGGGCTAGACATTTTGTCAATTTCCCAGCTGTAACCAGTCATGTGACTTGTGCCTGCACTTTAGGAGAGAAATGCTTTCTGGCAGGCTGCTGTTTTTCCTTCTCAATGTAACTGAATGTGTCTCAGTGGGACATGGGTTTTTACTATTGAGTGCTGTTCTTAGATCTACCAGGCAGCTATTATCTTGTGTTAGGGAGCTGTTATCTGGTTACCTTCCCATTGTTCTTTTGTTTGCCTGCTGGGGGGAAAAGGGAGGGGGTGATATCACTCCAACTTGCAGTACAGCAGTAAAGAGTGACTGAAGTTTATCAGAGCACAAGTCACATGACTTGGGGCAGCTGAGAAATTGACAAAATGTCTAGCCCCATGTCAGATTTCAAAATTGAATATAAAAAACTGTTTGCTCTTTGGAGAAATGGATTTCAGTGCAAAATTCTGCTGGAGCAGCACTATTAACTGATTCATTTTGAAAAAAAGTTTTTTCCCCATGACAGTATCCCTTTAAAGTAGTTATCTAAAGTTCACTGGAATCTACAATATGAGTAGCATGAGCAATGTCAAGTACAGCACCCAGGCTAATGGGCAGAATATAATCAGCATAGCCCAGCATAGGGGCCAGTGACAGGAACAAACCCTAAAGTAAAAATATACCAACCCCCCTAAACTACATAGACTGCCTCCTTCCTCCCCCTCAGCCTAGCTGCTACACAGGGCAAATGCCCCTAAGTCAGTTGGAGCAATCTTCCAGTTCGCAACTACTGCGCATGAGCCAAAAGTCATGGAAATTGCTGAAGCGACGGTCTCATTCTAAAGATGACCGAAGTGGCTGAAGATGAAGCCTTTGAATTCAGCTGGACAGAATCTGCCCCGAGGGGTAAGTAAAGTGGCCAATCCAGGGATGAAAAACAGACACCTTTGCACAGACCAACCAGGGACTCCTCGGTTCTAGTTCTCCTCAGTTTCTGATGTGCATAAGCAGCCAGTTCCCAATAATCTCTGCAAGACAAACAATTGGAATTCACAAGGATCGACTCAAACGCAGCTTTACTGCTCAACCTTTAGTGTTTTATTGTTTCAACACAACATGTTTCGAGTCTTGTATGACTCTTTGTCAAGTGTGCAAGACCTTTGTCCCATCTGTATTTAAACCAACAGTACCAGAAAGGTCATACCTTCTGCTCTTCTTTATACAGATGCACATATAATAACCTTTATTAACAACAAAGAGTGGCATACAAATATTTTTAATTTTTGCAATACAATTTTTTATTACAACAGTGATATTTTGAAATATCAATCTTTAAACCATTTTCTGCTAGGGTCCATTTGGTGCAGCATGCAGAAGCTGACCCCATTCTGAATCTATAAGTTTGGTTGTGGACCTGTGCGAAAGCGCAAACATCTTGGAAATATCTCACTGGCTGTGGGCTGCACATAGCATTCCAATGAATGCACCTCTTGCTGATCAGTCTATGTAAGTGTATTTGTGAATAGCAATGGCATTAATAGTTATTTTGAGGACTAGAAATCACTCTACTAATCATAGTCTTCTGTGTCTCCCTGCCAATCACCTATTAATCACAAATTCAACATGAAAATGTTTTGATGATTTAGAGCTAGCAGAGCCTCTCACATATAATTATTCTATAGCACATAACAGTGAATAATACACATTGAATTACAGTAGCTGCATATGCAGTTCCTAGGTAGCTGAATCTAAGTCTACACTACACAAAGAAAATCCCCTGCATTCACATTCTTTGTATTCATTTATTTCTGTATTTAATCCCTTCCTATGTAACATGGGCTTATTCTCTTTGTTTCTGCACAGAACTTTAATTGTATTTTTATATTTAATAACAATATTAAAAAAGATTCAGTGACTTACGCATCAGTTTAATGCTGTACAACATATGGAAATATCCAATATATATACAGTATAATATAAATATATATGTATATATATGTATATATATATATATATATATATATATATTTATTTATGCGTAGGGTGGCACACCGCTTCCACTGTTGAGTACCCAGGTGCACGGCAAAATCATGTATGTAGCATTCAAAAAGACCAGCAACACTGGGATTTGGTGGAACAAATCAAACGTCTATATTTTTAAATATAGTGTATATGCACTTTAAAAATATAGACGTTTGATTTGTTTCACTAAAACTCCCAGTGGGACATTGACTAAGATTCGTTGTTGCGACAGCGTCTGCTTTGCCGCACTTTGCCAGCGCTACGCAAATTCACTAAAATCCGAAGTTGCGCTCAGGGGAAGCGTAAGGTTGCGAAGTTGCGCTAGCGTTAATTCACCAAGCAAAGCAAAGTTACGCTAGCGATGGTTAATTTGCATACGGCCCCAAATTGAAGTTACAATGGAGGTATATGTAGCAGCACTACACAAGCCTGGGAAACCTTCAAAACAGCAAATAAAATTTTTATTTTGCCCAAAACATGTGCCCACTGTATAGTTAAGGTGCCATGAGTTAGGAAATGTAGGGGGGAAGGAGAGTAGCCCCAAAACATTTTTCGATCTTTTTCAACCCATAAAAAATGAAAAAACTCCAGCGTTTTTTGGGACTTAGAAAATTGCACTACTCTATTGCACTTCGCTTGGTCTGAGGTGGCGAAGGAAGTCTGGCGTAAAAGGTAGCATTCAGAATAATTTGCGCGTCAGTGAATTTGCGTAGTTACGTCCGTTGCGCAAATTCGCCAGGTCTAAGGGTGCGAAGTAACACTAGCCAATTTACGCCAGCGCCTGTTAGTGAATCGGTGAATTAACGAAAATGCGCTACGCTGGCGCATTCACGCTAGCGTTAGGAGCTTCGTCGGTTAGTGAATTTGCCCCCCAGTGTTGCTGGTCTTTTTGAATGCTATATATATATATATATATATATATATATATATATATATAGATTAGGGATGCGGTTCGGGATTCGGCCTTTTTCAGCAGGATTCGGATTCGGCCGAATCCTTCTGCCCGGCCGAACCGAATCCTAATTTGCATATGCAAATTAGGGGAGGGAAATCGCGTGACTTTTTGTCACAAAACAAGGAAGTAAAAAATATTTTCCCCCTTTCAACCCCTAATTTTCATATGCAAATTAGGATTCGGATTAGTGTCGGCCAGGCAGAAGGATTGGGCTGAATCCTGTTGAAAAAGGCAGAATCCTGGCCGAATCCCGAACTGAATCCTCGATTTGGTGCATCCCTATTATATATATATATATATATATATATATATATATATATATATATATATATACACACACATATATACACACACATATATACACACATATATATATATATATACACACACACATATATATATATATATAAGTTCCACAGTGCCCGCACTCTTGTTAGAATGAATCCAGAGGTGCACGGTAAAAAATCAATCATGTATGTAAAAGCAGGACCGGCACTCTCTTTTAGTTTTGATGTTTGTGATTTATTTCACACAAAATGGCATCTTTATCTGACGTTTCGGTCTCACTTGGAGACCTTTCTCAAGGATCCTTGAGAAAGGTCTCCATGCGAGACCGAAATGTCTTCTTCATTTTTGTTATATGGCCTATGGCGGCAGCACATCCCTGACCAGTAGCTCTTAAGCAACATGTTGCTCACCAACCCCTTGGATGTTGCTCCCAGTGGCCTCAAAGCATGTGCTTATTTTCAAATTTGAGGCTTGTAGGCAAGTATTGGTTGCATAAAAACCAGGTGAACTGCCAAAAAGACATTCCTGTAGGCTGCCAGTCCACATAGGGTCTAACAAATAGCCAATCACAGCCCTTATTTACTACTCCAAAGAATTTGGTCATGCTTGTGTTGCTCCCCAACTCTTTTTACCTTTGAATGTGGCTCAAGGCTAAAAAAGGTTGGGGACCTGTGACCTAGTGTGATTGTATGCTCAGACTAGTTTGTCTATGTATAAGCACCATATGGAAGAGTGTGGGATTGGCTTTTGGATAAATGGCCAGTCACAGTTAAAATGACTCTCTTGTATTTGAAAAGAAGCTTAAATATAGCTTAAATCTTTGTGGAACCTTCATAAAAACAAGGCAAACATGATTTAGCTAACAAGCTAAACTGCCAAATCTGTTCATTTGTGTTTGTACTTCATCTGAATTATGAACAAAACAAATACTGTTATCATGTTTGAATATGTTGCTTTAGTCATCTGTAGCTCTGCAGATAAAATATGCTGTTATTTCATTAGTGATTATCCTGTGTTTCTTGCAGTGTAGTAAAGAGCGGCCCCCTGGTGGTCAGTCCAGACAGTGCCAGGGCGTATAATACAGCTGTATTATAAGATATTATAAGATACAGCATGTGCTATGGATGTGGAAACTTGCTGGCAAGTAGAGGAGGCAGGCTATTGTTGAGTGCCATTAAGTGACAATTGGTATGTTATTGTTCCAGTGAAAGCTCTGGCAGGGAGAACAATTGCTTATTAAATCAATTTTCCATCACTATAAATGTATACATTCTCTGTTCTCACTGGGTCCCTTCAGACGGTCAATTGCTTATGAGGATCACCTGGCCGTGGGAATGGGGGTGAATAACTGAACTGGGAAAAATGGTGAGTAGCTCCGAAGGTTGACACAATGGACTCCCGTCTGCGTGACAGATTGCTTGATTAACACAGTGCTGTTCTTTTGTGTGCCTTAATTCACTGGCAGACAAAGTAACTGCATAGGTATTGCAATAGTCAGGGCAAAGAGATCTGTTCCCAAATGAACGTGTTTGTGACACACAAAGATGCCGGATCCCAGCATGAACTGCATCCTAATATCTTTACAGGTCAGGCTTAGTATTATTTCACAGAGTACTGCTTGCCCTTGAAGCACTCACTTCTGCTTTCAGAAATTGACATGGTTTCAGCCCAAAGCAGATTAGGATAAATATAGCAAAGAAAATGTAAAATATGTAAAAGCAAGGGTTTGTGATAATTGTTTCTTGAAGACTTTAATCTCTGCATTTCAGTTTTTTCTCCTGTTTTTATCTTGGCATAGCCATGTTATAGGGCAGATACAAATCCGGATTTCAGTACCAGCTGAAATTACTAATAAACAAATCATTGCAATCAGCGAGGGCAGTGTTAAAAAAAAACAACCTGAGATCCTTTCCTGCTGATGAATTTCCAGCACTCTTTAACTGCTGCAAGGATTTTAAGAATACTGGGAGACTCAGATCAGAATGTTCAGAGCATCTCCTAAAAGGTTCTTCTGAGAAAAGATTGCTTTGTTAATAAAATCTGGAGAAATATGAAGGTGGCATTACCTTAGAAGATTTGTTGAATTTTGCGTCTGCAACAAGGTTATTTAACAGAAGTGTTATCAAAGTTGCAAAGAAAATGCATGCACCCCAGCATGGGGTATGAGATCCATTATCCAGAAGCTAAAAATGATTTCCTTTTAACCTGTGAAAAGAAGACAGTACATTGTACTTAATCCAGACTAAGATATGATTTATCCTTATTGGAAGAAAAATAGCCCTATTTTATAGCAGTTGTAAAGTATGGAGATCCAAATAAAAGAAAGATCCCCTATCCGGAAAGCACCAGATCCAGAGCATTGTGGCTAATAGGTCCCATACATGTATACACCCAAACTATAGTGCACTTTACACTCTTTGGGGATAATGTAATAAAAGTAATGATGAGTGAAACTGCTCTTTTTCTCTTGGGATTGCATTGGAGTCAGGGGCGTAACTACAGAGGAAGCAGACCCTGCGGCTGCAGGGGGGCCCAGGAGGTACAGGGGGCCCCATGAGGCTCTCATTGATGAGCAATTTGAACATATATTGGTAAAACAGGACAAACACTGGATATGTTGGGGGCCCTAAAATTAATTTGCTGTGGGGCCCAGCAACATCTAGTTACGCCACTGATTGGAGTCCATGGGCATTTTTTGCCACTGGAAGCAATGCGTGGAGAATTTCTAGATAAAAATCATACAAAATGCATATTTAACAAAAACATTCATCATTAAACCCATATTGCATAAAACATTTCATTGCCTTTAGCACATTGTTTAAGGGTCAGGGCACACAGGCAGATTCGCGGAGACTCTTCTTCGGAAAGACTAATCTCCCCGAGCTGCCTCTCCTGCCTTCTCGCCGGCTAAAATGTAAATCGCCGACGTAATGGCACTCTGAGCGATTCTTTTTCCGAAGCCGCCTGAAGTTGCCTTACGAGGAAACTTCGATGGACTTCCTGCCGGCTTTTAATTTTAGCCGGGGAAGCCAGGGGAGATTAGTCCTCGGAGAAGAGATTTGTCGTTGAATCTGCCTGTGTGCCCTGATCCTTAAGGTGGTATATATTTGGGATGCAAAAATTACTTTTCCAGCAAGAATTCTGGCTCTTCTAGCATAGAGAGTATGCGCAAAGCACTCTCTGATCTGCACAGACAGGCCTGGATTTGTGAGGTAGTGTGGGTGGATGGGTGGTAGGACTGTACAAACCCCACGGCCTAGGGGCGCCCACCCAGCAAATTCGGCGATGTGCACAGATTCCTAAAAAAGCTAAGCGAGGCATGGCGGCATCAGCTAGACCTCCTCATGATGGCACTAAGTGCCTATACAATTCTAACTGCTGTGCAACTCTGCCCTTTCAGCAGCAGTACAGGGACCCAGGGACTTTTAATGGCAGACAATGATTCAGTTCAGGCGGGAGCAGGAGGGCAACTGAGGTGGATGTAATCATTTAAAAAAAAACAGGCAGGTGGGTTTCATTCTTATTTAAACCCAATGTTTTATTAAGACAGGCTTTAAAGAATGAATTCAAAATCAATCATAACTCAGTCCCAATTTATTTAGGAGCCAAATTGCTTGTACAGATCTGTTTATGGAACAAACTTGGCAATCAGCTCAATGCAGTCCACATTTCATAGTGTATTATTACTAACTTGCTCATGAGGTCAATGAGCTGTGCCCATCGCCCATCATAACAAATGTGCAGAAACTGGAATATGGGCTATTAGTTACAGTACTATACCTACATGCACTCCATAAAGCTTGACTGTAATTAATTATAAGAATTGGAAAAACACGCTTACTGTATGAATAATATGCAATAAAGACATACAGCATATGGTAAAAAAAATCTATCCAACACAACCTAAAAAATACTGTATAAATGTACAGTATTTACTCCAAGAAAACAGAATTAAGATTTCATGGAATCTAGTTAACAAAATCTAAGAAAATTGGTATGAAGCTAACATCATACAGAAATTAAGAATGAAAAGAAAGATGATTGCAGGTGGTTGTTCTTATAATTAGTATAATTAGAATGGTTAATGGTTAATTAAGACAAACAGTAAAATTGGCCACTAAAAACATCTCTAGTAGCAACAAATAGAAAAAAAAACTAATTTGGACATAAGGAAGGTGTTGAGTATACAGTATATCTATGATGTGCATAGGTACATTGGTATAGAAAAAAATATATATAGTGAATAAAGTACCCCCTCTTGTAAATTTTTAGGATATTATAAGTTACCGAGGAGTTTCATGACCATATAAAAACATGAGGCCAAAGGCCGAGTGTTTTTATACAGGTCATGGAACTCTGAGGTAACTTCTAATATCCTCATATTTTGCAACTGGGGGTACTTTATTTATCATAATACACAAGTTTCAGTGAGTCATGTGACAGAAATGACATCAGAACTCACCGTTTATAACTGATGACATCAGAACTCACCGTTTATAAGGATATCATTTACAGGATATTCATGGCTCTTGTGTATTATAAATAAATATATATATATGTTGCTCATAGAAAGGTGCAAGGGATTATTATTACTACACGTACCCTGCCTACATCTTGTTTATAGGCCACTAGACGTAGCCCTTTCCATAGCTTGCATCTTTCCATGAGTATGTAATTCAACTTATTCCTCAATGAGTGCACTCAGATAAGGACTAAGTAAGCCTGTCTATATCTGGATTTCTGAACCACCATACTTTGCCCTTTCCTGACTCAAGCAGACAAAACAATGGAATGTCATTAAAATGTGTGCACACATTATTTGATATACCTGTGCTATGTATAAATCTTTATGTATCCCTTTAAGGGCTAAAACTTCATGCTTACAGTCACAGAGCGGTAAATATGCTGCTATGACTTACACCATAGTTAAAATTCCATCTGTAGCTGCTTTGGTGCGTAAGGTGCTGCAAGCACAGTCATCAGGCCTGGAATTAATAGCTGCCTTGAGAAAGTGTTACTTCCAGGGCTTCCTTCGTGTGATGCACCTACTTTTGCAGATTATATTGTAATGGCAGTTTCTGGTACTGTAAAGATTGCCGTGCCAGAATAATGCTGATAACACCCACTAAGAAACAGGCATAAACACAAATGCAACTTGCTCTTAACTAACCAATAAGAATGGTAATCACATTAGTGAATCTTGCAAGCTGCTTGCAGATTACAATGGAGTTCTGGGAAAAGCTCTGCTCTATGGGTTAAAACTGGCAATTTTCATCCTACTTTGACAATCACACTTGTATTAATAAATCAGCCCTAAGGTCTGTAGCCATTACAGGCTTAAATCATACGTGTCCCTTAATTTCCAGGCATCAAAGATAGAGCTGAAAGATAGGGCTTGCAGGATTAGTTTCTTTTTCAAATTAACATTACTGATGTTGCCAAAAGATATAATCACGCATTCTCTTGCCAAGCTTTGGGTGTTAAATTATATATACATATACATATATTATACATATTTACACATAATTTCATAATGAGCTGCCATCCTGCAGAATATAAGTGAAAAGGCTTGATCTACATTCTACACTTTATATTATCGTTTGATACTCAACATATAGCTCCTCGGCTGCTGCTGAATTATCCTCTCTAGCATGCCTTCTCGGTTTAGCCTCATTGATTTGAGTTGGATTTGCATAACGACAAATCAAGTTGATTATACTTTCATACTTGCAAAAATCCAACAATTATTAATAAGGGGGTAACGGCAAGCCAGCAATCTTTCCCTTTCTTTTTGGAAAGATTTTTGTTGGGTATATTGGATTTTTTTTTCAGATTGTGTCACTTTAATCCTTCATATTTTTACACATAGTATTTTTCCTGGTTATAACTGTCTCCTCATTTTGTGTTTCTCATCTACCCAGGTGAGACAGAAGCAAAGGGCATCATGGACAGTGCTTTCTTCCTCTCTGTGCGAAAACTTATTTTCACTTTATAGGAAATCACCCACGCCTACTAGAACCTGCCACTTTCCTCCCATTTCCCTGCATCCTCTTGATCTCTTAAATAACGAAAACTTTGCAGAAGAGACTCTTGATTCTGTTAAAGTAAAAATCCTTAGTCAGCAGGGAGGCAGTTATTGGTTTGTCAAAGTTTCTTGTATCTTGCATCTGTATATTCAGCCTGGCTGTTCTCTGTGTGCATCTCTTTAAATGTTAATGGTTTCATCCTGTTAGATTAGCCTGTATGGGGCAGGGTTGTCTGTGGGCCAGTAGGTGCAGCTATCTGGGAAAATCTTGACGGAGAACAAGTAAAGCCTGTCTTAATTAAAAGAATACTGACATAGTTAAGCATCTTTTTAAAACATGTTGGGAATATTATCTCCCTGGAAAGAAATTTATTCCAGAACCTTATATTTTTAACTCCATGAAAGCCTGAAGTTATATAGTCCAAATCTACTAAGGGGCACCAGAAGCAGCAAGTAACCTCTCTCTCTCTCTCTCTCTACCCACTTTTTGTTGGCTGTAAAAAATTAAAACAAATGAATATAAGCAGTACTTTCCTAAGTATTAGGTTGCAGTTCCATGATCACCTTTACTATTTTGTTAGCGATTGCTAAACTGTAACAGCTCTTATGGTCTCTGTTCAGCACCATGGACAAAGCACTGAAACAATCCCTTAAGCTTAAAGGGATACTGTCATGGGAAAAAAATTTTTTCAAAATTAATCTGTTAATAGTGCTGCTCCAGCAGAATTCTGCACTGAAATCCATTTCTCAAAAGAGCAAACAGATTTTTTTATATTAAATTTTGAAATCTGACATGGTGCTAGACATTTTGTCAATTTCCCAGCTGCCCCTGGTCATGTGACTTGTGCCTGCACTTCAGGAGAGAAATGCTTTCTGGCAGGCTGCTGTTTTTCCTTCTCAATGTAACTGAATGTGTCTCAGTGAGACATGGGTTTTTACTATTGAGTGCTGTTCTTAGATCTGCCAGGAAGCTGTTATCTTGTGTTAGGGAGCTGCTATCTGGTTACCTTCCCATTGTTCTTTTATTTGGCTGCTGGGGGGGGGGGGGAAGGGAGGGGGGTGATATCACTCCAACTTGCAGTACAGCAGTAAAGAGTGATTGAAGTTTATCAGAGCACAAGTCACATGACATGGGGAAGCTGGGAAATTGACAAAATGTCTAGCCCCATGTCATATTTCAAAATTGAATATAAAAAAATCTGTTTGCTCTTTTGAGAAATGGATTTCAGTGCAGAATTTTGCTGGAGCAGCACTATTAACTGATTCATTTTGAAAAAAATGTTTTTTCCCATGACAGTATCCCTTTAATAAACCATTTTCCACATTTCTACACTGGCACAGAGAATCAGGTTTGATGGCCGTTACAAAGCAGAGTAATGAAATACCATTTTGTTAGTTAATTGTGAACTATTACAAAATCAGAATACAGGTTGCTCATCCCAATAACTGTTTTTTGAATAATGAAATGAAATGCAATTTGTCCATTTTTGGACGCCGGCGAATTTTGACGGTGGTTTCGCGAATTCATTTGCCGGCGACGAATCGCGGGAATTTGCGCCCTTGCAAATAAATTCGCCTATTTAATATAATTGTAAATGCAGTTGCAATTGAAAGCAGCATCTGTCTAACATTATTTTCTTTACATTCCTAGACCTAACTAGTAGAAACCATTTAATTAACAGCCCTGGAGAAGAACTGATCATTGTTACCAGAGCTGGAACCAGAGAATAGAATGGGATTAACACATTATCATTCCGTTGTAATCACATTTACAAATAAAAACCCTTAACATTTTTCATGTAGTTTGGAAAGTTGCTTATAATAAAATTTTCCATGGTGCAAAAATATCTTATGTGTGGAGATCACCTTTAAAGAATATTACAGTGCGTTCCCAAAGATAATCATAGCTGAATCAAGCCCTGTACCTTATATATGTGCTTAAAGCAAAGAGAACAAAGAAACTGTTAGACTTTTTCTTTTAAGAGTTATATTTTTTTATTTATATTTTACATGAAAAACAAGGTGTTAATCAAGAAGCAATGTTAACAATCACAAGAAATAACAAAAATTACAGTAAATACTATAAAAAAGAATAGTGCAATATTTGTCAAATAACAGTGAATTGTAGGATTACATAGGATACATCTTTGTATAACTATGCTATCAGGACTAGATTTTGTAGGCACTATTCTATAGAGTCTATGTTTTGGGAGAAGATTTTCCATTTAGAATGGAAGTTTAGGCAATTATGAGTATTTTCGAATCTATAACCAATAGCTTCATAAGTGTGAAGGTTTTTTAATTCAAGTATCACCTCGCTCATAGTTGGTATCGATTTTTCTAACCATTTTTTGAAGCTATTTCTTCGTGCTGACGCTGGAATTCGTTTTATATATTTTGAAATGTGTGTTGCATTACAGTCTTCTTCAATTCTCTGTGCTATTGATGTTAATTTTAAAGTGTTGGTCATCCCTAGGAGGGCAGTCTGGGGAGACATTGATATCTGTGAATGTAAAATGGTCTTTAGATGATTTTCAATATTAATGCACATTCCCAAAGTAGATGAAATTAATTTGGGGCAGGAGCTTCGCATGTAGGGCAAGAGTTGAGAAATTTGGAGTGCTTTGAATGAATATTAAATCCTTTGTATGCTAAATGGACTAGTCTAAAATTCTGTTCTCTCCATATTTCAGATGGAAATAATTTGTCCAATTTGTTGAATAAAAAAAAACTTTGTTTTGAATATATTAAGACCATCTTTTTGCTGTTGATTCCATTGGCTGAGGAGCAGAATCCATATTATTGAGTGAGTCTGATGTTAACCTCTAGATTGGAATCAATACATTTATTACAAAAAGATTGGAATTTTAAGCATTTAAGGAATACTTTAATTCAAGTCTGCCGAACCAGTGTGATAGTTGAAAATAATATAATTTCTCTTTGTATGGAATATGGAATTTTAGTTTGAATTCATCCCATCCTAGAATTTTCCTGGTTAATGGAGATATGAGGTCTTGTAAAATAAGTATTCCCTTTTTCCAGGAAGTATTCATTGGAGACTGATCCGAACATGGGATATCCTTGTTCCTTTTTAGAGGTAAGTATGGAGTCATTTTATAATCAGATTTATAATGTTATGTAATAATCTCCAGACAGTTGCTGTGTCTCTGTATATTGGGTTGTTTTTCATTTCTATTGGCTGCTTTTTGAGTGGTTTGTGTAGTAATATTAAAATGTTGAAACCCTTAGAGGGTTATTTTCTAAGCTCCGAATACCCGAAATTCCCTGAAATCCGAAAAATTTGTGATTTTTTTTTTATACAATCGGACTTTTAAAAAAAATCGTGAATTTTTCGGAATTTATTAAACCCCGAGGGCTAAAAAGCCTGAATATAAAACCACAGCATCTCAAACCTGTCGAGGTTGCATAAAAGTCAATGGGAACAGTCCCATCCATTTTTGGTTGTGTCTGGGGCTTCGGGCAATTTCACAATGTTTTCGGAGAAAACTACAAAAAATTCGGAAATTTCGGGGAATATTCACAAAAAAATCGTGAAAATCGGAGCTAATGTAATATGTAATAATAAATAAGCATTAAAAATCCGAGCGGGTTGGATCGGAGTTTGTAGCAGCCGATATTGAGATCAATTCGGACCTTGATAAATAACCCCCTTAGACTTCAAGCAATATCTAAAAGCTGAGTAAAAGCATGGTAATTGACATGGAAGTGTTTTTGTGCAAAGTGTCATCTTTTTTGGAAGAAAAATATCTGACACATTTTCCTGATGTAACATGTTCTGTGAATATCCTGATGTTAACAATAGCCGCTGAAGCATACTTTGGCTAGTTCCTTATCTTGCTTTTCCAGGAGTCTTTGAATGTATTGATTGCTGACAGGTGTTTTAATGAAAAAACAATCAACGCTGATGTCTCATGCTGACATATCAATATCAAATACACTTTGATAACTTTCAAATCCTTCCTACGCACCTGCGACTGAAAGGAAGCTGAAAAGATTCATCTCACATTCACTAAATATCCCAATGAAAGTCCAAAGCTGATTTAAAGGATTTAAAAGATAAACCATAATGTTAATCCTGACACATGTATAGGTATTAGCTTACTTGGTGGTATTATTATCAGTGGAGCCCTCAACAAATATATTTAAACAGCCTATAATAAATAGTGATAATTATACTAATGGTGGAAACCCAACTATGACCTCAATAGATTTGGTAAAGGGTGTGACTATTGTATCTTCTGCAAATGGAGGGATTTATAGGTTTTTGAAATCTGGATTTGGGTCAGCTTGGATCAGGGTCCTTTCCATAGACACAATAGAAAGAAAAGCATAAGCACTTTTAGTGGTTGACATATAGGGGCAGATTTACATATGGTCGAATATTGATATTCGACTGCGGAATGTAAATCCTTCAACTTCGAATATCGAAGTCGAAGGATTGACCGCAAATAGTTTGATCGAACAATCGAACGAAAAATCGTTCGATCGAACGATTAAATCCTTCGAATCGTTCGGTTCGAAGGATTTTAATCCAACGATCTAACAATTTTTCTTCGACCAAAAAATTGTTAGAAAGCCTATGGGGACCTTCCACATAGGCTAACATTGCACCTCGGTAGGTTTTAGGTGGCGAAGTAGGGGGTCGAAGTTTTTTTAAAGAGACAGTACTTTGACTATCGAATGGTCGAATTTTCGAAAGATTTTTAGTTTGAATCGTTCGATTCGAAGTCGTGGTCGAAGTAGCCAAAAAAATCATTCGAAATTCAACGTTTTTTTTTTATTCTATTCCTTCACTCGAACGAAGTGAATGTGCCCCATAGTTTGGGTGACTCCTAGGAAGCCAAATTTGCTCATGCACCCTAGAGATGAGGTATAAAGGCCTGTAAGAAGTGACCTAAGATTCTGAAGTAACTTAGGTGACTAGAAGGTGCAGTCCAACCTATTTTCTCATTGTCCAGGTGCTAACTTGGTGAAGTCTTTTCCTAGTTTAAGAAAAACGTCTATGTATGAGCATTTCTGGTGGAACATCTACCCCAGAGCCTGCATTATTGCACTGATCTTTCTAATTCCTTAAAGTAAATGTTTATAAAGCCTTCTGGGCCCGTTGCTTTGACTGGCATTTTAATATGCTCTTCATTAAAATTTGTATTTGGAACAAGTAAAGTATATCAAAGAGAATTAGAGTTGGGGTGGTGCAGATGTGGCTCTTATTCTAATATTTCTACAGGCAATTAATTAGATTAAAATCTTGCTGATTATAAAAAAAATATCCAAAATCCCAACAGTGCTGACATTATACCGTTATCTTTCACTTACCTAGTGTAGAAATTACTAATGTTAAAATGTCACAACACATTTAACCTTTTGATGTGTAATTATTCACCAAACTAATTAGATTGTTGCTATGTGATAAGCTCAGTAAATGTATTGCTACAAAAAATACGAAAGGAAGGCATCTGAAAGATGGGTCTGAGCTGGTCCTTGATGAATAAGAAAGCAGGATGGTGCAACTGCTATTAGAATCACAACAAACCAATGTCTTGACAAATATATATGCCTTGTAGGTTCACATCCTATGAAGTTTGCTGTAATTTCAGTTGTTTTGATATTTAAGGCAGGCAGGGGTCGCCAACAATTTTCAAGCCAGAAAGAAGCTTGGAACTGGGTCAGTTGATCACATTAATTGTCTACTACTAAATAGATCTGTTTATCTTTTAAGGGTACACCAGCCACTCTTTGTAGATAGTTTATTAATGCTTCTCCATTTCCCTGAATCATAAGCAACATCCAAGGTGGGTCATCCAGCAACAAGTATACGAGTTGTGGTTAAAGGAACAGTAACACCAAAAAATGAAAGCGTTTTAAAAGAATAACAATATAATGTACTTTTGTGCCGCACTGGTAACACTGGCGAGTTTAGTCTAGAAAAACAACTATAGTTTATAGAAACAAGCTGCTGTGTAGCCATGGGGGCAGCCATGCAAGCACAGTATACACAGTAGATAATGGATAAGTTCTGAAGAATCCTATTGTAACTACAGATCTGTTATCTGCTTTGCATCCTGCGCCTTTTCTCCTTTTTCAGCTTTGAATGGCTGCCCTCATGCTAAACAGCAGTCTGTTTATATAAACTTGTGTTTCGGAAGCAAATACATCAGTTGTACCAGAGCAGTTATTATATTTTGATCACTTTAAAACACTTTCATTTGGTGTTACTGTTCCTTAAAGATTGAACACTTGTAGTCAGTGTGTTGTCTTTTTTGCCTCTTTTTACACATTTTTGTGTTATAGATCAATTCCAACGCTACTACAAGAACTCTAGGTGAAATCCAATGTTTTTGAAAAAGTTCATTTATATGGTGGAACTGACTTTTGCCATGTCCCTTTTTTTTCCCCTTGATTTATTTATTTGTTTCGCTGGTTGTCCGGGAATAAGAGAAGTGCAATATTTAAAGCTGGTATCAGAATGTTATACATTTAATCAAGAAGAAAAGAAATTAAGCATTAAAAGGAATGATATTCTTTATATCTTTCTTTTATTTTTCCAGAAACACTATTGTACTATTAGAAACCATGAACAACAGTGAAACTACAGTAAGAATAAATGGTCAGTAGCTGGGATGTGATCAGCACATACCCTGCTTTTAAAACCTAAGCGCAGAGACACACGCTCAGATTCAGGGAGATTAGTCAGAAAACAAAGCGATCCGATTGCCATCCCGCCGGCGATTTAGACTATAGCCGGCGGGAGGAAGTTCGGGGAGATTTGTCGCCTCGAAGAAGAGGCGATATATCGCCAGTCGACTAAATCTCCCTGAATCTTCTTGTGTGCCCTTACCCTAAGGTATGAGACTGGGTCTTCTGTGAAAAGAGAATCTTATATATAAAAAGTTCTTTTTAGTGCTACTGCGTTTAAGGCATTTCTAAGGGGCCGATTCACGAAGGGTCGAATTTCGAAGTTAAAAATACTTCGAAATTCGACCCTCGAATTGAAATCCTTCGACTTCGAATATCGAAGTCGAAGGATTTAGCGCTAATCCTGCGATCGATCGATCGAAGGATTTTTCGTTCGATCGAACGATTAAATCCTTCGAATCGAACGATTCGAAGGATTTTAATCAAACGATCGAAGGAAAATCCTTCGATCAAAAAAAGGTTAGCAAGCCTATGGGGACCTTCCCCATAGGCTAACATTGACTTCGGTAGGTTTTATCTGCCGAAGTAGGGGGTCGAAGTTTTTTTTAAAGGGCAAGTACTTCGACTATCGAATGGTCGAATAGTCGAACGATTTTTACTTCGAATCGTTCGATTTCGTTCGACTTCGATCGAATTCGAACGAATTTAACCAATTCGATGGTCGAAGTACCCAAAAAAAACTTCGAAATTCGAAGTTTTTTTCATTCGAACCCTTCACTCGAGCTGAGTGAATCGGCCCCCAAATGTTCTGTTATGTAAATCCACTCCATTGTCATGGTGTATGCTAATCAGAAGCTGCCAAGTATGAGTGAAACTGAGTTAAAGCTGGTATCTGAACAGAACATATGCTGGTTGTTCTACTTGGTGTGTGAGCAATAGTGTGATCAATCTTTTAATGGAAAATAGTAAAACTGGAAGAAAATGAATTTATTTTTTCCTCTGCCGGAGAAAAATGTAAATCGTGAGAATGTTGCTTACTGCGAGGTCTATCATTTTCATTTGGTCAGGAAACAAAAATGTATCACAGGTTGAATTTGAGAGCTGGAAACTTTATCTCTTTTGTATAGAGCTATGTAGTAATTGATGTTAAAAAAGACAAAGGCCCATCAAGTTCAACCTTTTTTCCAAGTAGAGTACAGGTATGGGATCAGTTATCTGGAATGTTATCCAGAAATTTCCACATTTCGGATTTTAGCCAAATAATCCAGATTTTTATAAACTATTTCATTTTTCTCTGTTATAATAAAACAGTACCTTGTACTTGATCGACACTAAAATATAATATAGTATACCTATTGGAGGCAAAACCAGCTTATTGGTGTTATTTGATTTTTAAATGATTTTTTAGTAGACTTAAGGTATGAAGATCCAAATTACAGAAAGATCTGTTATCTGGAAAAACCCTAGGTCCTGAGCATTCTGGATAACAGGTCCCATACCTATACCTAATTACTATTGAGTATAGAAAACCCCTATATGAAGCTTGTCCACTTAGATCCTAAAAAGATGAGTTAATTGTTTGTTCTACGTCAAGGAAAAATGCCCCAATATAAGATTCACAGTGTTATGGAGTGAAATAAAGTGCACTTGAATTTTATTAAGAAATGGAGCACTGGTATCCTTCATCTCATATAATATTTTCTGAAATAAATTTCTATAAACTTATAAAAATATATCTGTATGTGTATTTGCCTTTTCAGTGGCCCGTGTAACCACAAATGTATACATTTTTAAAGGACCTTTGATTATTTGATTATTATGCATCTATTTACAAATGATATACTGGGATTGGTATTTTCAAGTTAAGGAATTCATTCCTCATTTTCTATTTTTGTCTCTTGATTGCTGATCAGTCTACTACCAATCAGAAAATTATTGGAAATTGTGCAATTTAGCACCTATCTTGGTAAACCAGCCTCAATGTATACATATGTAGCGCACCCTTGGGTGAAGTCAATATGTATGAATAGGTAACTCAGTGACACTGCGTATCTTTCCCAGCTTAAAAACAGCAAGGTAAATGATGTTTAAACAAGAAGATCCTTTTTTATTATTTAAGAGAAGCAAATGGTAGGGATCTGAATGTAACCAACAATATTAAACAAACAGTGTATTATAAAACAATCACTTTCGCCACACTTCGCCAGGCAAAAATTCGCCGGGACAATGCTAATTCACTAAAATGCGAAGTTGCGTCTAGGGTACCGAACCATGGCGAAGTTTCCCTAGCTTTAATTTGGCAAGTGAATTGAAGTTACACTAGCGTTGGCTAATTTGCATACGGCTTGAAGTACAATGGACGTATATGTTGCAGCAAATACATTACACTACACAAGCCCAGGGAACCTTAATAAAATAAAATAGAGTTGTTATATTGCCCTACACATGAGCCCAGTGTATAGTTTATGTGAGATATGTTAGGAAATGTAGGGGGGAAGCCAGGTACCCTAAAAAAAAATTACGATCTTTTGCAGCCTATCATCCTGAAAAACTGGAAAGTCGCCAGTATTTTTTGGGACTTAGAAACATTTTCACATTTTTTTTGAGGAACTCCTATCTACTCTATTGCACCACGTCTGGTCTGAGGTTGCGAAGGCAAGTCTGGCGCAAGAGGTAACGTTCATTAAAATCCACATCTTAGTGAATTTGCATAGTTACGTACCATTCGCCAGAGCGAAAATTCGCCTGGCGTTAGAGTGCGAAGTAGCGCTACTGTCTATCTCCTTCGCTAGCGAATTTACACCAGCGTCCATTAGTAAATCGGCGAAGTCCCGAAATGACGTCACGCTGGCGAATTTTCACCAGCTTTAGTCACTTCGCCCTTTAGTAAATGTGCCCCTTAGTGAGAATCATTATACTTCCTGGTGAAGAATCACTTGGTAGAGGGTATAGTTCAGCAATAGCTAGGTTAACTCCTATGGGTTAATAATTACATGGTGTTGGTAGTTTACTCACAGTCTTTGCTCCTAAATCCCTGAATCACTTGAGTAGCAGATATGAGTTGAGATGATACAGGCAGCTCTCTGTTCTCCAGCAGTGTAATCACCTGGGCCTTCCAGCCTGGGACTTTCTCTCCAAACATCCAGACAGCTTCCCTGAGTCTCTGCAGGTGGCTTTCTCTCTCTCTGGCAGATCTTTCTCTGTGTGTTCTTCCAAAGCAGGAGACACACAGCATTGAGAAGTTCCCTGTTGTCTCTCAGCTCTTTCTTTATCCACAGTCATAGGGCAGTCCCTCCTCTAAAGAATTTTGCACCATTTATTATGATTTGTAGTCGCAAGGCCCATGCAGGGTCCTGAGCTCTGCTGCATGCTGGGAAATGTAGTTCTGTTACGTCCCTGTAAACTCTAAAGAAATCCCGGCTCTTTGTTGCTGTGAGTTGCTGTTTATATTTCTTGCTTAATTAAGGGTGTTACACACAGTGTATCACAAATTTGAGGCTAGCGGTGCAAACTTCAAGATAAGGAGCAGACCAAATGGGAGACAAATGGCATGAAGAGTATCACGGTGAATCATCAAGTATGAATGCTGGTGACCTCCCGTGTGGCCTTAGAACAGAAATACTGTATCAGTTGAGGACATGGACCACACCTAAACTACCTAATGCTGATGTATTTAGCTCTAGTAGAACAATGACTGGATCATAAGGTGCACATTGGGGAAACATTTATTATATTACCTCAATAGTTCTGTGTTTGACATATTTTTTTAGAATATTTGGTAAAGGACAGAAGTAATATAAGGATACCTGATGGTGTAGCAGGGTGGCGGAGACGCCCGCACCTGTCATCTTTGTCTTCTTTGAAGTGCGCTTGTCCTTGTATTTGGCGTGCCACGTGACATCATAACGATTGGCACAAAGTTTAAATATTTAAAGGTGCCACTTCCATCACCCAATAATATAGGTCTAGATAGTTCCCGGGTGAGCTTCTAGTATTATTCTTCTATACTCCTTGACCTCTGTCTGTCTTTTACCACCACTGTATTGCTGCCTGAACTGATCTTTGCCTGTCACTGACTATTCTTCTGGATCCTGACTCTGTACTGTGCCGACCGATTGGTTTTAACCCCAGCCCATTCCTTCGACAACGCTTAGCATTTCCCTGTTACTTCAGTCACACATTCCGTCTGCTTTGCCTACCCAGAACTCTCACCTTGGTTCTCTCACATTCAGACCTGGCGGCATCCGAGTAGAAACGGGCTCCTCCCCATGTGAAAGGCAGTGGTTATAGGCAGAAGCGTGAGCCATGACCGGAACCGTGGTATTTGTTCTGGGTTTGTGATACGGAACGTGACAAGTAGCAGCTGAAGTATGGATTTACTTGGCAAAGGTATTATACAGCAGCACTTGCATACAAATATAAAGATAAGCAAGTTTCCATGCACCCATTTAGTTAGGACCTCAGCTAGGTTTTAATATTTATTTAAAGCAAAATAAATAGATTATAAAGACATGAATAATTTTAACTTTGCAACAAAAATATTTATTTAAACCCCGGAGAACATTTACTAAGCAGTGGTATATTTTATATCTGTTAATAAAGGACTGAAATTAATTAAGTGGCAAGCTAATTATAATAAAACCTGCATAATGTCAGTTTAATCAAATTCACAACTTAATTATTGTGCCATGCAAATTGCAACCCCCATATTTAATAAGCGTTTGGTCTCAAAGTAGTTTCATGAAAGAAAGGAGAGGTTGTTTGTAGTATACCACATGATAAGCGCAATTTCAGGCAGCGCTGGAAGCTTATTGATTCATGTATTAATGTAAGACATTGTCACAGTAAGAGATTAACCTTGCCCCTTGGAGAGATGGGAGTGTATCTGAATTCTCTCGTGATTTATAGGCACAATTAAAATGTGGCATTTGCAGGTTTTCGTTATGGGCTTCCAACCATTACCTGTTGCTCCAAAAGAAGTATGATCCATGTAACGGGAGGCCAATTTGAAACAATTTAATTTTGTCTTAATATAGAGAGTGTTTTGTTAATGTTAAAGCTGTGTTTTATTTCATTTTATAAATACGGTTGCCTAAGTAAAGGGTTTGTACTACAATTAATTTAACAGACATCACAAAATAAAAACGTTTATTCTCAAAAACTACCACAAAATCTACAGAAAAATATAGAAATGCATATCCATAATTTGTAAATCAGTCATCCAGAAAGCCCCAAAATACGGGAATGCCAATTTTCATGGAGTCATAGTTAAAAAAGAAATTCTTATATTTTTTGAGTTTTTTTCCCAGAGGGTAACTAAGATGCATATATTTATATTGGTGATATAACAATAATCTACTGGATTTTTAACTGTTTAAATCGGTTGGTTGACTTTTACTATGTTATAGAATGGCTAATTCTAGGCAACTTTTCAATTGACCTTCATTTTTTACTAATAGATGTTATTTTCTTTCTTCTATTTCCAGCTTTCAAATGGGGTCATTGATTCCATCTAAAAAACAAATGCTCTGTCGGGCCACTATTGTACTCATCTTTAGTGATGGGTGAATTTATTCGCCATGCGCGAATTCGCAGCGAATTCCCGTGATTTGCCGCCGGTGAATAAATTTGCAAAACTGCTGCAAAAATTTGCCAGCGAAAATGTGCCCCGGCGTCCAAAAAATGGCGCCAGCCCCATTTCGCAAATTTCGCAGGAAATTAGTGAATTCGAGGAAATTGGAGAACGCCCCGAATTCGCCCATCACTAATCATCTTTCTATTTAGGCCCTCTCCTATTTATATTCCAGTTTTTTAATCAAATCAATGCGTGGTTGCTATGGTAATTTGGACCCCAGAAACCATGCTGAATAAAAGAATGGCTGAATAAAAAACTAAACAACACAAAAAATACTAATAATAAAAAATAAAAGCCAATGGCAAATTGCTTTAGGATATCACTCTATACATCATACTAAAATTGAATTCAAAAGTGAACAACCCGGTTTAAAAGACAAGGAAAGGCTCTGGAGGGGGCCAATATGTTAGGCACCCCCAACATTAATTATAGTCACTTACCTCTGACCTCAAGCCGGCATGTCTCTTTAATGAGAAACTGACCTTGGATACTATTCTAGTAAACACCATATTATCATGTTACCTGTCCCAATAATCCCCGGTCTGTGTACTTATACAATAATCAGAATGTTTAGCTCTATTGCACATGCACACAGCTCAGCAGCAAGAATATTGTAGACTGAAAACAAGATGGAAGCATGGTACTCAGTGAATGGTACCCAGTGTATTTACCAGCAAAGAGGAGGACCAACGTGGGGTCTGAGGTTAGAGATTACAACTACTGGGGTGCCTTGTAAATTGCCATCCCCAGCGATAAGGCCTTTGGTCTTTATATTTTTTATTAGTAGACTTAGGGTAAGGGCACATGGAGCTGTATCTCGGCTTCTCACTGCCTGTAATTTCTCCATTATTATTAAGACAAGACAATCCAGCTTGTGTAGGTAGAGGTAATAGGGCTTATTTTTGAGCACAAGTGTAATGCAAAGTGCAGGTTTTTATTTTTTAACCCAGGATGCAGCTCTTCGTACAATTCCTGCATAACAGTGCCCATGAGGTGGCAACGTGCTTATAGTTACATAGTTACATAGTTAAATTGGGTTGAAAAAGACAAAGTTCATCAAGTTCAACCCCTCCAAATGAAAACCCTGCATCCATTCACACACCCCTCCAAATGAAAACCCTGCATCCATTCACACACCCCTCCCTACTTTTAATTTGAATCAGTGCAGATGCATAAATAGAGAAGTTAATATCCCTTAAAGTGTCATACTAAAGGTAGAGAAAAAGATGAGTCAGAGTCATACACAATACAATCTACTACAATTACTGTACCTCTTATTGCCCTTTTAGATCCAGGCAGCATTAACATCTAAAACGCATGCCTGACCTGGCTGGTCCCAGAGGCATGGTAAATCTGAATAAATCAAAAATAAATGTTGCTTCTGGAGAAAGCACCACTGTGTTGTAAAATACGGGAAATTGATTTAGACCATGATTTAGCCAAATGCAACTATTTTAGCATAACGTCAGGCATTGAGGGCATTTATATATGTCAGCTATGTGCAGTATGCATATATAGTTAATGAATGCCCCCTATAAATAATACTTGCTCGACAACATGCAGTTGATTTAAATACCGTATACACGATATTGCATACAATGTGAATTAATTTTAGCTAATCTTAAATTCTATTGTTATTCAAACGAAATACGTTCACATTATCAAAATCCCTTAACAGCAGTTAGTTTTGTGCTTGCTGTGTTGCTGTGTCAGAGTCAAATCTGAGTTGGAAAGCATTTCCTTTGAGTCAGGGTTTCAACACTTAAAATCCAATAGAAAACAGTAATGAATGTGTTTTCTTTGTTGAAATTGTAAAGCCCATGACATTAGGTAGGTAAGATATTGATTTACTACAAAACAAAAAAAGATTGGTTGCTATGGAAATTTGTTTCTGTTGTTAATGGGTAAAACTTTCAGAGGGAAAGAGTTATTAGCTATGACCGCCTGCATTTGACAGATTAACACTAGAATTCCCAGATTAATGGCTCAATAAATTATGGGGTGCTCTTGCGGTACAGATTCCTCACTAGTACCACTGCTAAATGGTGCTTGACTCCTGACTCATTAATTCCTTATGTTACTCCTGATGGTGCACGCTTTCCAGATACTGGAATATCTATTCTGCCTAGTGATATTTTGCATCTGAGCAGGGTGGCAGCCAAGGACAGCAGAGTTGTAGAAGCAAGACAATGAACAAACAGGCAAGAACTCAAGGCTAGGAAAAAGGGAACATTAGAGAGTGGTATAGTGAAAGTATTTGGGTATTATGCAACTGAGCTGCAGATATCAAATGCAGAAATAAGGTCTGAGCAGTAGAAAAGTTAAAGTGGGTGGATCACCTTTAAGTTAGTCTTCAGTATCCTTTAGGCTAATTTTAAGCAACTTTTCAATTGGTCTTACTTTTCATAGTTTTTGAATTCTTTGCCTTCTACTTCTTCTGACTCTGCAGATGTCAAATGGGGGTGACTGACCCTATCTAAAAACAAATGCGCTGTACTGGTAAAAAATGTATTGTTATTGCTACTTTTATTACTCTTTGTATTCAGGACCTCTTCTATTCATATTCTAGTCTCTTATTTGAATCGATGCATGGTTGTTAGGGTAATTGGACCCTAGCAACCAGAATGCTGAAATCACAAACTGGAGAGCTGTTGAAAAAAAAAATGTAAACCGATTGCGAATTGTTTTAAAATATCACTCTACATCATGCTACAAGTTAATTTAAAGGAGAAAGAAAGGCATTTTCTAATTAGGGGTTCCAAAATTTAGGCACCCCCAAGTGATTCTATTTACTTACCTGATACCCCAGGCCGGTGTTCCTATCAGCAGAAAACTGCACCGGCCCAGGGTTATTCCAGTGAGCACCACGTAACGTTCATCTTCCGCGTCTTCTTTCTTCTCGCGGCTGCACAAGAGCAGTAGAGCGGAAAGCCAAACTTTAATAAAGAAGTCGACTATTTCGTTCTACTATGCATGCATCTGCCCTGGGAAATTTGAACAAAGAAGAAGCTAGAAGGCAATTGTTCTGTGGTGCTCGCTGGAATAACCCCGGACCAGTGCAGTTTTCTCCCGATTGGAGCACCGGCCCGGGGTTTCAGGTGGGGGTGCCCAACATTTGGAACTCACAAGTAAAAACACCTTCCCTTCTCCTTTAAATGTAAACAAACCCTTTAAAGATAAGGAAAGATTTAATTGCTCGAGGGTCAGGCATAACCACCAGTGATTATGGTCCATTTTTACAGACCACAGGCCAGTATGCCTGTTTATTGAAAAACAAACTGTCCTGGGATACTGTTCTAGTAAACACTACAAATAATAACAAATGAAACCCAATTGCAAATTGTCTCAGAAAATCACTTCCTACGTCATACTAAAAGTTATTTTAAAGGTGATGTTTTCAAACAGCATTTAATATATTTGTGGCACTTTGCACAAGAGGCACCTTTAAAACGAAACTGATGACAATACATATAGGAATAAAAAACGATGGCTATCTGCTCATAAACACTATAGTCTAAAGATTTCTACAGCATGTACATCGCTAATATGAGTGGGGCGCACTTTTCCCACAGACCTAGGTATATAACCAGAAGTGCCCAAACTTTTTGCAACGAGGGCCAGATTTGTTGAGGTGAAAATGTGTGGGGGCCGACCATTCAGCCTGACATTCTTTGAACCATTAACATTAAATTACAGGAATCAAGTAATCGTAGCAGTAATATTTGGGCACATTAGTGAAATGATCTGCCACTTGGTCTATACTGCTGCCTGTGTGCTGAAGATGTTAGTAATAGACACGTACTGGCATGTAGTGACGCCATACTTCTTTAGTTTACTGTACTGGTACGTCAGTACGTCTATTGACACGTTCAGCCCTAAAGAAGTATGTGAGAATGGCGCGTCTCTATAGACCAGCAGTATAGACCAAGTGGCAGATCATTTCATTAATCTACCCAAATATTACTGCTATGGGATTCCTGATCGCACTCTGCTGGGGGCCTCATTATTATTAATTTCATGACGGAGGCTGAGGGCGGGTGTAAATTTGAAAACAGCCACAATTGGCCCCCGGGCCACACTTTGGCCATGCCTTGTATATACAGTATTTCAGAGGTGTAATATATTAACATGATATAGTAGTATATTCAGGGGCACATTTACTTAGCTCGAGTGAAGGAATAGAATAAAAAATACTTTAAATTTGAAAGTATTTTTTTGGCTACTTCGACCATCGAATTGGCTACTTTGACTACGACTTCGACTTTGCATCGAACGATTCAAACTAAAAATCGTTCGACTATTCACCATTCGATAGTCAAAGTACTGTCTCCTTTAAAAAAACTTCGACCACCTACTTCGCCACCTAAAACCTACCGAGCATCAATGTAAGCCTATGGGGAAGGTCCCCATAGGCTTTCCTAGCTTTTTTAGATCGAAGGAAAATCATCTGATCGATGGATTAAATCCTTCAAATCGTTCAATTCGAAGGATTTAATCGTTTGATTGAACGATTTTTCCTTCGATCGCTCGATAGCAGGAAATGCAGTAAATCCTTCGACTTCGATATTCGAAGTCGAAGGATTTTACTTCGACGGTCGAATATCAAGGGTTAATTAACCCTCGATATTCAACCAATAGATGTGCCCCTAAGTGTACACAGCTCTGTACATAAAACTCTTCATGCATGATGCTTCATGTTTGAAACACAAGATGCCTATTGATTTCAGCCAAAGGCACAAGCAGCTGACACAGGATGAAGTCCTCCATGAATCAACACAAGTAGGGTTGACATTTTTATTTTATGGTGCTAATATTAGGCTGCAGTCATCTCATAATTCTCATTTATGCATGAGTCTTAGTCCAGCGATTTAACTATTGAACCATTCCCATTCCTAGCCTAACTACATTTGGGTTTGGAAGAAATAACAGAATACATTTATTTGCAATGCAAAGCACTTTGTGTAATGTTATTACAGGAATTGCTGAGAATTGAACTGAGATGGTGTCTTTCTGTTTTTTTCTAATCTTCCTCTCTGATCAAACTCAGTGTCTGGAATGCTACCAGTCCCTATTCTGAAAATGACTATGACTTCTAAAATATGAAAGATTGGCTTCTCCATATGTCCATATGTGCAGTGCTGGAGTACTGGGGCTTCTTCTTAGAGCATGGTGATTTGTCATTTTATAGCAATATAAACCCAACACCCCAGCTCAGATTTTATGAGCAAGTCCAGAATAACTGCTTTAAATAAATACAGGACAATTTACCACGAGTACTGATCTAGTTTGTATAATTATACTAAATGCCTTCAATCCAAAATAGAGGCTGTGAGAAGGTCTAGATGTAATATCAGCTTTACAAAATATTTTGGTTTTGTCTCAAAATCCTTTTAGTTTGGTGCCAATCTTTATCAGCATAAAGTTATTTTACAAATAACCATAGTTTAGTAAAACCTTTATCCATTGGAGAAGGGGCACAGAGGGTCATATATTATCTGACAGTTCATATATGGATTTAGAAATACGAGGACTGATTTACAGTATAAATGCCAATGCACTTGTTGGAGCAAAATGTTATATTTTTAACCTATTTTTAACCTAATTTTTATGGACAAGAATTATCCCCTGCATATAATGTAGTAAGCATATTAATAGGCATTGGGGTATATTTATCAAAGAGTGAAGTTAATAGTGAAGTTCCGCCACTAGAGTGAAATTCCGCCACTCTCCATTCATTTCTATGGGATTTTTATAGGCGTATTTATCAAAGGGTGAACTTTCACTTTCACCCATTGATAAATACGCCTTTCAAAATCCCATAGAAATAAATTGAGAGCTGCGGAACTTCACTCTTTGATAAATTTACCCCATTGTCTCCATTGCATTGCGCCTTAAAGGATAACAAAGAACCAAACCATTGATTGAGCTGAGCGAGCTGAATTTTGGATTTTCAGAAATGAATACCTACAATACCTGGGAGTAAAAATAACAACCTCTCTCTCTCTCTCTCTACATCAGTAGCGTAACTAGAGGGGGGCAGGCCCTGGTGCGTGATGCGCAGCCGGGCTCCGCCCCCTCCGTACGGGCCGCAGTTTCAGTGGTGCGCGGGCTGCCAGGGGGCCCTGAGGGGGTGCGGGCCCTCGGTAGTTCCGCCACTGCTCTACATTATACAAAACAAACTATCCCTCTCTAATACACCTTCTAACGCAGAAACTCTCAGTATTGGACAAACACTGAATCTCATGGATCGGTAGAATTCACTGTGTAAAAATGGTACTATAACCAAAGATACTATACCTGTTCAGAACTCTGCCCATCTCTGTAATAAATGCAGATATCCACAAGTTGCAATCAGCCATCAACAACTTTATATGGCAAAATAAAAAACCACGAATACCGAAACAAGTTATTTATATACACAAATCAAATGGAGGACTTTCGGTACCAAACTTAGCTAATTACATACTAGAGCTGCTAGAATTGCCCAATGGGCACCGTTACATGCAGGAGCAGAAGCCCCTCTGTGGGTTCAAATTGAAAACGACTTACTCTACCCTCATCTCACTAATCATGTCCTATGGCTTACGAAAATCTCCCTACAAAGCTTTACAGAGGCATCCCCAATTACAGCAGATATGCTAGACTTGTGGATAAGACACAGTAAAACGTATCATTTGACTTCACTCCCTTCTCTCCTAAGCCCAATAACAAACAATCCGGACTTTGCACCAGGAGCATCTAAAAGGGCATATGCATGGTGGCTAAGGAAAGGAGTGACCACGCTGGAAACATTGTTTCAACAGGGCAAACCACTCAATTTGCATCAACTGACCCAAAAATTTGAACCTCCCCAACAAGAAATTTTTAGAGCCTCGCAACTTTTCCACTGTGCTCACCAGCAAGCCTAAAGGTGCAATAACAATTGCTTCACAAAAGCTTTGAATCCATTTGCAGACAGGCGCCACTGGCACCAGGTATACTGAGCCTGATATACAAACTGCTAAACAGATTACCTACCGAAAACTTTAAGCATAAATACATGCTACAATGGGAAAGAGAACTCCAGACTACAATCTCAACAAAATAATGGTCACAATGCAACCTAACAGCAAACTTGGGAAGCACATGTGTATCGAACAGGGAAACCTCAATTAAACTCCTGCACAGAACTTGCCTTGTACCATTACGACTACATAAGATCTTCCCATCTTGTGATCGATACTGCTTCAGAGGTTGCCAAGAAAATGGTTCAATGATTCACGTGTGGTGGACTTTCAGAATAGTCTCGAAATTCTGGGACCAGGTAAAGAAATTACTATCCAAAATATTGCACACTGATTTCCCTAAAGACCCAGCCACCATGCTCTTAGGAAAGAAACAGATTCTCCAATCCAGCCCATAGGTTGTCACAGCATATCCTCACAGTCGCCAGACTGATCATCGCACGCAACTGGAAAAAGGCTACTATTCTATGTCTATGCTAAAAGAAAAAATAATTGATATAGCAGCGAATGAGAGAATGACATATATGTTACAAAATTATATGGAGGCTTATGATAAGATTTGGTTGCCCTGGCTGGCTTACGAAAATGATCCCTTGCTTTTCTCAGCATTGCATGTATAACTAGTCAGCATTGTTGGTAGGTAAAATGAATACTTTTAGTCATGGAACTAGCTACACCACATGTACCTGTTTTAGTACTTAGCCCAGCCGCTGCAAACTACCTTTTTATTTATTATTTACTTTATTTATTTTCATTCAAACCATAATTTTAACTTATCATGACATCTTATGCTTATTTGCTATGAAAATCCAAGCAATGCTGTGTTAAGTTTTTCTTTGGAAAATCAATAAAACATTTTAGTTAAAAAAATATGTCTATGTGGATGTGCTTGATAGTTTTTGGGATAGCCATTATGTTATTGGGACTTTATCCTGATATCAAGCATGCAGGGTGAGTAGCAGCCATGGTTTAGGTGTAAATGAAAGGAACTTCTTTACATAATTTGTGTGTTTAGTCCATGGTGAATTTGGACTGGCTGAACTGCCATTGTTTACAGCAGCTTGCAAAGTGTATAATCTCTGTCTGTGGAATATGTTGGTGCTGTATAAATAGAAATAAAATAAGGTACCTTTAGTACAAGTTATTAAGGTAGCACAGAAACCCTGATACCCATGGTATAAGTTTGGTGGTTTTGTCGTTAGGCTGAAAAATGAGGGTATCTGAACTGCCACCATTATAGAAAGACATACATGTAGCGAGTCCAAGAGAAGTTTTGTAGGTTTTTTGGGGGGATGAGGAGGTTGATGTAAAAGAAAACAATAAAATGTATCTTTAAAAATGACTACAGAAATCTTTGAATTTCTTGCATTATACTGCTTTTTTACTATGCCATTTGTATCAGAAATTCCTGCACTAATTCTAGCCTTCAGTTCTGTGTGGACTTCATTAAGCATTAAATAAGATGGGAACAAACATATTGATTATTTCGAAAAAAGGAAAAACGATGTGAAGGGTCATATAGATATGAGTCCCTCTGTTGCATCAGAATGAATGTGTTATGGATGAATTAATGTTACCACTATAGTTATACAACTTGCTTGAAAAAATGATCTGTACTATAGAAGGTGATGGCAAACTGTCTGGCGCAGCTATCTTATTGCTCAGAATATGCACTCCTATATTTCCCCTCTGTCTATTTCATACAGATCTGCCTAAGATGCTAAGGCAGTTTTTAAGGTCACGTGGTGTGTCTGCTGTAAGGTCCATTGGAGGTTATAGGCTACAACTGAATCATGCTGTTAATGCTTACTTGATAGCTTCAAGGGTAGAACTACATGAATGCTTTTACCTGCGATAGCATCCTTTCTGAAGCGCTGAGCTGAATCGAAGGGTCATTTTCGGATGCGCCGAATCTAAGGTAAGTATTAGGAATGTCGGACGTTGTATCTGCGTGCATCCGTCACGGTACGACTGTCGGATGAAGATGCAACATGCAGCGTTAGCCCCCGACAGTCGTGTTGCGTCGGATGCACGCAGCAACTACATCCTATTACCTACCTTAGATTCGGCGCATCCAATGTGACGCTCGTGTAGTTCTACCCTTATACTTTAAGGAAAGGGTTGGTTAATAAACTTTTGGTACAAAAGAGAACATTTAATACATAGGCCAAATATATCAGTGGTAGAATAGCTTTTCGTTAAAATGTTATTAAATTTAGTGTTTTTTTTTACAATTATGTAACACTTTTGCAGAAATTCCAATTAAAAAATCTTTTTCTACATTTTTGCAGTTATTCTCCATGATCCAACAATATTAACAATCTGGCTCATTTGCCAATGCATTTCTCCATGTCCTCATTGGTATTTTTTTTCCAAAAAGTTTTTCAACAATATTGAGAAGCTGAAAAAATATTTTTTGCTATGGTGCCAAAAACTTGCAATTCTGCTTCAGATTGCTAAATACACACCATCTGCTTCAGATTGATAATAAGGCACACATCTCAGTATTATAATGTGAAAAGAAAGGAATATTTTTTTCTGACCTTTGATAATCCAACAAGGGAAAATAGTGACATTTTTTGCAAGTCATTTTAAATGAATGTCTACAAACAGTAGCTATTCCATAATATGCCTTTCCATGCCTGGAACTGCAGCCTAAGCTATAAGGAAATAGTATTCCTTATACACAATGTTGGGGCTTCTACTCCCCAAGGTGCTTCATTCTAGCAATATATATCCACATATGTCTTGTTATGAATGCATTAAAATACATTGTACTTCAGTATCTTGTATCACATGGATCTCACCTTTGAAAGTTTAAATGTGTGCTTGGAAAGTTTGCATTAGGAATACATTAAAATGTTCTCTGGAGATAGTGGCAGATAAACCAAATATGACATTTCTAAATGCAGCATTTAGGTCTTCGAACAGTTAAAACAAATTGCCTGAATATTATAGTGTGTGTATGTTGAATGCCAATCGGCATTTTCATCTTAAAAGCATCTATTGGGATAAAAGAGAAGTTGAAAGATGTGTTTTTTTTTTGTAAAACGTATAATCAAATAAAATACATCTGTATATATTTCTAAAATGGTTATAAACTGCCATAATGAACACAGCTTAAGGAATTGTGTTTTCATGCTGTGCTGCCTTCTTCATGTTTAAATGTACTCCCACCGATGGCTTTGTTGAATGCACATATATTATAAATACGCTAAATGGATGCACCAAATGCACAAAAATATATATCTGTATCTTCCTCTGATACGGTTATGATGCCCTGACGCTGTCTTCAACATGATATATGTAGTCCAATGTTTTTAGATGCTGCTGGACTCATGTTTAAAGGAAGAGAGCGCAGCACAACATGATTGCAGGGTAAATCTCCCTTTTGCACAGCCCACAGGAGCCGCTGGAAAGCTTTAACCAGATGCAGGAAAAACGCAAGAGAACAGTTCCTGGAAATGGATTGTGACAAGTGCAACACCCATGTTGCAGAAGTAATAACATGGCACTTTGTAGTAGTTAAGTACTAGTTTGCTCTCTGCAATCTTTTTCAACATTACATAGATCCAATCAGCAATGATTTAGAGGAAGATTTAAAAAAAGAACATTTATTTATATCACTTAAGCATACACTGGTGTAGCCTCGAGGATAGGAAATTCTTCCTGGTCTCAAAAAAGCAAAGAGCTTTCTTATGAGATCAATCACTCTTTGATTATTTAATCATTGATGTCCTTGGCAACCTTCTGCAGCTTATGAAATGTGTCTAGCACAATTCTATACAATAAATCTCTCTTCTCAATAAAAAAAGGTGTTTTGATTTGTAGATATGTTTCTTGGATGCTTAAGACAGATATTTAGATTTGATTAAAAACTAGATATTTCGTTTTACCATACGTCCATAGACAACAAGATCTGAGGTAGTCTATGGCTATATGATATAACCAAAAATGTAATTTTATGACAATAAAAATGTATTAATAGTATATGCACTAATTTCCTAGTTATGGTTTTAGGGGATAACATACAGCCTTAAACTAGTTGTTTTCAGATAGATCACCAGAAATAACAACTTTTTCCAATGACTTTCTATCTTTTATGTGTGACTGTTTATCTAATATTGAAGGGTAAAGTGTAATTTTTCACCTTGTGAAGCAGCCCTGGAAGGGGGTCGCCGACCGTGTAAACTGTTCTAAATGGATACATTTAGTTCATATCTTTGTCCCTGCTGAGAAGAATCTCTGAGTTTCATTACAGGCAGCTGTTAGAATTGATACAATCGTTGCTAAAACTCTTGAGATGCTGCTGAGAAATGTATCAACTCAATGTTGCAAAATTGTAACAGTTTAGGGGCAAATTCACTAAATTTGCGGCAAGCAAAGCAAAGTTGCGCTAGCATTGCCTAATTTGCATACGGTGGAAGTTAAAGTTGAATGGACGTATATGTTGCAGCAAATACATTACACTACACAAGACCAGGGAAGCTTAATAAAATAAAATAGAGTTGTTATACTGCCCTACACATGAGCCCAGTATATAGTTTATGTGCTATATGTTAGGAAATGTAGGGGGGAAGCCAGGTACCCCAGAAAAAATTTACGATTCTTTTGCAGCCTATCGCCTGAAAAAAAGTCACCAGCATTTTTTTGTGATTTAGAACATTTTTCAACTATTTTTTGAGGAACTCCTATCTACTCTATTGCACTTCACCTGGTCTGAGGTGGCGAAGGCAAGTCTGGCGCAAGAGGTAACGTTAATTAAAATCCACATCTCTGTGAATTTGCGTAGTTACGTCCATTCGCCAGAGCGCAAATTCGCCAGGCGTTAGGGAGAGAAGTACCACTAGAGTCTATCTCTTTCACTAGCGAAGTTACACCAGCGACCATTAGTATCTAGCGTTAGTCACTTCGCCCTTTAGTAAATCTACCCCTTAGAGTCTGCACCTGATTTACTGAGCTGAAAGACTCAAACACCAGAGACAGGAACATTCAACTTCAAACTTAGATTTTGGAAAAACCGTAAAAAAATAAATAATGGAAAGTAATTGAAAAAAGTCTTTATTTCTGGGGAACAAAAGAACAACTGAACTGAAAAAAGTGTTTGGAAGGTGAACAACCCCTTAAAGGTCCCCATACCATACATTGTTTCAGCTCTGCAAAACTGATTGTTTATGGTGGGAAGCCCTTACACTATTTTTGCACAGGGGTCCTCTGCTATGTCTGTCATGAGTTTTACCTCCAACCACTAGAGGGCTTCAGTTAATATTAAGGGGCGTATTTCTTAAAACTGGAGACAAACCACATAGCAACCAATAATAAATATGCACCTAAGTGTCTGCTGTTTGCACTTGTTCTGAAGAAGATCTAAAATCATCCTTAAAGTCACAAGTGTTCTGTTCTACAAGCCTAAAGTTTTGATCAGCGAAAGTTTAAGACTAAAACAGTGTCTGCCCTATGGGCGATCCTGGCCCCTCCACCAACTGAGGCAGCTTGCTGCTGCCCCTCCCCCACATTTTTTTCGTGCCGGAGGGGATCCGGGGGGTCCATGAGGGCGGTGGAGAGGGCCAAAATGCTAGCATAGCGAGTATAATTGCTACAAGAGTCGAATTATCGGTTTGAAAACCGGAAATTCTGCACTTAAAATACCAGGAGTGGCATTTGCCGCCCCTGGTACCTCGTGGGGGCTGCCACCTAAGACGAGTTTCTCAACTCACCTCATGGCAGTTCATACTAGTTTTGTCGAATTTATTTTCTCTTTAAAATAGTCTGGCAATATGTCCACTTAATCCATCCGTAAAACTGCATCTTGAAAGACTCAGAGCTTTTAGTGCTCCCATGAGGGCATCAACATGATTTTTTGTTTGTTAATTCTTTCTTTATTGAACAAAAACAAAATTTTTCCATATAAAAAAAAGCTCGGCTTTTTCAAGATTAACTCTGTGGCTGCTAAAAGTCTGAATATAAAATTCTCCAAATCAAACCTGCCAAAGTCATGTAGAAGTCAATGGCAGATGTCCTGTTTACATTTGAAAGATATTCTGATCTGCACTGGGTTTCGTACAATAATTTTCTGGTGATAAAATCCAAAAAAAAAACGATTCAGATATTGTTACGATTTTATAAAGTCTTTTGCAACGCCAAATTTTTCCGTGAAAATGTATTGATAAATACGGTAGAGAAGTCTGGGTTTGGTTGGAGTTGTTTTAAAAAAATAGTGAGACATTTTCGGACTTTGAAAAATAACCCCCCTAGTATTTGTAGTTGCATAGAGAACTGAGTAAAAGATAGATTACAAAGAGTGGTGGCAAATGGAACATTTTATTTCCGACAATACATTTTTATTGGGGATTTTTAGTTTGGTTTAAAAAATTTCCAAAATGAATCAGTTAATAGTGCTGCTCCAGCAGAATTCTGCACTGAAATCCATTTCTCAAAAGAGCAAACCGATTTTTTTATATTCAATGTTGAAATCTGACACGGGGCTAGACATTTTGTCAATTTCCCAGCTGCCCCAAGTCATGTGACTTGTGCTCTGATAAACTTCAGTCACTCTTTACTGCTGTACTGCAAGTTGGAGTGATATCACCCCCTCCCTTTTCCCCCCAGCAGCCAAACAAAAGAACAATGGGAAGGTAACCAGATAACAGCTCCCTAACACAAGATAATAGCTGCCTGGTAGATCTAAGAACAGCACTCAATAGTAAAAACCCATGTCCCACTGAGACACATTCAGTTACATTGAGAAGGAAAAACAGCAGCCTGCCAGAAAGCATTTCTCTCCTAAAGTGCAGGCACACGTCACATGACCAGGGGCAGCTGGGAAATTGACAAAATGTCTAGCCCCATGTCAGATTTCAAAACTGAATATAAAAAAATCTGTTTGCTCTTTTGAGAAATGGATTTCAGTGCAGAATTCTGGAGTAGCACTATTAACTGATGCGTTTTGAAAAAAACATGTTTTCCGATGACAGGATCCCTTTAAAGGAGATAGTTAAAGAGAGAAATTTAAAAATTAAACAAAACATCTAAAATCCAACAAAGCAAAACAAAATGGTTTGCTGGTACGTCTAATATTACATATAGACAATATATAGAGAGATCCTCAAGAGGGTTATTAGATGCATTTTCAGACTCAGGTTACGGATGGAAGATCCACTAATTTGGTGCTGAGTTTCAGTGGCAAAACTACTGAGGAGCAGGTGGTGCGATTGGGCCATGGCCCGCACCCCCTCAGGGCCCCCTGGCAGCTTGTGCACCGATATTTCCGGCTGCGTACGGAGGGGTTGCTGGGGCCCGGCTACCCGTCCCGCACCAGGGCCCGCCCCCCTCTAGTTACGTTACTGCTGAGATTATTAGTGCAATGGGGTACAATTGCTGAGTTTATATGCAGAGTAGATTACTTGTCTGAGTGCCAGCTCTAACAAAGGCTGTCAAGTCTTTGAACATTTAGGGGCAGATTTATCAGGTCGAATATCGAAGCAATGGGAGGTTTTTTGGAACTCCCATAACTTCGAAATTCGAATTAAAAAAAATAATTGTTTAAAAAAATGTATGTTTTTTTCTGCGGGTGAATACGCTATATTCGATCGTTTGAATCGAAGTAAGATCATATTCGATCGAATTTGATTCTAAGTATTTTCCAAAAAAAACTTTGATTTTTCAAAGTCCACCAATTGACTCCAAATCTAGGAGATCCACCATAGGCTAAAACAGCAAATCGGCAGGTTTTAGATGGTGAATGGTTGAAGTTTTAAGGAGACAGTACTTGATAAATTTCGATATTCTAATTTTTAAATTTTTTTCAAATTCAAATCGAATTTGGACTATTCCCTAGTCGAAGAAAACAAAAATAGCTTGAAATTCGATTTTTTTTTACTTTGAATTTTCAATTTGACCCTTGATAAATCAGCCCCTTAGTATGGTTATCCCTTAGTAAACAACTTAGTTTCTCTTTCATCATAATCCAATCAACTTTTTGCTTGAAAACTGGGAATTAAATATTCCCACTTTTCCATGACTTGGTGATGGTTTGCTTGGCAGCGAGAAAGAGAAGTATAAGTAATTTGTGCTGTAATTAATTGAAGCCTTCGCAATTATCATTTAGCAGAGCTTGTATCAGGTCCTTACTGAGGTAAACATGAAATATGGAAAATATAGCATTACATATTCTTATCTAGGATCATTTGACAGGCCTACCATATATGATATAGCGAGCCTATTTGTATACAGCCCCGAAAAAGTTATATCTGACTTACAACATTCCAATTCTCTGTTTTAGGCTCTAAGGACTTAATATCTTTCTCCCAAACCTTAAAGGAAAACTATACCCCCAAAATGAATACTTAAGCAACAGATAGTTTATATCAAATTGAATGACATATTAAAGAATCGTACCAAACTGGAATATATATATACATAAATATTGCCCTTTTACATCTCTTGCCTTGAACCACCATTTTGTGACTCTATCTGTGCTGCCTCAGAGATCACCTGACCAGAAATACTACAACACTAACTGTAACAGGAAGAAGTGAGGAAGCAAAAAGCAGAACTCTGTCTGTTAATTGGCTCATGTGACCTTACATGTGGTTTGTATGTGTGCACAGTGAATCTTACGATCTCAGGGGGCGGCCCTTATTTTTTAAAATGGCAATTTTCTATTTATGATTACCCAATGGCACATACTACTAAAAAAGTATATTATTATTTTAATGGTTCATTTACATGAAGCAGGGTTTTACACATGAGCTGTTTTACTCAGTATCTTTTAATAGAAACCTACATTGTTTGGGGGGTATAGTTTTCCTTTAACATGCTTCCTGGGACTGTCCACGTTATAAAGCGCTAGGCAGATTGTGGATACCATGTGGGGGCAGTAGGAAGGGTGAATGCACCAATTTTTTGTCCAAAATTTTTTTAATGTGGAAATGTAATGTAACAGTTGAATCACCCTGTAGAGGGAAGCTGATGTTGGTCCTTTAAGTATTCCTGGGTTAGAGGGCCTTTCGTTAAAGAAATTGGTTAACTTGGTCTCATCTGATGAAGCGCCCAATGGCATGAAACGAGTCAGGAGGTAGTGGCTGACATGAAATATGCAGACAGTGAGAAGATGCTGCCTTGTGGTAAAGCACTGCGTATCTTGTCAGCACTATATAAATAAATGATGATGATGTATGAGGTTATGTTTCTATATTGAATTTTCACTATTTTCTAATTCTTTACTGTGGTGAATGTGCACAAATTAATGCTGTGAGTTATTTGCATCATTTTTGGATTATTTGCTTGATATTAAATTGTACAGGATGCTGCCACTTTGCAGAATGATTTGCTAAATTGAAAAACTGGGCAGCAAACTGGAAAATGAACCAATGTTGATAAATGCACTTTGACAGAAATAATGTAAATGCAAGTTATACACTAAATGGCAGTGTGTTGGGAGTTTCCATAAATGAGAAGGATCTAGGGGTTTTTGTAGATAACAAGTTGTCTAATTCTGGGCAGTGTCATTCTGTGGCTACTAAAGCAAATAAAGTTCTGTCTTGCATAAAAAAGGGCATTAACTCTAGGGATGAAAACATAATTATGCCTCTTTATAGGTCCCTGGTAAGGCCTCATCTGGAGTATGCAGTGCAGTTTTGGACTCCAGTCCTTAAGAGGGATATAAATGAGCTGGAGAGAGTGCAGAGACTAAGTGCAACTAAACTGGTTAGAGGGATGGAAGACTTAAATTATGAGGGTAGACTGACAAGGTTGGGGTTGTTTTCTCTGGGAAAAAAAAGACACTTGAAAGAGGACATGATTACACTTTACAAGTACATTAGAGGACATTATAGACAAATAGCAGGGGACCTTTTTACCCATAAAGAGGATCACCGTACCAGAGGTCACCCCTTTAGACTCGAGGAAAATAATTTTTATTTGAAGCAACGTAGGTGGTTCAGGAAAATGAGGTTGTGGAATGCTGTGCTGGATGATGTTGTGATGGCAGATTCTGTTAATGACTTTAAGGGGCAGATTTATTAAGGGTCAAATTGAAAATTCTAATTCAAATTTGAATTTTTGATTTTTTTTTATTGTCAAAACTGTCAAATTGGAATAAGGAATTTTCCGTACTCCATTCGAGTCTTAAAAACAATTCAAATTAAATTTTTTAGATTTATCATACTCTGGCCCTTTAAGAATTTGGATTCTACTATTCGCCACCTAAAACCTGCCGAATTACTGCTTAAGTCAATGGGAGAGGCTTAGGAATCAATTTGGAGATGTTTGCAGCCTTCCTGACATTCAAGTTTTTACGGGGAAAAAAACTCGAATTTGATTCGAGTTTTCGGGTCGTTTAAAGTCGTCTGAGTTTTGATAATTCGATTTTATTAATAAATTTTGCCAATTCAAATTTCAAATTCATTCTAATTCATTTGAATTTAAGGGAATATAAAAAAACTCCCATGAATTTGTTCAACCTTTGATAAATGGGCCTCCCTGAGAGGCTTGGATGATTTCTTGGACAAATATAATATCCAAGGCTATTGTGATACTAAAATTTACAATTAGGGGCAGATTTACTAAGCTCGAGTGATGGTTCGAATTTCAAAGTACAGATGAAGCCAGAATGGATTGTACATCTAACGCGCTGTAGCTCATCAAGATAAACGCGCTGGTCGCGTTAAGTGCAGGGAAACACGCTGTGCCGACGTTTAGAAATCATTAGAGTGAAAATGAAAAGAGGCGCAATTCCAGTAATGAACACCAGGTGGCGCCTGAACAACTTTTCCATTCTAAGCGCAAGGTATTTCTTTAGCTGCCGACCGGCTTCAGTGAGTCCCAGTGCAGAACGATCGTGACATGCTCTCAGTGAGCTACAGAAAGGGGGCTCTTCAGGTGCTCACAAACAGAATAAAAATCATTTGAATAGAAGTGTGATTATGTGCACATTAGTATGAAAGAAGATCTGCAGAGTATAAGTGCTGAGGAAGTAAAAAAAAAATTTTTTAATAAATTAAAAAATAATTAAAAAATATATAAATAAATAATCAAAAGTAAGTCCCAATGCCTCTTCCATCCACCCCTGAGCTTAATTTTCCCCATTACTATGCCCTGATTATTATTTTTTTTTTTTTATGTGTGAATTACATCACAGATAAAGTAAAGTCTTGAACTGGTTCTTATCAGTAGTATTGTGGTGGCGTGTTTGGTTAGGTGTTTGCTTTTGCTGCCAAAGGTACTGGGTTCAATACCCATCTATACCCGAAGTCCAACAATTTTCTGTAATTGATATTTAAAATTATACTGTACATTTTACAACATATTAGGCTCAATCATGTATATTAAAGAAAATAAGGAATGAAAATTCTAATTAGAGAAATGAATAAAATTAAAGGCAGAAAAGGGAATTGAACTCATATGACTTCATGACCTCTTACTTTTAATGCAAACACCTAAACCATTTGGCCACCAGTAATTTAGCTAATTAACAGTAGTCAAAACTATCCCTTATCTGTGATGTACTGAAAAGCAGAAGCTGCAGCATTAACTAAATATCAATATACATATGAAGGGCAAAATTGCCACAATACCTGGAAAAACTTAATCCACACGTAAATGAAGAGAAGCTTAATGTGCTGCTAATACCTGGCCAACTACAGTGTGTATGTGGAAATGCTGCTGCTGACATTTTAAAAATTACTGCTGCTACTCTTGGTGTTTTATTCCTCTATAGGGACAGGTGACTATGCCTTTTTTTACCGAAAATTCGCAAAACAGTGGGTAAAGCATTGCATTCTTGCAAGTGACTTTTTCCAAACTGCATGACTTTATTTACTGTATATTACAGTTTATGAACACTGTATCATGGCAAAATATTTCACCCATCGTTTTTCTCAACTACTGTTTCATAAAAAGTTTAATACACTCCACTGCGTCTGTCAGTAAACAGCAGAGCGTAGGTAGACCAAGTAACATAACTAGAGGGGGGTGAGTCCTAGTCGGGCCGGGGTTGCCACCTTGCCAGTATTTTACTGGCCTGGCCGGTAAAAATGATGGTTGATCCCAATGGTATTAATAGGGAAAAAAGATAAATATATAGGAAGGCCGGTATTTTTTTCTGGAAAAGATGGCAACCCTATCCCCACCCCCCCACCCCCCCTCCGTACGATATTTTCTGCCAGGAAATTAGCGGTACACGAGCCACTGGGGGGCCCTGAGGGGGTGATGGCCCTGGCCAGGCCTGGACTGGCAAACTGTGGGTTCTGGCAAATGCCAGAGGGGCTGCTATAAGATCCCATAGAAAGTCAGTATTTAGTGGGCTGGTGAGGCTGTTTGGGCCTCTATGTGGGCTGATTGGGCCTCTGTGTACATGAAATGCCAGGGCCTATTGCACCCCCTGCTCCCCCGGTAGTTGCACCACTAGGTTGACCAAAAAACATGAAAGCAGTTATTTTCAGGCTGACATCCACTCTGCTGTATGTTTCTCTACACAAGCTGTGCAGATGAAAAGAGCTGGGGCAGGGAGCTCCATTGCTTCTCTTAGTCTGCAAACTGCAAAAAATATGCAGCCAGGAAGCAGCAGAGCTAACGCTCCAGTTAAACTCAATGTGCTAAACTCAGCGGCAGGTAATGAAAGTGTGAGACCATTCAAATGAAAATCTACAAGGCCTCTCCACAAATCAGGGGTCTGTGTTCCCTTGCTCTTAGTGTGTTCCCATTGGCACAAAGCAGAGCAGCAGGAATGGGGCTGTTGATACTACCTGCCCAACCCCCTCTCCACTGTGTCTCAGTGTCCTGCTGGGAAGTGTAAAGTGTAATTAACATTTGTTAAAGGGGAAACATATAGTAGCTGCTGGCTTTCTGATTGTTGGGATTACCTGTGAGAGGAGTGGGGGATGGTTTAGAGCTAAGTGATCTCGTGACAGTTTCAGACAAGTATGTGAGGAGTCTCAGCAATGGTCCTGTCATTTAAAGTACACAGAGGCCCAAGCAGCCCACTAAATAATAACTGTCTATGGGGAATTACAGCAGCCCCTCTGGCATTTGGCAGAACTCATAGATTGCCATTCTAGGCCTGCTGGGTGACATCTGTCATTAGCCTACTACTTTTTTCAGTGTAGCAGGGGCAAATATGGGAATAATATGTTTACAGGTAAGATGGAAGGCTCCAGTGGTACTTTTGCGAGTTTCGTAAAGATTGAGTGGAAATTTGTTCTAAGTCTGTCTCAGTCTCCGGGACTCCTTGGAGGTGAATTTTGACTCTTCTAGACCTATTTTATAAGTCTTTGAAAAGACATAAAAGATTTAAGGGTTTCATGATCAGTATGCACTGCTGTCACTAATCTCTCAGTGTGGTCCTCTAGGGCACTCATCAGTTATGGATCGCACATGGAGCGTTAGCTCTGCTGCTTCCTGGCTGCATATTTTTTGCAGTTTGCAGACTAAGAGAAGCAATGGAGCTCCCTGTACTGTAACGAGATCACTTAGCTCTAAACCATCCCCCACTCCTCTCACAGGTAATCCCAACAATCAGAAAGCCAGCAGCTACTATATGTTTCCCCTTTAACAAATGTTAATTACACTTTACACTTCCCAGCAGGACACTGAGACACAGTGGAGAGGGGGTTGGGCAGGTAGTATCAACAGCCCCATTCCTGCTGCTCTGCTTTGTGCCAATGGGAACACACTAAGAGCAAGGGAACACAGACCCCTGATTTGTGGAGAGGCCTTGTAGATTTTCATTTGAATGGTCTCACACTTTCATTACCTGCCGCTGAGTTTAGCACATTGAGTTTAACTGGAGCGTTAGCTCTGCTGCTTCCTGGCTGCATATTTTTTGCAGTTTGCAGACTAAGAGAAGCAATGGAGCTCCCTGCCCCAGCTCTTTTCATCTGCACAGCTTGTGTAGAGAAACATACAGCAGAGTGGATGTCAGCCTGAAAATAACTGCTTTCATGTTTTTTGGTCAACCTAGTGGTGCAACTACCGGGGGAGCAGGGGGTGCAATAGGCCCTGGCATTTCATGTACACAGAGGCCCAATCAGCCCACATAGAGGCCCAAACAGCCTCACCAGCCCACTAAATACTGACTTTCTATGGGATCTTATAGCAGCCCCTCTGGCATTTGCCAGAACCCACAGTTTGCCAGTCCAGGCCTGGCCAGGGCCATCACCCCCTCAGGGCCCCCCAGTGGCTCGTGTACCGCTAATTTCCTGGCAGAAAATATCGTACGGAGGGGGGGTGGGGGGGTGGGGATAGGGTTGCCATCTTTTCCAGAAAAAAATACCGGCCTTCCTATATATTTATCTTTTTTCCCTATTAATACCATTGGGATCAACCATCATTTTTACCGGCCAGGCCAGTAAAATACTGGCAAGGTGGCAACCCCGGCCCGACTAGGACTCACCCCCCTCTAGTTATGTTACTTGGTCTACCTACGCTCTGCTGTTTACTGACAGACGCAGTGGAGTGTATTAAACTTTTTATGAAACAGTAGTTGAGAAAAACGATGGGTGAAATATTTTGCCATGATACAATGTTCATAAACTGTAATATACAGTAAATAAAGTCATGCAGTTTGGAAAAAGTCACTTGCAAGAATGCAATGCTTTACCCACTGTTTTGCGAATTTTCGGTAAAAAAAGGCAGAGTCACCTGTCCCTATAGAGGAATAAAACACCAAGAGTAGCAGCAGTAATTTTTAAAATGTCAGCAGCAGCATTTCCACATACACACTGTAGTTGGCCAGGTATTAGCAGCACATTAAGCTTCTCTTCATTTACGTGTGGATTAAGTTTTTCCAGGTATTGTGGCAATTTTGCCCTTCATATGTATATTGATATTTAGTTAATGCTGCAGCTTCTGCTTTTCAGTACATCACAGATAAGGGATAGTTTTGACTGCTGTTAATTAGCTAAATTACTTGTGGCCAAATGGTTTAGGTGTTTGCATTAAAAGTAAGAGGTCATGAAGTCATATGAGTTCAATTCCCTTTTCTGCCTTTAATTTTATTCATTTCTCTAATTAGAATTTTCATTCCTTATTTTCTTTAATATACATGATTGAGCCTAATATGTTGTAAAATGTACAGTATAATTTTAAATATCAATTACAGAAAATTGTTGGACTTCGGGTATAGATGGGTATTGAACCCAGTACCTTTGGCAGCAAAAGCAAACACCTAACCAAATGCGCCACCACAATGCTACTGATAAGAACCAGTTCAAGACTTTACTTTATCTGTGATGTAATTCACACATAAAAAAAAAAAAATAATAATCAGGGCATAGTAATGGGGAAAATTAAGCTCAGGGGTGGATGGAAGAGGCATTGGGACTTACTTTTGATTATTTATTTATATATTTTTTAATTATTTTTTAATTTATTAAAAAATTTTTTTTTTACTTCCTCAGCACTTATACTCTGCAGATCTTCTTTCCTACTAATGTGCACATAATCACACTTCTATTCAAATGATTTTTATTCTGTTTGTGAGCACCTGAAGATCCCCCTTTCTGTAGCTCACTGAGAGCATGTCACGATCGTTCTGCACTGGGACTCACTGAAGCCGGTCGGCAGCTAAAGAAATACCTTGCGCTTGGCGCCCTCTAGTGGCCATAGCTGGAACTGCATGCAGGTAACTGCGATAAATGCGACGGGACAATTTAAGATATCGCACTTGCTGGCAATTAACTAACGTTACAGCGCGCCAGATGTACAATCCGTTCTGGCTTCATCTGTAAATTTTTGGGTACTTTGACCATCGAATAGGCTATTTTCGACCATTCGACTTCGAATTGAACGATTCAAAGTTAAAAGCGTTTGACTATTTGACCATTCGATAATCTAAGTGCTGTCTCTTTAAAAAACAACTTCAACTTCATAATTCGCCAACATAAAGCTACCGAAGTGCAATGTTAGCCTATGGGGACCTTCCAGAGCACTTTTCTAAGTCTTTTTTTGGTCGAATAAAAATCGTTTGATCGATCGCTACAAATCGTTCAATTCGAATGCTTTCTATTCGATCGTTCCATTGATCGAATACAGTAAAAATCTGTTTTTTTTTAACTTCGAAATTCGACCCTTAGTAAATCTGCCCCATAGTATAGATATTGGTATGTGCAGTTTATGTGAGTGTATGGTATGTCAGTGTGAGTGTGTGTGTGGATGATGGGTTTCATTTGCAGGGGTTGAACTTGGTGGTCTTTTTTCAAACCAACTTAACTTTGTAAATATGTATATATTTACAATAAGCAACCCAGTGTTCCTATGAAGTACTAGATTTTTTAATGCAGTGCAGGTGCAACGTTTCGGGGTCACTCCCCTTTGTCAAGCTTGACAAAGGGGCGTGACCCCGAAACGTTGCACCTGTACTGCATTAAAAAATTGCAAGGGCTTGCCCTGCAGCTAAAAATCCTGTGTGCCAGTGAAAGTCTTTTCAGTTAGGCGTGTCAGTAGCACTGCATATACTCAGTGAGTTTTGAGTGGCTGTTAAGGACCTTAGGTGTCACTGCAAATCATCCAGCAGAAAGGTTTGTCTGTTAAATAAGCTGATGCTACAGGGCTGATTATTAAATTCTGATACAGAATGTATTTGTTTCTGAGCTATATGCCATTAATATACTGTATATTCAGTCAATCTCTAAGCTTAGTAACTGACAGCAGCTCAGAGCATGTGCAGTGAATTAGCAGAAAAGATTTGGCGCTACTGGGGCATCTTTGGGGCATAGATCTTCCCTGCTAAAGGGCTGTGGTTGTCTTGGGCTTTGATAGAAGCCAAAAACACAATGTGCAGTATTTCTACCCTACTTCTTTAGTTAAGCTTTAGTTTTCCTAAAATCCCAAGAAACCCAAATGCTTTTTCAGCATTAGTTGTTAATGACATGCAAGAAATTTTCTTGGTTTGACCATGTCAGGTGGCCTTTTGGCCCCCAGCGGGAGTAGTCCAGACAAATCACTATGTCGATTTGATCAAATTGCTTTAATTTAATTTTGGGTATGGATATAGTACTTGGTTGAGAATTTATTATTTTTGTTAATTTATCCCCTATATTCAATGTAGGGATGCACCGAATCCACTTTTTTGGATTCGGCCGAACCCCCGAATCCTTCACAAAGGATTCGGCCGAATACCGAACCGAATCCGAACCCTAATTTGCATATGCAAATTAGGGGTGGGAAGGGGAAAACATTTTCTACTTCCTTGTTTTCTGACAAAAAGTCACGCAATTTCCCTCCCTGCCCCTAATTTGCATATACAAATTAGGATTCGGATTCGGTTCGGCCGGGCAGAAGGATTCGGCCGAATCCGAATCCTGCTGAAAAAGACCAAATCCTGGCCGAATCCCGAACCGAATCCTGGATTCGGTGCATCCCTAATTCAATGTCAACTGGTAATGAAGTTGTGTTCAGTTATTTAATTTTTGCATTGTTTAAAATAACCTGCGTGGTACCCATCTGGTACAGGCCTTTTATTGTTGGATATTTCGTCCATTGTTTTTTGTAGTTCTGATTAGGGATGCACCGAATCCAGGATTCGGTTCGGGATTCGGCCGGGATTCGGCCTTTTTCAGCAGGATTCGGATTCGGCCGAATCCTTCTGCCTGGCCGAACCGAATCCAAACCCTAATTTGCATATGCAAATTAGGGGCGGGAGGGAAATTGTGTGACTTTTTGTCAAAAAACAAGGAAGTAAAAAATGTTTTCCCCTTCCCACCCCTAATTTGCATATGCAAATTAGGGTTCGGATTCGGTTCGGTATTCGGCCGAATCTTTCGTGAAGGATTCGGGGGTTCGGCCGAATCCAAAAAAGTGGATTCGGTGCATCCCTAGTTCTGATACTGTGAAAGGTTAATAAAATTGGCAAACTTGCAATTCTGGAAGTTGGGGGAGCTTGGCCTAGGAAATAAATCATTTAGAGGCAGATGTATCAAGGGTCGAATTTCGAGGGGTTAAATCACTCGAAATTCGACTGGGGAATAGAATCAAATAGGGAATTCGGGCGAATTTACGCGCTGGCGAATAGTCGCACGATCGAATATTCAATTTAAGAATTTTCATTAGATCGAATGATCACTCGAATCCCTTTTAATTCGATCAAAAACGTAGAAAAAAAGCCTATGGAACTTTCCCATAGGCTTTTAAAGCATAGGTTTAATCTGGCGAAGTAGGCAGTCGAATGATTTTTAAAAGAGACAGTACTTCGACTATGGAATGGGCGAATAGTCGCAGCGTTTTTTTGCTCGATCTATTCGAATCATTCTACTAATTTGATAGTCAAGGAGCACAAAAATCTACTCGAAATTCAGTTTTTTTCCCTCTATTCATTCACCCGGGCTTGGTGAATGTGCCCCTTAATCTTTTCGAGGCCTTGGTTAGAAAGAGGATATGTATTAAATTTATAAACGCTTTCATAGAACGATTGGAAACAGCAAGCAATCTGTTGTGCAAGTTTTGACTTTTGTCTTTTATGCCAGATATAAAAGTTTTGTCTTGTTGCTGCTTTATCATTCTTATGAGAATTTATTGCATTTACTATTGCATTCATAAAATCTTTGTAGGTCTTAATGTCTAATGCCAATCTTTTTGTTTCTAAAATATTTTGAACTTTCATTGCTAAGGAATATTTGTATTTTTTCCAGAACATGTTTCTCTTGTAATAATGCTTCTATTTCTTTATTCCTCTCTTTTTTTCAATCTAGTGCAACGGGCAATAATATAGCCAATCCTAATATCCTATTGAAAATATATGATATAACTTCTAAGGACACACTTAAATGTTTCCCATAGGATATCAGGATTTGTTCCAGGTAAGTCATTTTCTTTAAAAAATTGCATCTATATTTTCTTGTTTAATAAGTATGTGTCCATTCATTCTCCAAATGAATTCTGGCTTGATGGTATTAGGGATTTCAAATAATATAGTTACAAGTGGATGGTCTAAAAATGTAATTTGCTCTATAGAAACTAATTTAAGAAAATATAGCCAATTTTGTGACATGAAAATATAGTCCAATCTAGCATAACTGTTATATGCCTTGACGTAATGGGAATAATCCTTGTCTCAGGGGGATGTAGACTTCCATGTATTAACTACTTGAAGGTTCTGAAGTATCAATTTAACCTTGTTAAGAATGTTAAATGAAAGAGATTTATTTGAGGATGAATCTTGTAGAAGATTAAAAGGTGAATTAAAATCACCTCCTATTAATAGCAGGCCTTCTGAGAATAACTCTAGCTGGGTTGCTATTTCAGTAAGAAAATGAAGCTGACCATAATAGGGGAGGTAATTGTTTGCTTCCGTAATAATAATGAAGAATGAAGTTACAGACCGACACTGAAATACCGACTCTCTCCATTCATTTCTATGGCATTTTTGAAGGCGTATTTATCAAAGGTTGCACTTTCACCCATTGATAAATACTCTTTTAAAAATCCCATAGAAATTAATGGAGAGAGGACTGTGGTGATCTCAGACTTCACTCTCTGATAAATATAGCCCATTGTTGGTTTCTAGGTTCAAATGTGAGGCTTCACCATCATCATCTTGAATACAGCCAGGGAGGGGGACCTCTTATAGCTGAAGCTTGTTGAAAATATCTTTAGTCTCTCTTGGTGCCCTGAGAGTAAATTGCTGTCCATTTTTGATGATTATCAAGCAAAATTGGAAGCCCCAACAATATTGTATGTTATTTATTTTTAAAAGATCATTAAAGGTTTTAGCTGTTTCTTTTTAATCAAGGTGTACCTTGACAGATACTGGAATAGGAGAATATTCTTGTCTTCAAATGTGATTTTAGGTACGGTTCTTGTTTTATTGAGGATGTCCCCTCTCAACAATAAGTCATGAATACAGAATAGAATGTCTCTAGGCACATCAGAAGGAGCACTTCTTGGCTTAATGACTCCATGTTTCCAGTCAATTTTAATCTCCATATGTGCTTCTCTGCCCTAAATGCTATTACAAATTTGTAGGAGGACCATATAAATCTCATCCTTAGTAATTGTCTTGGGTACTCCCCTGACTCTTATGCTGTTTCTTCTACTCCACTCCTATTTTTTATGTTGTCAATATGTCTATTGACTTTATCTAATTGTTGCTTTAGATTTTTTTATGATGTTAAGTAGTTTCTTTTGATTGGGCAGTAGTGCACCTTGTTTTTTGCCCATGTTTCTGATGCTCTAAAGGTGGCTTCTGGTGCTGAGGTGTACATAGCTTCATTGTTGTCCTGCCCATTTGGTTTGTCGGCCAGCCATGGCCCCTGGGGCATCAACATATTTTTGCCTGTGCCATTCAGTGGTGTCACTACATTTTGCAGATTAATTCAACATATACTGAATGCCTTCATCATTGGTGCTTGTTGTGATGGCAATGGTACTTGTAGTAGATAAGGATGATTGCTCTTGCCAACACCACAACGGAGGAATGCACTTAGCTAACAATATATCAGAAGTCCATACATTTTTGAACTTAGGAATATTTTATCCACAACATTATTTTACTTTCCTCTAGACATCGGGGTGTCTGGTTCAAGTTAGCACAAACAAGGGTCCTGCAGACAACAGCTTACAGGAACCTTACAAGCCCTAGACATCTTCAACTATCCCCACAAGTTTGCATGCTCCTCCTAACTTTTCTTGGTCTTGGCAAGTTTCTCCATCTCAATTTATCATAGCCAAAACACATAAAAAGAAAAAGATATAATAAACTATGAAATGACCATATATCAAGACTCAAAAAAACACAACACAGTTGATGTTTCTATTAAACATTGCCTGCAACAATTTTTATTGTTCTTATTTTGTCCAAATGCAAGTCAATGGGTTTCCGAATAATTTTGACGCGGACAATTTTTATGGCCACATTTTTTTTTTGCTGGTGAATTTTCTCCGCAGTTTCACAAATGTATTCGCCTGTAGCAAATTCGGAAATTCACCACAAAATCGCGCCTGGCAAATTTATTGGCCCATCACTAGTGTATACTAATAATTTGGATCTACAGACACATTCAGACCCATATGTCTAATTAATTACAGATGTACCAAAATGTCTACTAAGAATGCTTACTTATTTAATCTCCCGGTCTGGGCAAAGTAGTTTAAGAGCAAGGTTTGATTTTCTGTACATAAGTTGGTATGAAACAATACCCTGTATTGGAGTTGGATTTACATTGATGTCAAACTTCTTGCTTCTAATAGTATATTCAAAAATTATAAGTGTATGCTAAAAGTAGACCATTAGAAGGAAGAATATTTGATGAATAAATGCACTACCAAGGTTCTTGAACAGTATATCTATATACATAACATATCTACATTTCCAACATATTATCTGACCTCTTGATTCAGAGTACATTACTTTTCCAATGGTGACACAATGGCTTGGCAGAGCAGCGGAAGCAAATGTGTTAACTGTTTCTGTGTTCCTATTCCAAGCATGTTCTTGCCAACTGTAACAGCCCTGTCTGCTTATACTTTGTATCCACTTTACTTTAGAAGTGGTTCTGTAGCCTGTACATTGAAGAAAGGAGGAACATAATCAGTGGGTTTGATTGAATATGAAATGTTCAACTTAAATGGTAAACACCTGCATGAAAGATGTAGAGTGTCCTTTTTCATAGAAAACAAAGATTAGTGATCACTTATTATTTTCTGTATGGAAGAACATATTAAAATGATCAGCTAAAGGAATTCTAGAGCATGATTACAGAATGAATTAAGGTAAAAATCCTTGTGCTTCAAAGCATGCATGAATACTTTCATAAAACATTCCATACCATCACTAAAATAAAATGAAACACATTCTCGAGAGTTGCCTTGCTCGGTCTTCTAAATTTAAATAAATGAGCTAAGTTCTCAAAGCCAGTGACATTGATATACCACATAAGTCCAAATGATTAACTTCTACTGCATTTTAATTCCTTAAATTGGCATAAGTACAGTAGATGTTTCTGGGCCTTGCAGCAGCAGCCAGCTTTTTAATTTCCTCATCCTCTTTTCTAACTACTGTTAGACTACTAGCACATACATGGATTATGTCTGCTGCATGAACAGTTGCAACAGATGACATGCCTGCAATGTAAACTTCTGGGTGGGGACCCAATAAAAAAATGGAGTTGCATTCATGGTCAAATTCCCAATCCACTCTGGCCACTCCATAATTATACCAGACTTTTGCCTTAATCTGCCCAGATGAGCAAACCCCCATCCCCCCACCCCAAAGCCCCAACCACCAATCTTGGGGCCTCCTTTCTGTGGCCCTGATTGCAATACAGGATGGTCAGGGAAGGGTCTTAACAATAAAAGGATTAATGCCTTTGAATGCTAGGGGGCAGGAGCACTGAGGCCAACTGGGGCCCTGATTTGAACATTTCATTTGAACTCCTGAGAAGTGTTGGGAACACGGTGCTGGTATTATTGTGTAATAGCCCACAGTTGTAAAAGTGTTTTAAGAAGTTTGTTAGAAGGTAATCTAACTTATGCTGATTACGTGGATGGTACATTTTATTGTGGGGAGGCCCCTTGTATTTTAAACTTAATTACAGTATATTTTGCACAATGTTTATAATACTATTTTGACTATTGCCAATTAAAGGACACAATAAAAGGTTCCCAACTTTTTTACTAACTATATTGTGTTGGTATTAGTGTGCCCAACAATACACCACTGGTCTATCATTCAACCACATGAATACAGTGCTGCGGTATTCTTGGGGAAGGCACAGTTCTCTGTGATCCATTTTGGAAAGCAGAGGCCTGTGGCCACGTTTAAGGTGCAAGAAAAGAAAATTGATACATTTTACATTAATACAAAGGCAAGTATAACATTTACAATTTGGTATTTTCTTCACCCCAAATAAAAAATAACAACCTGGCCAAGAGTTAAATATTTTATTTTTGACATTCTTTGCTACCTCCTAAACACAAGACCAAAATAATGGAACCTAAAAGGCACACACAATACAAACAAGTGTTAAGAATGCAATATACAAGCGTGCTCTGAACCATCCTGCAGGATTTGGGTTTTCATAAAGCAGACGCCTCTTGCTGAGCTGTCATTGGCAAATGTCAGTGCAGTGTTGGCTGATTTTTATATTAAAAAACACATTATGGAAATGTTAATCAAGTGTGTAAATTACTGGTTTCTGGACAAAAACAGAACAAAAATACAATTTGTTTTACTTATTAACTTAACCCACTTAACCCCCCCCCACACAAACACACACACAAACTCACATATATTAAATGCAGTAAGTTTGGCCAGTGCCAGAACCTATAGTAACTAGGGATAAGCGAAATATTTCACAGAGAAAAAACACTCATAGGGTTTAGGACAGGTCGCCTGGTGACTAATTGCCTCTTCTTCGGGGCGACAGTCTCCCTGAACTGCCTTCCACCTGCTCTAATTAGAAAACGCCAGCGCAATGGCATTCGCAGCACTTCAATTTCCAAAGTCGTCTGAAGTTGCCTCACGAGGAAACTTCGGGCGACTTCTGAAATCGAAGTGCAGCGAGTGTATTCCATTTTAGCAGGCAGAAGGCAGGGGGAAGGCAGTTTGGGGAGATTGTCGCCCCGAAGAAGAGGCGATTAGTCGCCAGGCAACTAAATCTCCCCAAATCTGCCCATGTGCCCTTGCCCTTATGTAATGAAAGGCCAGTAGCAGTAACCAGTAGCCCAGTAGCAGTAACCCATAGCAACCAATCAGCAGGAAGCATTTACTGGTCACCAGTTCAAAACCAATCATCTTATTTGTTGATATTAGTGACTGCTCCTGGGCAAACGTAGTGCCTTTTATTACATAAGGGGGATATGTTCCAAAATGTTCCGAAATTTTAAAAATGATTCACGGTTGCTTAAACTGACCATTGACTTCAATACATTGAGGAATTTTTGGTGAAGCAGAATATTAAAATATTAAAATGTAACTTAAAGGTGAACCACCCCTTTAGTTAACTGTTAAATGTTACCTGCTGACTTGTTGCTATGGCCAAATTTAGTGCTTTTATCACATACCCCCATGAGTTTTCTTTTTATTAAATGCATTTCAGAGTCTTTTGTGGATTAGATATTCAATCCATTTCTCAAATTAAAGGTACAACACCATTCCCAGAAGTGGTCGAGATTTAAACCGCAGCACAGCGACCTGTTTATGGGCTACAGGCTTGTTTGTTGTTCTGTTTAAGCTGGTTACTATTCAGTCAGATTATATGAGTAACATTATTTACATGGGGAGCAGCAATCAAAATAGGGCAAGCAAGTCATTTGAAGATCTTTGCAGTTTCCAATTCAGTAGATGGTTTACTAAGGCTGAAGGCACACGGAATGTTGGCTCCGCTACTCTTAGTCAGCATTTGTTTCGTGGTGCTCACTGGAATAACCCTGGGACGGTTCCGTTTTCTGCTGATAGGAGCTCCGGCCCTGGGTTTTAGGTAAGTAAATGTACTTACTTAAATAATGTAATAATGCTCATTAGGAAGTTTGTTACACTGTGAACTTTAAATGCAAATTGCAGACCAATTTCAAGGTAGTGTTATTTTAGAGCAAAATTACAAATTTTTCAGCAAGACAATTTAAGACATACGCTGTGTACTGGCAGAACTCGCAATAATGTGTAATATTATTTTTTCTGGCAGTTGAGACTCTACTTGGGTTATTTAATTAAGATGCAACATTTGCTACAGGTCTTGTCAGGTATTTTTCAAAATACAAATTTCCCCGCAAACCTACACCAGGTGAAAAACTTTGCTTATCCTACTTGGTGGCAATGCTTTCATGGCTGTAGAGAAGTAAAAACACAGAGTTTTGTTCTGTCACTACTGGCACACATTAAAATGGAACAAAAACTCATCAAGAACTATTTTATTTGTGTATGTCTCTATACATAGGGCTGCTGAACTATTTAATTTAGACAAGCACTACAAAAATAATGTTCTGGCCGCCTCTAAATGGTAACCTCTCTCTCCAAGTCATACATATTCCTGGATTGGCATTCACTCATGTGCACCAAATCCCTAACCCCTGCTGTTCCAAATAAGTGAAGTACAGAAATGTATACCACATTGCTCAAGGCAACACATGTATTTGTATCCTGAACTTGATAGGAGTTTCTTGCTGAGCTTCAAGATAGCACAAGAACACCTGAGGCTATACTCGAAACAATCATATGGTTTAAAAAGGTTTTTAAAAAGTTGTTCCAGTTTATATACAAGGTTTACTTTTTCATGTTGATCCAGCTAAGCTAAATGATGGGGACCCCATGTACATGACTTCTTTTTATATATATATATGAAACAAGTGATCGCTGTGTCAATTAATAAGGGGCAGATAAGTTTATGCTTGCTTAGAAGATGTACATGAGAGATTATCTGCCTTGGAACTATGTGAAATGAAAAATAAAATGACACTGCTGATACAGACCTATCTAAATTTGAATCAAGGTATTGGAACCTGATGCCACCGAGAAACAACTTTGGTTTTACGGGAGCTTTTTTTGTCATTTGTTTTATCACACAATACTTACGGCTAAAAATTAAGTGTAACCCTTCATTGAGGTATAAGGAACACGTAACATACAGGAGAAGTATAAAACATTTTAAATGCTGGTATGAAGTTGAAAAGAGATCTAGCTGAATGTAAATATATATCCATAACCACTAGCAAACCTGGACAACTGTGCAACATATACAATATAAAGAGGTTTCTTTATCTTTTTTTTCAGTAAAATAATCTTCTTGTCTTGTATTGTTATTGTTATGTCACCTGTAAAGAAGATATTTTTGACCTTTTTCAGTTCAAGCTACCCACCATTGCAATGTAAATGACTCCTTTAGCTTATGGCAGAGTTAGATAATAATTGTTGTAGCAGTTACCGTACTACAGCGTTTCCAGACACTACATCAACTGATATCATCAGTATTTCCGCTTTGGGCTCCCCTAGCATGATCAACCCAAGAAAACAGTGTTGATTCCGAACAGGAATGCCAAGAGTGAGGTCAGTTCCAGCTACTTCCCCCATAACATAAACTATCAAATATTTGACTGTATGGTCTACAGCATCTCCTTGACCTGTTATGCTGACTCATCTTAACCTCTCCTATAATTGGTATTACAAAAAATGCATATTTTTGTAATTTGATGAATAAATCTTACTTTGCTGTAACAACTCCATGTCTGATGCACTTGTACAAGTCTCTGCTCTTTACTAAGGGTAACAGAAAGCTTCCTAGCAGAAAGTGCAGTAGTATCTTAAACTGGTTCCTTTGACTAATTTGGCTGTTTACAAATTAATTAGATGGTTGTTGTCTGTGGCTAAGTTGGTGACCTGTAGGTAACTAGCATTACGTGCCTTACCTAAATTAGCTAACTTAAGTATAAGGGAGTTTAGGTCAGTGATAGTATCAAAGCTCTGTATATATTTAATTTCTTGGGCTCTGTATATAGCCCCATTTATGACCTATACCTTGAACCAACAATTTCCCTTTTTCAACTTCATTGGGCAAAAATTTAAATAGTTTTTCTGACATAAATAAAAGTTTTCACTTGGAATACAGATTATTTTCCAGGTACACTGATATTCATGAGGCATAGACTTGACAATTTAAACCACACTGTAGTAGAGATCACCTTCAAGACCTGCTTTACTGGTCTGTTTGGAAATTATATTTGTTTTCTCTACGGTTGGCTTGTCCTGCTTTTCCCCACCAGTAATGACACCATCTTTCACCATACTATAACTTGTAGTTGTCATGTATATGCTTCTTCTTTGCGTCTCCTCATGCCCACACTTACACAGTCTCTTGAAGGCAGTACGGAACTTCTGAGACATAAGATTGTAGATGACAGGGTTGATGGCACTGTTAGCATAGACACAAATGCGGCAAAAAAGAAGGAACCAAGGATCTAGGTAAGGTTTGTCCATAAAGGAATTGACCAAAACTAAGGTTCGGTAGGGCATCCAGAGAAGTGCAAACAAAACAACCACAACTGCCAACATTTTTGTTACCTGTAAGATATAACGATAAAGTTTATTCACCAACTAAATTTTAACTTTTTATGTAGGTGATAACATTGTTTAACAATAAACACAACCAACGTTGCTATGCCAATTCTGTTCTTACCAAGTAGGACCTACAGATCCAAGTATTTACTCAAGGCTCTAATAAACCTTCTAGAACACATCCATGGGACACAATCATTGTGTAGGTGCAGTTACAGTATATGCTACACATACACATGGGGTTTTCCAGATAAAGGATCTTTTTCTTACTTTCAATCACATTGAGTATAATAATAAAAAAAATTCAGATGAAATAGTATTGCTTTGAAACCAAAATGGATTTACGTGGCTACATCAGCTACAAGGTAGTGTTTTATTATTATAGAGAAATACATTTACAGTTTGTGTGAAAATTTGAAAAGAACCAATTTTTTTAAAATTCACAAATTAAAAGGGTCCCTAAGGAAGCAGGTACATGAAAAGGGCATAGGGCTTTTTTGGTTTTTTTTTTTGACAAACAGACTCTATAGCATTCATGAATTCTAAATATTGTTGCAGGTATTTTGGGGATTGCTGGGACCTGGACAGTTCTAGTATTTAATTTATAATGGTTTTATTTTGTGTATTAAAAAAGCATATTGGGGCTTAGATTGGTCAGAGTGTGCTAGAGGGGTTCTGTACAAATGTGATAACACATATATTTTCTACAAATTTATTATTAAGCCAACTGGCAGTCTGTGACCTCGGCCTAGAAGCTGCCAAACTTTTTCTTATTTAAGAAAGCCGCTTGGGGAAAAATGCCTCAACTAACAAGGATATTTCCCCAAAACCCCATGTGATTTCCATAAAGGGTTTGTTTACCTTTCAAAACTTTTTTCAGTTCAGACTCTTTTCAATTGCTTTCCTTCTTTTATCATTTATATTTTTTACAGTGTTTCTAAAATTAAAGTTTCTGTCTCAAGTGTTACAGTCTGGCAGCTCAGGAATCCAAGTGCAGATTCTGAACTGTTATAGTTTGCTACATTTAGGAGTCTATTTATTAAGCCTCAAAGTTTATGGTTGCGTTTTTAAGGGGGGGAAAACTCAAATTTTTAGAGGGAAAAAATAGTTTTTTCCCCCCCGAGATTTAATAAGCTCCATAGCTACTTAAAATCCGAATCCGAAAAATACTCCAGCTAAAACCTGTCAAAGTCATGTAAAAGTCAATGGCAGATGTACACTTTTGCAATTGGAAGATGTTTTTTTGCCTTCATGATGTTCAAGGGTTTCGGCTGTTTGATGCTGGTTTTTGTTCGAAAACTGTCAAAACAATTGAAAAAGTTGCACGGTTTGAATTGTTGCACGTTTTTGACAAGACTTTTTTCCTACATATGCTTCTTTTCATTCAGATTTTATAGTAAATTAAGTCAAATTGTGGGCGGGAGTTTGCTTGAATTTTTAATACAATGAGAACATTTTTGGTTTTAATAAATACTTACCCTTAGTTGATACATTTCTCAACATCTGTGGAATATTAGCAACTACTATATCAATTCTAACAGCTGCCTTTAATGAAACTCAGGGATTCTGTTCAGCAGGGCCAAATATAAGCAATGTATCAAAAATGTATCAATTTAGAACAGAGTCGGCAACTCTACCTGTGGTCTATACTGGCTACTGCTCCTTCGGCTTGACCAACAGGATGCAGTATGGCTTGGGACTGCCTGATGATATTAGTGATAAATCCAGCAGCAGGCAATAGTCTAATTAAAGGCTATTTTAGCGTGCCAAATACAGTAACCTGTGTTGGATCAATCAGTTGTGGTGACCAAGCCTCTTGTTTTGTGTCCCTGTTCCTGGTTCAGTTTCCTGAATCCATTCTACTGTAACTCCTGTTCCTGCCCTGTCCTCACTCTCCCATATTGTTACTAAATGATTTTACCCTTGGGCTGATATTTGACTCTGCATGTTTTTTGCCTGCCCTGCCTTTAGGCCTGTCTCAAGGACTGTGTTTTTATTGGTGTACTTGTTCTTAGTGTTGTATCGCTGAAGTACTGCCCCACCCCGCTAAAAGAAAACCTTTGGAGGGGGCCCCGTATGCAATAACTTACCCACCCACCCCCTCCTGGCCCACTTATACCTTCCTGCTACAGATAGTTTGCAGCAGGTGCACACATTTTAAAGCAGTGGAGTGGCTATAGAGGAAACAGACACCTGCTTTCTCTATAGTTACACACTGCTTGTTCTGTTGTTAGCACCATATACTTGCTGCAAACGGTTATTTGAAATTGGCTCCTTGCAAACCAATCAAACCAGCAATTCATAACACACACATATATTATAATAGATTGTTGTGTATGCTTTAGGGATGCACCAAATCCAGGTTTTGGTGATCCGGCCGAATACAAAATAGTGGAATCGGTGCATCGCTAGCATGCTTCCACCATAAGACTTATTTATACACATGAACTTTATACTTGATTCTATTTTGTATTATTATTTTCCTTTTTTCACTACTACATTACTGGTTGGGTGAGCGGAGTTCATGGTCATTCCCTGTCTTTATTGTTCAGTGGCATGATACATGAGACAGTTGGATCCTTCCTGCCCTGTATTGGATTGAATAGGCAGGTGTTATTTTACATTTTAGTGTACAGGCACACCACTACTGTATATACATGTGTATAAATATATAGAAATGTATGAATATGTGTAATATTTTATAGCACAAAATATTTCATTATAGTAAAACTGACATACAGAGTATATCTGGAAACTGTCTACTTTCTAATTACAGGGCACAGCACATCAATAGTAACCATGGCACCACTGAGCCTGTAGCATGAATACTGGGTTCTCCTCTACCTCTCAGCAAACTGTTTGATGTTGTCTTAATGGATTCCACTCACAATTCATCTCTTATCTCAATTTCAGAAATGTTAGAGGGAACCCCCCAATTAAATCCAGTAATTTCAGGCTTTTATAAATCATTCATTTGTATGAAACTGTACCCTGTGCACTGTAGTAGCCATTCCAAAGTGCTTCAGTGGGGGAAGGCAGTGACTTTGATAATAGGATTTTAATGATTGCGTGGTTTAACCCTTTATGTGCCAAAGATCGTAAAGTCAAGAGCGCAAATTTAGTAGCTGCATAGATTTTATTATCAATTCATGGTTCCACGTTGATCTATGCTGCTACAGGTAAATCAAAGTGCTTTGACATATAAAGGGTTGAATAGAATCATTGAAAGCCGGGCCAAGGAGATTTGGCACCCATGGCAGGGGTTTCAAGCTGTGCCCCTTCTCTTAGTTATACTTTACCCTTTTGATCCCAGCCTTTCCATGCTTTAAAGGGGGTCCTGCACCCAACACTGTTGTTTGCATAGCAAACAAAAATGTAATATTAAGCAGATTTCCATTATGCATTAATTAAAACATTTCAGTGGTTTTATATGTATTGGTAAATGTAACTACCATTTAAAGCAATATATGTCTGACTGTTCTTTGTACTGCTGGCTCTGACAATGTTGCAAGCCAGCTGATTAAAGACCTAGAGGAGACCTGACTCCTGTTACAAAGTTTTAAAAGTCAAGAAAAGTAATCGACCCAGCCACCACGGGAGACTTACTGCATAAATTCGGAGGGGTGGGGGGGGGAGTGAGGGTTACAGGGCTTGTTAAGTCGAAAGCCAGAAGTGATGTATGCTGAAAGTGGCATCACATGCATTACTTACATACATTGGGAGTGCTGTACGGTTTGGTGCCTAGGATGGCACCCGGTGGAGTAACTAGAGTGCGCCAGGCCCCCCTGTAAAAAAATCTTCAGAAGGGCCGGCACACTCCGTTGCCCATCCTCCCATGGTCCCACCCACTTTTTGTCCTGCCCCTGCCCTGTCTCCGCCCACGTGATTCCCCCCCCTGTTTCCCGGGCCCCCCTGTGACAGCGGGATCTGCCCCCTCTATAGATACGCCACTGGTGGCACCGGACCTAAATACAGCCCTGAAAAAATGGATAAATATTGCTTTTAAGAAAAAGAACTTTGAAACCATTGGATTATTTGAAAGTTGCCAAGAATCCCATTTTTCCTTTGGGTGTAGGAAGCCTTTAATACTATAGTCCTTCTATAGTCAGGCCCTTCATGTACTGCATAAAATATGTTTAACCCAAAATAGTGCCCCCTGCTCTTACTCAAATAAAATAAAGCCATGGTTCTTAGCTGAGCTGGCTGCCCTATTTGATGTTCCATTCACTGTGGCAGCCACAATATGTGAGCCATGCCATGTCTGAGCATCTGCACCTACTAGTTTTTATTTTGATTGATAATGACAGTGCAGCAATGGCGTCTGGGCTTCGAGACCCAGGAGCAAGCCAATGTTTAACATAGGGATATTTCAAATGGTGCACAATTCTGCATGCTTATATTAGATGGCAGGGTCACTTAAAGCCTGTCAGTCCCATCAAGGAATATTACTTTGGTAATTTCTAGATACAGGGTGCTGAAATAACATTTTCTGTATAAGAGACAGCCTAAATAACGCAGGTAATTATTCTTATATGGGTGCCCTGCTAAAAGCGACAGAAAGGATCAATCACCAACAAATGCAGGCAGAAGGAGAGTTGCATAACTCTATGTAATACATCATGGCAACAGTGTAGCAGGAGGACTAAACCAGTTTAATCAGCCTGCCTGTTATGGACAAGCTGCTGTTGTAATTTTTGCCTGTCAATTCTCTTTAAAGAGTAAATTCTGTTGTCTCTATTGGAATCATCCTTATTTCATTTCAAGTGTCCTCAAATTTGTCTGGTTGAGTATTTAAGGGGGAAAGAAACTCTGATTTTTCAAGATTTATTGTACTCCGAAGCTTTTAAAAATCCGAATCCAAAAATACTCCAGCTAAAACATGTCAAAGTCATTTAAAAGTCAATGGCAGATGGTCCCTTTAACGTTTGGAACATGTTTTTTGCCTTAATGATTGTTGAGAGTTTCAGGCTATTTTGACACTGGTTTTCATTTGATAAAACTAAAAATTTTAGTTATTCGTGCAATAATCCGATAAAGTCAAGTTTTTTGGATGACAATTTAGAAAAACTTGCACAATTCGAATTCTAGCAAATTAGTCAAGACTCCAGCATGGACAATTTTCAATCCGGATTTTAAGTAAATTAAGCCAGATCGTAATTGGGAGTTAGGTTGAATTTTTATCTTTAGTATAATGGGAAACATTTAAGTTTTAATAAATACTAAGTTTAGCTCTTAAAAATAGCTTTTTTACTAAAAATGGCCAAATTTGCTCCTGGGTATTAACCCATAACAACTAATGAGTAATTAACCGCAAGTACAGGTATAGGATCCCTTATCCGGAAACCCGATATCCAGAAAGCTCCGAATTACGGAATGGCTGTCTCCCATAGACTCCATTTTATCCAAATAATCCAAATTTTTAACAAATGATTTCCTTTTTCTCTGTAATAATAATACAGTAGCTTGTACTTGATCCCAACTAAGATATAATTAATCCTTATTGGAAGTAAAACCAGCCTATTGGGTTTATTTAATGTTTAAATTAATTTCTAGTAGACTTAAGGCATGAAGACCCAAATTACAGAAAGATCCATTATCCGGAAAACCCCAGGTCCCGAGCATTCTGGATAAGAGGTCCCATACCTGTAGAATAACAAAAAGAAACATTGGTTGTCATCAGTTACTGCCCTGGTGCTAATATGCCAAATTTTGCCAACAGAGCTGGTTTTCAAGGTTCTATTTTCCTTTAAAAGTTATGGGTTACACACTGCTCTAGTTGGAGACATAACCCAGAGTTAGATCAATATTTATGCTCCATTTGTTTCTGTGCATTTTCTAATTCCTGCTGGACATGTTACTGGATTACTGGATATTCTGCTGCGGCTGACCCCTTATGAACCAATTTTTTTAGCCAAATGTTTACAGAGATTTGCTTACAGGCTGACGTGGAAGCACCGCTGCAGCTACCCATCTCTTTGGTCAGACAACTTATCCCTAGTCAACAGCAGAAATGTTTAACTAGTTGTATTGGACGCAATCGAAATTAATTTTGCTCTTTGCAAAATGCAGAGAAACATGTCATATTACATAGACACTTTATTTTATATAATAAAATATAATAGAAATCCAATTATTTATTGCATGTTACCATAGACTGTTTGTAACACAGATTTGCAAACAGATAGTTTATGTACCCAGCTCTGACTATTTAAAAAACCTTAATGAGCCACATAGCTTCTGAGCAAATCACTGGGCAAATCCATTCTTTCCCCCAATTGCTTCATGTTGTCTGAAACATTCTGTTCAAATTTCGGAAAAATTAATAAAATGTATACTTCTTAGTTCCAGTGCATTCCAGTGCAGAATAATGTGTTATGCAGCAATAATCAGTATATTGTAAAGAATGAATGAAAAGTCTCTCTCGAAGTGCAGATAATGTGATTAAAAATGATTCAAGGAAATATACAGTAAAAGAAGATTTTTGCTCTTAGTTCCAGTCCTAAGGCCCTAGCCCTTGATCAATAGCTCTACCCCCAACCATAGGTGAAGGCGGTGTTGCTGAGAAATGGGGTGCTATGTATTACCACAAAAAATAAATCTTTACTTTGCTGTATTAATTGCTCATTGGTCTCCATTTTTAAAGTTCAGTCAAAATCTGTTTGATTTTTTTTGCACTCATGTCAGTAACTGTCAAGTTGGTTCTGAAGCCATAAATTATGCAGTATATCATTTTAATATACAAAAAACTGTATTCTGATTGTTTCACAAGGATTACAGGCTGATCTTCTCAGCTTTCTATTAGAGTGTTTAAAAATGCTGGGTACAGAGACTATAGTGCTTTCAAGGTACCCACAAGGGTAGCTCTGTCTGGCAAGCCATCGCCATCCATTGGGATGGAAGGGAAGTCAAGGGGTTTCTTGTGAACTTGGACTTACTGCTTATTTTTCACAACTCCCAGCAAGCTTTTACATTTAGGTGTATCTATTCATTGTTAGTTCCACCTATATAAACCCTGTATGGCCTCAGCATTGAGGCTTTCCTCTACCTTGTCTTGTTCCAGACTTGTCTAGTCCTGCCTTCTCCACTCTGCCTTTCCCTTTTTGTTCTGGACCTTACATACCTTTGCTTTAAAGACATATTTGTCCTGACAGTTTTTAAGGGTTCCTATAGGCTGTGCAAAATAAAAAATGTTTTTGATATAGTTAGTTAGCCAAAAATGTAATGTATAAAGGCTGGAGTGACTGGATGTTTAACAGAACATAACAGAACACTACTTCCTGCTTTTCAGCTCTCTAACTCTGAGTTAGTCAGCGACTAACAGGAGAGCCTGTGACACTGCTGCTGCTGGACGCCGGGAGGAGGGTGTCAGTGAATAGCCTGGGAGGAGAAATCGATAGCTGCAGTTTGGATGGTCGCCTTTTCGCTGTTTCTGAAGAGGACAGGAATTGGACTTCCTGTAAGTTATTTCTTAATAAAGGCTTTGCTATTTAAAAGTTTCATTTGTCTTGGTGTTTATTTTTAAACATTTTTTTATGTTACTGGTCCTTTAAGGGGGCCACATGGGACATAACTATTCAGTGAGTTTGCAGTTGATCCTCAGCATTCAGCTCAGATTTAAAAGCAAACAGTTATGACCCATGTGCCCCCCCTCAAGTCTCTGATTGGTTACTGCCTGGTAACCAATCAGTGGAAAGCAAGAGAGCTGCAAAGTAGTGTTCTAGCTATTATGTTAGACATCCAGTCACTCCAGCCTTTATACATTTCATTTTTGGATAACAAACTATTAGGGATGCACCGAATCCACTATTTTGGATTCGGCCGAACCCCCGAATCCTTCGTGAAAGATTCGGCCGAATACCGAACCGAATCCGAACCCTAATTTGCATATGCAAATTAGGGGTTGAAAGGGGAAAATATTTTTTACTTCCTTGTTTTGTGACAAAAAGTCACGTGATTTCCCTCTCACCCCTAATTTGCATATGCAAATTAGGATTCGGATTCGGTTCGGCCGGGCAGAAGGATTCGGCCGAATCCGAATCCTGCTGAAAAAGGCCGAATCCTGGCCGAATCCCGAACCGAATCCTGGATTCGGTGCATCCCTACAAACTATATTAGAAACAATTTTTTATTTTGCACAGCCTATCTATTTATCCAGTTTTTATTTTTACACTGAACAATTCAAGCAAGGTTAGTGCCAATATTAGCTCATTTATTAACTGGAACTGATATTGGCTAAAAGTTAACGCTCAATGGTATAGGACCTACTGCATTTCTTTTAAAGGGGTTGTTCACCTTCCAAACACTTTTTTTAATTCAGTTGTTTTTAGATTGTTAACCAGAAATAAAGACTTTTTTTCATTTACTTTCAATTATTTTTTTTTTACTGTTTTTCCAAAATCTAAGTTTAAAGTTGAAAAGTTCGTGTTTGAGTGTGACAGCTCAGTAATTCAGGTGCAGACTCTAAGGGGTAGATTTACTAAAGGGTGAAGTGACTAACGCTAGCTACTAATGGTCGCTGGTGTAACTTTACTAGCGAAAGAGAGACTCTTGTGGTACTTCTCTCCCTAGCGCAGGGGTAGGCAACCCGCGGCTCTGGAGCCTCATGCGGCTCTTCATCCTGCTTGCTGCGGCTCGGTCTTGTGGCTTTACCCGTCATGTCGTCTATACAGCCCTCGCACTTGCTGGCGGCGTCTTGAATGTGCGGTTAGCTTACCGTGGTCGCACACTCAGGAAGCCGCCAGAAGGTGTGAGGGCTGTATAGACGTCCCAGGAATGACAGACAAGACCGAGCCGCAGCAAAATGATTCATCATGGTCCTTACCACGGTCACACACTCAAGACAAAAGAGGGAAATTCAGCATGGAGAAGTCACATTAAACAGATGAGAACACTAGTATTTAATAGGGCTATTCAGTGTTTAATTTATTTCAAAGTAGGCCTACACATACACACTGCACTTCTGTTTCTTGTATTCTGTTGTTGTAGCAATTAAAATTAAAAAAAGGTTAAAACTTTTAAAAGTTTATAAGCTGTGTTATGTTTTGCGGCTCCAGACTATTTCTCTTTAGTGGAAGAGGGGGCAAAATGGCTCTTTTGATAGTAAAGGTTGCTGACCCCTGCCCTAGCACCTACAATTCTGCAACATTTAGTTGATACAATTAGTTGATACATTTCTCAGCAGCATCTCTGGAGTATTAGCAACTATTGTATCAGTTCTAACAGCAATTATTGTATCAGTTCCTGTAATGAAAACTAGGGATTCTGCTCACCAGGGACAAGAAAAGAAATGTATCAACTAAATGTATCAATTTAGAACAGTTTACAGAGTGGCGACCCCCCCCCCCCAGAACTGCTTCACAAGGTGAAAAATTACACTTTATACTTCAATATTAGAAAAACAGTCACACATAGAAAATAGAAAGTCATTGGAAAAAGTCGTTATTTTTGATGATCTATCTGAAAACAACTAGTTGTTTGAAGGTGAAACACCCCTTTAAGTTTTGCATCTGGATGAACTAATTGCAGACTGGCTGGCCTTTGCATCACCTAAGCAAAAGGAACCACATTTTACAAGATACAAGGAATCACCATGAGACATTTCCCGTTTTCCATATTTCCCTCTATTTATTGGTGTTCTAAATATACTTGGTTAATTTTAAATGTCTTCTACATTGGCTTAAATAAGTGTATATATATATATACATACAGCATGAACTATGCCCAGTCAAATGTTATATTCAGTAAAGGAAAGAGCTGTCTGTTAAGAATGTTACAACTATGTATTAATAATTTATTATATCTTCTGTCAAATTGTATGTTTTATGCTCAGATCATCCCAACCACCTTTGGATTAAGGGAACCTCTTTTTTTTACTTCCCTACTATAATGTTATTCATTTAAATCAAGAAATAAAAGAGTAAAATAATCCAGTCTCCCAGCAGGAGTACATGACACATCATTTCTCGTCGTCTATGAAGCAACATTCCTTCTGCAGGTGTCTTTATTCCTCTTTTTAATAAACAATACAGTGACAGATAGAGCAGAGGGACAATTTGTAATGAATGTCTGACTTACTGCAAGAAAATCCTATTTCCGTTTTATTAGCACTGGCTGCTTTTAATCATAGTTTTGTCCAAACATACAGCTCAGCACCTCTGAAGTCGCTGCTGCAATTTAAGCCATCACTCACATTCTAATTTATAAAAATTGTACCCCAATAATATACAGTATAGGTGATTGAACGCTCAGCAAATAATTAAATATCTTCTTATTAAAGACTCCACAATTACTGTTCCAATTAAAGATCCATCAGACTCATGCTGTTGATATATCGTAAGATTTTTTAATATTATATATATATATATATATATATATATATATATATATATATATATATATATATATATGTATGTATAACTGGTTGGTGAGCATTCCTCTGTTCTGATATAGCTGTCTCTCCATGCGCTTTGCCACTGGCATTATGTCTACAGAACAGTTTCCCTTTATTTCATTTTATTCATATTCATTAAAATAATTGCAATGGGGATTCTGGATAATTTCCATGCTGTTATAACATTTGTAGAGGATATTGTTAGCCCTTTAGTGGCTTTCCCATAATTAGCTAACTATATGGTAATGTTCTAGGGCATACATTTAACTGCCTAATAATAGCAACTTAGCAAGAATAATAGAGAATAGGTTAAACTATACAAAAAATATGCCAGCCCCAACTTAAATGCTAATTGATCTGTGCAGTGGATACAATAGGCATGCTATCATCAGGTGTGTTGGTTTAATTTATTTTTATAGATAACCAAATTAGAAATGTGCTATTACTGTATTCATATCTGTATGGGTTCTCTTCTCCAGAAAGCTCCAAATTAGGGGAAGGCAATTTCCCCATGCCTCCATTTTGAGCAAATTTTCAAAATGTATTTCTGTTTTCTCTGTAATAATAAAACATTGCCTCGTACTTGATGGCAGCTAAGATGTGTATCCTTTTGGGTTTCATGTTTAAATAATTTTTAGCAGACTTAAAGGAGAAGGAAATTTAAAATCACTGTCTATTATTTAGCAACCTTTAAGTTATAGTGATCGATATTATGGAAAGACTCCTTGTACCCGATTCAGTTCAGAGTGAAAACTCATGGACGAGATTCGATTTGAGAAACAATTCAATTCAGAAAAACTTACCTCACTGTTTATCACATGAAAACTCTATTGAGGTCTAAGGGAAAAAACTGGAAATGAATTAGGAGAAAAGTCTTCTCTCCTCAAATTGAATCTCATCATGAGTTTTCACGTGATAAATCATGAGATAACTTTTACTCACTGATTTGAATTTGGCCCCTTATCTGAAAAACTCCAATAATCTCCCAATAATTTTTAAAAAGCTCCAGAATGCTCTTCCTAGACTGTAAAGAACAGCACATTGACTTTGAGGAGAAGTGGTGGCAAACATTTCCTGTTTTTATAATAATACAGTTACTATTACACACTCAACATTACATTTATTTGGATGAACTTTAATGAAACCTCCTCTTGGATATTCAGCACTGTGTATAATGCAGTCTCACACCTCTACTTTAGAGTTTTTTTGGGTTGTAGTACCATATCCAATTGTACTGTTAATTGCCTAAGCTAAAACACTTTTCAAAAATTTTTTATAGAGATCATCTCTGCTTAGATACTAACCTTTAATTCTTGAAAAACTTTTATATAAAATGCATGCTCTGTAACCTTTTGCCATCTTTCTCATACATTTGGCTGCATAATAGTTCAGTTCATCTGGTTTTGATAGAATTGAAGGATTGTTGATTACCTGTTTTCTGGAGCTCAGTGCCCCCTTTGTTTTGAGCCGATTACTTGGCTTGTTGCCTTCTGTGTCTGATTCACTTTTTTCTTTGGAACTTTTCTCTCTCCAGCGCTCAGTTGTGCTCTCAGGGTGCTGGGGAATGGGACTGAGAAACAAAATTCTGCCAATAAGACCATAAAGGATGGTGGCTACAAGCAGTGGTGTGACGTAGAATATTGCAAAGTCAGCTAAATAGATTGGCAAGTAGAGGTTTCTGGAGACCTTGTAGCCACACTCAACTTTTTGACTTTTGTTCACATGGATATCCACCAGAAAGAACCAAAACATACAGTAAATTGAAGTAAAGATCCAAACAATGGCAATAATACGTTTAGCCCGGGATACAGTGCAGACAGTTTGTGCTCTCATAGGATGGCAAATTGCAATGTATCTATGAAATAAAAGTGCATATATTACTTGTCTGAGATAAATTTCCTCATTACCCCAATATGTTTCTTGCAAGATGATAAAATAACATGAAGCTTAGCTGTGGATTTACTTTCGCCCACTTTACTTGTATATTAGCGGTAACCCAGTTTTTGAGATTTTTCCTAAATATGGCATCTGTTTTGTGTGACTTTCCACAAAATAGTTAGTTAATACGCAGTTTCTATTATATGTTGTTTTTAACATAAATGCGATTTAAATTCAAGGAAGCAAGGTGATTTAATTCATAAGTGAAATAATATTGATCCTTGATCCCCAAATGTACAATATCTCAGGTGTCATATACAGCAAATCCCTGTGAACTGGTTATTGAATTAACAATTACCCACTAGGTGAGTTAGGTTGAGGAGGGAGGAGTCAACAGAACTACCTGCTTCCATAAGGGGTAGTGTTTGGCATCATAAGTGACCACCACCAGATTTTATATATTCACACATCTCTTCTTCTTCTTCTTAAAGCCCAGAAGTTGGACAAAGAATATGGAACTTAAATAACCAGTTCTTTACCAGTCACAGTAAACCAATTTGTGGGATCCTATCGTGCCATATGAAATAGTTAAAATAATTATGGGACCTTGTTAAAATATTGATTATGGAAATGTCAGGGACTAGCGTTCTTGCCTGAATGTTAGCCAGCAGTGCTAACCAAGGGTGCTAAATGTCTAGAAAACAATAGCTCATGGGGAAAGAAGAATGAAAACTTGTGTTAAGAGAGAGCATTACAATACAACCCTTTTACTTGTATTATTTTATTCCAATGTTTTAAATGAATGTTCTGGGTTTTTAAAGATATTTTTTATAATTACCTCTCCACAGTGAATGCTGTGATAGAACATGATGAGGCATTAATCCCCAGATACTGGAAATAGGTTATTCCCAGGCAGCCAGCGTGCCCATAAATCCATGTGCCTGCCAAACTGTCTGACACATTTGGCAATCCAGCAGCTACCAAGACCATTAGATCAGCTACTGCCAGGCTAACTAAATAACAGTTTGTTGGGGTTCTCATATCCCGAGTAGTGAACACAACCAGAACCACCATGATGTTTCCAATTATTCCTATGCCACATATAAATAAAACTAGGAAAACAGAGATGGCTTTGTACTCAATCATGCTAAAAACGACGTCATGGTTAGCCAAGGAGATGTTAGTAGGGCTGTCAAATTTGCTATTGTTTTCCATTTTACTGAAACTGTTATGTTTGAATAATGTTCAGGAGTTTTGTTTTGTACTGTTGTCACTGTTGCAAATGCTTCATTACACAGTGTTGGCTGGGTAGTTCATGCTTCATGGTGAGACTTGAAAGCAGTACATTTTCCAAAAATGCTTGTAATATGAACACATGGTGCAAGGTCCAACAGACTCCTATTTGAAAACTGTAATTATCTGGAGACAAAAAAAAATTAATTAGATGGGGAATTCACATTACACAGGGTGAAGGTCCAATGGCATGTTAGGAGGCAAGGTGGAAAGTAAAGGGGGTCTGTGCCGATGAGGTATTATTGAAATGAAGAATATTGTTGGCTAAACTATGATGACAATAAAATGGAATAAAAATGTACTGTATACATAATATGACACGAACACTAAATAATTAACACTTAGTCGCATAAAGCATATATGCATAAAAAACAATCAAGGACTGCTTGGGAGAATCTGGAGAAGAATAAGAGGGCATTTAAGAAAAACTAAGATATACACTGTACATTGTGATTTGCTCAGTATGCAGCCCAAAATGGAGCTTTAATAAGCTACACATATTCATTTAAGATATTGGTAGGCTCAATTGTTCAGTTGTTATGTAAAATCATATTTTAAAATTAACAGCAATTTCAAAAGTCGAGACGTCACTTCACAGTTGGTATGGAAAAATCTGTATGTCCATTCTCCACCTCTTGTTAGTAACTTCTTGGGGATGGCCTTGGTGTGTATAGAAGCACTAGTAGGAATTATTTTGTGTAAAAGTGGCAGTCCATAACGAGTGGCTGCAAAAAAAATGGGGTCGCAAGTGGAGTAAACATAATCATTGGTATTCAAGTCAACAAGAAAGCTGGTGGGACTGTAGCAAACAGTAAAATTGTTAATTATTTGTCTCCCCCCCCCCTTCTGTCATTCTCTTAAAGCCAGAGAAAGTATAGCCATGATGAAAGGGAAATAAAATAACTGAAGGCGGAAACCGAGCCAGAAGAGTTGGGCTTGATGAATTTCAAAGAAAGAAAGCGTGGCAGCTGCTACAGATATACTGTAAAGTAGCATTCCTCCAGAAATGACATCCAGAAAAAAGAATTTTCAGTACAGAAGGATACTGTTAAAAGGTTAACTGGGTCTCAGTAACAGGCCGGGGATGGCAGTTAAAGATAAAAAGATTGCAGGCTTCTTAAAATGGTTTCCAAACAGAGCAAGCATCACAAAACGGAGATGAAAAGAAAGCATGGCACAGCAGGTAGAATGAGATTAGTGGTTGTGAGTGGCATTAGGTACAGTAAAGATAAAATCCAATAGGATTACTGGAAGAGGCTGGATTATGATGCTTCATCCATTACTAACGGAAAAAGGCATGATATGGCCATAATTCAGCTGAGAAGGTTTGCAAAGTGGAAAACCGATAGGGCAGAGCTTGCTATGTTTTCAATGGGAGGAATGGTAAATGTAGAGGAATAGTTTAGGGGTTTATACTTATTTAGTTGTATTTCTACAAATGCTTCTATAAGATTCTAATGCTACTGTTCTACTTCTGCCAACATAGATTCAAAAATCCTCCACAGATTTCCCACTTTGCACCTGTGCTTCCGTTCATAAATAAGCCCTATAGAGTGGTAAGATTTTCCATTTGGTGGATTCCAGCCAATCTGCCTCCATTAAGCAACAATATTTATAATAGCATATCATTTATTTATAATACCAGATTTAGTGTAGACATTTTTAATCTTAAATATCTTTAGTTAACATTCAGCTTGTGACTCCGTTGTAACAGGTTCAAGAGATAATTTGTATTAAAGATAGGCTGTATTATTACCATTTGCATTCTGCCCATTATGTTCGCCCACTGACAAGTTTCACTAAAAGATATTGCCAGTAAATCAGCCCAGAAATTAAGCTAACTGAGAGCTATGTGTAATACAGCACACAACTATAATAATTTAGGAGGAGGGGGTTTTTCATTTTACTTAAGTGTGTTCTCCAGTACCTTGCACAATCCAGCCTAACCTTGGGGCAAATTTACTAACGGGCAAAGTGGCTAACGCTAGCGAAAATTCGCCAGCGTGACGTAATTTCGTTTCTTCGCCGATTTACTAACGGGCACTGGCGTAAATTCGCTAGTGAAGTGGACCTTCTCTAGTGATACTTCGCACCCTGACGCCAGGCGAAGTTGCACTATGACGAAGGGACGTAACTACTCTAATTCACTAACTTGCGCATTTTACTGAACGTTACCTATTGCGCCAGACTTGCCTTCGCCCCTTCAGGCCAAGTGCAATAGAGTAGATAGGGCTTGCTTCAAAAAAAGTTTCGATTTTTTCTAAAAGTAAAGTAAAAATGATTAATTATAAAGATACATGTTCCACCTGGCTTGAAACATTGATGGGGTGTGTGAAGGTCATAATTTACAAGTGTAAATGTTTAGTAACAAATTTGCACCATGTAAATGGTTTCTATTGGTGTGCCATGTTATATCCGATCTCCATTCAGCAGGGCCAAGTATATTAGACCCGTGCAAAGCAGCATGCATGCACAGCGGGTGGATGGATTACATCTTAGATGTCAATAGAATAGTCACTTGGTAAAACAAATAGATAAAAAAAATAAGATCTAAATTTTAGATTTTGGCAAAAATATTAAGATTATAAACATTTGGTAGCTGGGCAACATTTATTTGTACCAAATCTCCAAAATAAGGGGTTGGTACAGGGCTTCCAAATTATGTTTTTAAACAACCTCCCATTTAATACTGTGGATATTCACATTTTCAGCAAGTTCCCACTTATTGATTTACTAAAAAAGTCAAGGTCAGCGAGCTCATTCCACAGTCTCTTTGTTACCCCCTTCCAATTCATAAATACTTTAAATCACTTAATGTGAAACATGTTGACAACCTACAGTGATCTCTACCTGCATGCAGTAGCAATAATGGTTAGCTCACATGGAGTTAATTAAACATTGGTAAATATTTCAAATATGACATTTAGATTATATTTAGAAACCACAGATCTGAGAGTCCACAATGCAAGTGCATGCTGTGCTGATCTATTGAGTGATTTCCTAACAGTGGGGTTTCACAGAACCTGCAAGGATAGAATGGTCTGTTTTAGAGTAACATGAATAAAAGTATTAGAGTAGAGAAACAATGCTATCGGGGATGTCACTATTATTCACTGCAGAAAGTGTTTCCCCAGTAACCACCCCCCATACTGAATTGAAATGAGGTCAATGTGTAATACACCAATTTTTAGGTCCTAGAAGAAATAACCATTCCCGGGCAAATATTACATATTTGCTTGTCTGCTAAAAATAATATGAACTAAAAACAAATCAATCTAGCCTTCCAACTGACTCAACTCAACTCATCTGTGCACCCTAGGAGCCAGGAATATATATATAATTTCTCACACTGAATACAGCATGTGGTTACTTTGCTGGACAGATGGAGAATTTACCACTATAGTACGCCGAGCAGGTGCTTCACAAAGTACACAGCATTTTTAAATATATAAAAGTGTGGCCGAGATTTCCCTAAGATCTATGTAAATTAGAAAATGCTATTTAATACCTTTATTAATTGGGGTGTTCAAAATGTATTTCATGGCAAAAAGAGATATGTCTTCTGTGCAACAGGCAAAAAGAACTAAAGCAAACATGAAAGTTGGCTACCCATCCCACAGGGCAAGGGACATTACACTGAGCATCTTGTTTCTACTAGTTTTCTTTATGCTATGGCAGTGGCCAATTATTTTTGCTTTTCCTAGCTCAGCCAGGGTATTTGTGTAGAAAGATTATTTTACAATTAACCAATGCTGATGCATGCTGCTGCTGGGATATATATTGTAGAGGGCTGGGACCTTGACGGGAGGTATATTTCTCCATTGTTTGGGCTGTTGTCCTTTTAAGCAGTGTCTGTGTCAGGGAAGGAGTCTGGGGGTTATTTGACAGCAACACTAGTTGCTGTGTTTTTCTTAGTTATTCAGGGCCGGGACTCTGGAATGGGAAGGAAGGTACAGGATGGGCCTTCCCATTCCACCCAGGTACACATCTGCCTTTTACTGCAGCAGAGGGGTACATAAAGAGGAGTCACAGGTGAAAATTGAGGTGCTGATGGTCGTGAGCTGCAAGTCTTTCTATAGAGTGTTAAAAAGAACTCGACGGGCAAATTACGGCGCGATCCAACTCGCTGCACAAAAACACAGACGTCAAGTCGGATGCAATGGAAAACAAGGTAAGAAATACAAATGTCCGACTGTATGCATCTGACAGTTGTGTCACATCAGGTGAACGATGCAACAACATCCGACATTGCTATAATTACCTTATTTTCCATCGCATCCGACTTGACGCCTGCGTTTTGGTGCACACCGTCGGATCCACCAGAATCCGACATTCTGGCAAAAGTTGGGTCCGTACTGACCCTGATTGGTTGCGACCTTTAATAGTCACGAGGAAGTCTCACTTGTGCTGTAGTATGCTGCAAAGGTCAGTATAGTGCTGGGATGTAACATGTGTGGTACAACAATTGGCACAGATCACACAAGGCAACTCAAAAGGCTTAACGATGTTGGAAACAGGTAACAGGTCCTGCATTTAGTACGTTTCCTCCGTACCTGCATTGGAGGCGACACAGGGCAAAGGCAATTTGGCTGTCAGCCCCCACCACGGAGGTACAGTAGGTGAGGGGGATACTTCCTGACTTTACTATGAGGTCGTAGGGAGATCCTTTGATTGTTTTTATTTATTTCACTCACAGGGTATGTTTTTCCCTGTCACAACAATCACGTAATTTGATACTGGGTGTTTAATTAGCATTGAGAGTCACTGTAGTATTCGCCTATATGTGATAGGTGCACTCCTATGACACTACCACTGATACAATGTACACGATTGGCTCAGTTCCATGACACTATCACTGATGCACTCAGTACTATAACCACACCAACTTTTTGTGATGTCACTGGCATGGTTTTGGCGCCATTTTTGAATCCTGTGTGTGTATATAACTTCATGTTCACTTTAGGCTCTGCCCTTCCTGATGACGGCTTGAGTTTGTAAGCCGAAATGTTGAAATAAATCTACCATCTATTTTTCACTTATCAAGACCTATGTGTGCGGAAGTTTTTTTGCTATATATATTTTTTATATATATATATATATATATATATATATATATATATATATATATATATATATATATATATATATATATATATATATATATATATATATATATGTATAGATAAACCACAGAAGAAAAAAACGCACTCCAAGGTCTTGAAATAAAAAAATTTTCATTTTTTCACCACTGACAAGACCTTGGAGTGCGGTTTTTTTCTTCTGTGGTTTGTTATTCTAAGCTATAACCAGCACCCAGGCAATTACCTACTAGGATCAAGAGTGCACCACTGTGGACTGTATATATATCGTATATACCCGAGTATAAGCCGAGTTTTTCAGCATCCAAAATGTGCTGAAAAAGTCTACCTCGGCTTATACTCGGTTCAGCTGTACCGGACCCGGTTCAGCTGTACCGGACCCGAGTAGCTGAGATTTAAGTCACTTTTAATCATTCCTATACCAACAGTACACTTTGGGAGAGACTGCAATATCCCACAATGCCCTCTGTTGGTTATATGAAAGAATAACAGTGCACCCTCTGTTGGTTATATGAAAGCATAACAGTGACTGCAATATCACACAGCGCCATCTGTTGGTTATATGAAAGAATAACAGTGACTGCAATATCACACAGCGCCATCTGTTGGTTGTATGAAAGAATAACAGTGTGCCCTCTGTTGGTTATATGAAAGATTAACAGTGACTGCAATATCACACAGCGCCATCTGTTGGTTGTATGAAAGAATAACAGTGCGCCCTCTGTTGGTTCTATTAAAGAATAACAGTGACTGCAATATCATACAGCACCCTCTGTTGGTTATATAAAAGAATAACAGTGCACCCTCTGTTGGTTATATGAAAGAATAACAGTGACTGCAATATCACACAGCGCCATCTGTTGGTTATATGAAAGAATAACAGTGACTGCAATATCACACAGCACCCTCTGTTGGTTATATGAAAGAATAACAGTGACTGCAATATCACACAGCGCCATCTGTTGGTTATATGAAAGAATAACAGTGACTGCAATATCACACAGTGCCCTCTGTTGGTTATATGAAAGATTAACAGTGACTGCAATATCACACAGCGCCCTCTGTTGTTTATATGAAAGAATAACAGTGACTGCAATATCACACAGCGCCCTCTGTTGGTTATACGAAAGATTAACAGTGATGGCAATATCAAACAGCACCCTCTGCACATGGTAGTGGGACAGTGGGACAATGCACACAGTAATCCGTTTGGCAATTCTCTGTCACCATCAACTTTGCAAAGAAGTCCGGTTGATCGTTGGGGGGGTCGCTTTGGCAGAATGTGCGCTGCTGGGAGACAGGGCTGTAGTTGTGTCTAGGCTTATACTAGAGTCAATAAGTTTTCCCAGTTTTCATAGGTAAAATTAGGTACCTCGGCTTATACTCGGGTCGGCTTATACTCGAGTATATACTATATATATATATAGTTCAGTGAAGAGCCAGCACACTCACAAATAAATCATTGATATGCCTAGGTGCAGAGTCAAATTTGCGTATATGTCCATAGAAAATTATCCGCACAGGTCTTAAAAGTTCAAAATGAATTATTTTTTAAAAGGTAAGAGGACTGATGTTTTGGCCTATCCTAACGCCTTTCTCAAAGTGAGAAAAATAAAAAAGTTCAGGTTCAGGGTTGCCTGGGTGTAAGTAGACCAACACACACGGTTTACTGTTAAACAACACAAGCATTATTCCTGATTTCCAGTAATGTGGCTGAACAGAACTTTTTCTATAATTGTAATATTAATAGTACTATGCATAATTTTCAAAATAGGCTGGGCTTTGTCCATGCAGCCTGTGGGCACATCAGTTAGTAGCACATAAGTCAGCCCATGTATGGGACAGATTTCAGATTGTAGTGCTCAGACAGGTGAATTACAACTTTTGCCAGTGCCTATAGTATGGGAGTGAATCAGCTGTTTCTCCGCCAATGGAAAATTGCTGGTGAAGAAACTGTTGATGTAACATTAGACTTACCCTACCCAACAAAAAAGTCCCCCTCCACCTATGATTGCCTTCCTTATGTTATTCTGAGATTTTTCTGTACCAAAATACCATCTAAGGTGGTATAATCATTTATATAGGTCACACTATACTATAAAAAAAAAACTCTCTCTCCTCCGCATTCTTGAGTCTGACTTGAAGAGAAGGACATAAATTCTTCCCTTATCAACTAGAAGTTGGTCAGGATAGATAGATAGATAGATAGATAGATAGATAGATAGATAGATAGATACAGTTAGGTCCATAAATATTTGGACAGACAACTTTTTTTTCTAATTTTGGTTCTGTACATTACCACAATGAATTTTATATGAAATAACTCAGATGCAGTTGAACTGCAGACTTTCAGCTTTAATTCAGTGGGTTGAACAAAAAGATTGCATAAAAATGTGAGGAACGAAAGCCTTTTTTTAAAGCAATCACTTCATTTCAGGGGCTCAAAAGTAATTGGACCAGGGGACAATTGACTCAAAGGCTATTTCATGGGCAGGTGTTGGCAATTCTATTGTTATGTCTATCAATGAAGCAGATAAAAGCCCTGGAGTTGATTTAAGGGGGGGGGTGCCTGTATGTGGAAGATTTTGCTGCGAACAGACAACATGCGGTCAAAGGAGCTCTCCATGCAGGTGAAACAAGCCCTCCTTAATCTGCAAAAACAGAAAAAAATCCATCTGAGTAATTCAGTGGCGGAACTACTGGGGGAGCAGGGGGTGCTAGTGGGCCAGGGCCCGCACCCCCCTCAGGGCCCCCCGGCAGCTCGCGTGCCACTGAAATCCTGGCCGAAAATCGCATACGGAGGGGGGGGGACAGCTAGGCGTCCCGCACCAGGGCCCGCTCCCCTCTAGTTATGTTACTGGAGAAATTGCTACAATATTAGGATTGGCAAAATCTACAGTTTGGTACATCCTGAGAAAGAAAGAAAGAACTGGATGTCCACAGAAGACAACAGTGGTGGATGATCGTAGAATCATTTCCATGATAAAGATAAACTGCTTCACACCAGCCAAACAAGTGAACAACACTCCAGGAGGTAGGTGTATCGATATTCAAGTCTACCATAAAGAGAAGACTGCATGAAAGTAAATACAGAGGATGCACTGCAAGGTGTAAGCCACTCATAAGCATCAACAATAGAAAGGCTAGATTAGACTTAAAAACCATCAAAAAAAGCCAGCACAGTTCTGGAAAAAGGTTATTTGTACAGATAAAACCAAGATCAACCTCTACCAGAATGATGGCATGAAAAAAGTATGGAGAAGGCGTGGAACAGCTCATGATCCAAAGCATACCACATCATATGATCTGTAAAATGGCGGAGGCAGTGTGATGGCTTGGGCGAGCATGGCTGCCAGTGGCTCTGGGACACTAGTGTTTATCCATGATGTGACACAGGACAGAAGCAGCCGAATGAATACTGAGGGGTTCAGAGACACTGTCTGCTCAAATCCAGCTAAATGCAGTCAAATTGATTGGGAGGCATTTCATAATACAGATGGACAATGTCCCTAAACATACAGCTAAAGCAACCCAGGAGTTTATTAAAGCAAAGAATTTGGAATATTCTCAGTCACCCGATCTAATCCCAACTGAGCATGCATTTCACTTGTTGAAGACTAAACTTCGGACAGAAAGGCCCACAAACAAACAGCAACTAAAAGCAGCTGCAGTAAAGGCCTGGCAGAGCATTAAAAAGGAGGAAACCCAGAATCTGGTGATGTCCACGAGTTCAAGACTTCAGGCTGTCATTGCCAGCAAAGGGTATTCAACCAAGTATTAAAAATTAATAGTTCAACTGCATCTGAGTTGTTTCATTTGAAAAGCATTGTAGTAATACAGAACCAAAATTAGAACAAAAAAGTTGTCTCTTGTGGGGATTTGCTCAATTGGTGGCTGCAGTGCTTGCATAACATGAAGTGAACAGCAAGTGGAGTTTGTAAACAGGACCGGGCCTGCTCGTTTATTCAGCACAATAACACAGTTCAAGTGTAAAATGAAAACAGCTTACTTCAGCATGGCATAAATCCAAACAGTCAGGAACTTTCAATGCCTCCTTACAAGCCCCAGTACCTCTCCCAATGAGTGTGGCTGGCTTGGTTTTAGGGAGCCTGATCTCTTCTCTCAGTGCTTCGCCATTCTCCCAGTTCTGAATTGTAACCCTCCTTTTACTATTCAGTCAGCTGAACATGCTCCTGGCACAAAATCTGTAATGGACCTAGGAATGGAAGCTTCATCCCACCCAATGCTCTACAAAGCCTCCGGACTCCAGGACCCAGACCAGAGATTCAAAACAACTCGGAGAAAACCCATAAGCTGGTTTTCTCCCTATATCTATTCCCTGAAGCCCCTCACCATGTATAGGTAAGAAACCTAGGTGAAATATAGACACCTTTTATTAGTTTTCCAGCTGGTGTCTCACAATATAAATAAATAAATAAATATATATATATATAAATAAAAAGGTTGAACTTGATGGACATGTGTTATTAAAGGAGTGCACAATGTTCCAGATGCTGATGATGTGGCAGCACTATTCAAAGGGATTCATAAAAAAGAGTTTTGTGGCTATGAAATCAAGTGAACGGTAAGGACACTACATAGAGCCTGCACTCCAGGAGGGAGCTCCTGGTACATGTGACCATTTAAACAAATACAGGTATAGGATCCATTATCAGGAACTCCTGTTTTTCATGAAGCTCAGAATTATGAAATGGCCATCTCCCACAGACTACATTTTATTCAAACAATTCAAATTTTTTAAAAAAAGTATTTATTTTTACTCTGCAATAATAAACAGTACCTTGTACTTGATCCCAAATAAGATGTCATTAATACTTATTGAGGAAAAAACAAACCTATTGGGATTATTTCATGCTTAAATAATTTTACAGCAGACTTAAGATGTGGAGCATTCTGGATAACAGTTCCCTTACCTGTATAAGAATATAAATTGCTCAGTGACAACAACCTCTAACAATGACTTTTTGCAACTACTAAATGATGATAATATTAAAATTGGTACAAAACTCCACATAATTTTTCTGTTATGATGTACAAATAAGCACATTATATGCAAAAATGTTACATAAAATAATCACAGATCCATGTATTTGCATTTTTTTAAACACCTCAACCCCCAATAAATCATTCTTTACACAAAAGTGAATTCACCCTTAGGGGCACATTTACTAAGGGTCGAAGTGAATTTTTGAATTTAAAAAACTTTGAATTTCGAAGTCGTTTTTGGATACTTCGACAATCGAATAGGCCAAATTCGACTTTGATTTCTATTAGAAGTGAAAAACTTAGACTTCGAAAATCCAAGTACTGTCTCTTTAAAAAGGTTCGACACTTCGCTATCTTAAACATGCCAAATTGCTGTTTAGCCTATGGGGGACCTCCTATAACCAATCTTGAGTGTTTGGGCAAGTTTTGAGAAATCAAAGGATTTATGGTAGAATTGTACGATCCTACGATTTTAAAAATCCTTCGACTTCGAATGTCGAACTACCCTATTCGATGATCGAATTTGGAAGTTTTTTGCACTTCGAAATTCGACCCTTGATAAATCTGCCCCTAAATGTTGCTCAATGTGTGTACTAAACAAAATGATCCACACAGTGTTGGAATGTGCAATTAAAGTTTAATTGTCTTCTTATCTTACTAGTTAGAGTGCCAGGTACCAGGGCAATGACCACAGTATAAGCAGGGCTAGAACTATAGTAACCTATGAACCAACCTGCCGCAATAGTAGTGTCGTAAATGAATAAAAAACTGCAAATTCTGATGGCTGAATTCCATTCCAGTAGCACCAGCTCACCATCAATAAGGCCTTGAGGCCAAACCACTCTATTTTCCAATACTTTACAGCTGTTTACAGAAATATAACCTGCAAATCAAAGGAAATTGTGAATAGACCGAGCCAGAGGCTTCAAATTTATCAAGCAAACAACATGCAGCTCAGTTAACTTCAAATGTATAATTCAGAATGTCTGCAAAGGAGGAGCCCAGGACCCCTGGTTCATCTGATTTTTCTTGTCTCTGAGCACCCCATGGTGGGCTACGTGACTGTACCACCCTCTCTATTCTCTATTCTGTAGCATTCCTCCATTAAAAAAGGAAGGGGTCATAAAACGCCTCTTTTAAACTGCTCCTCTGTTATCCTTTTTTTCCCTCAGCAAGAAAAAACTGGAGAGCTACATCAAACGGATAGCTATGTCCAGTCCCAAAACCCCTTTAATACCATCCTGTAGGTTGGCATTAAATATCTAAACCAATGTCTGTACATTTAAAGATTATTTTGATGACTGATCACTGAACCACCACACAAATAGTAACCTTCTTCCTGAAATTTCAAAGAGCTACAATGAAATTAGCCTGTTATTGAACTGCCTTTGCATAATTCGGTATTAAATAAATACTTCAAGCCACTAACTATCTATAGACCACAGCCCTTATGTGAAATATAAAGTCAATAGTTTTCTCATGACTGAGGATGTCAACTGAATAAACCACCAGGATGCTGCCACTAAGGCTGGGATGACTTGCCATTTCCAAACTAGCTATTATACCTTCACTCTCAGCACTCCTGTAGAAAACACAGCTGCCCACCATATACTCCCTCTCTTGTTCTCTTGTGTGGCCAATAAGTAAAGGATGCCCAGTAATCCATATACTGTGACAATCAGATGACAATTTCTGCACCATATCCAGTGTTTCCAGTAGTGTCTATCATAAGTTTTAATTCTTGGTTGAACAAATGTTTTCCTGAAAAACCTTTCTTTCTTCCATTAAATATTTTCCACGTAGGTATCACCTTACAAGCAAGTACTACTTGTGTTCCAGTTCTCTTTGGCAATCACAAACACAATTTCTCTACTGGAACCCTGCTTACATCAACTTCTATGTCAATTTCTAATCCCAGAAAAGACAACTTTGTGTGCAGTTCTACTGTTGTCTTGGTTCCAGTCTGGACATCAAATTCAGTTAACATGGCTTCTAGGTTAGTTAGCAACTTTTTTTATGCCAGTGACCAATATTGGTCCACTACTAGAATGTACTATGCTGCTATGACTAAACCTGATTTCCAGAAACCAATATAAATATGTGCTTAAAGTTATCCTGACACTAAAAAACTACTCTTCAAAATATTAATATACATTTAAAAATTGCCATTAGGTCATGTTAATGTTTTTTTGCAGATAGGGCTGCTTTTGTAAGTAATTGTTACTTGAAATTCCTAAACCTGATCCAACCTGACTGTCCCTTTTCGACCTGTCAGTTTTAGCTTCTAATGCTAACAGACTACTGCTGCATAAATATGGCAGCCCCTTCATAAAGGCACATGGGGGGATCAGATACATAGTATAAAAGCATCAGGCAAATACTCTTATGGCAAAATTATAAATTGCACTAAAAGACAATATTATGATAAATCTAAAATGGTTTAAATTCTGGTTTCAGCATCTCTTTAAAGATTTAAAGCATGCACAAAATATGCACACCCATGCATAAATATCTGTCCACAAAACAACTTTTCTAAAAAAATGACCTGTGAACTGACAGCAAGTAAAAATATTACTGTATGTCAACTTAGCCGTTTTTGCCCCAAGCCATTTGTTTTCACTGTCTAAAGGACTTTTGTCAAAGGACTGATACTGCACTGAGCACAGTTGTTTTACAGTATACAGATACATAAACAGATCTACCTTTGATCGTGACAAATGTTGAATTAACCAGAATTCACCTGTTTCTATTTTTAGGTACTACACTCACACAGAGAGAATATTACAGAGCCATTATGAATCTCTGTGACTGAGGAAACGTTCTACCCAGGGAGATTGGTTTTCCAGTTTTTTTCTCCGACCACTTCAGGGTTATCATATGCTGATTTTAAATTTTAAAAACCTTGCACAAAGCCTATCATAATAAATACAACAGGACACCTGCTTAACCAGGGGATCAAATTATATACTTTAATTGGTGTTGGCACCTTTGCCAGCATTAATCTTAAAGGAATTACAAACACATCCAAGTGCCTTGGCTTTTTATCTTAACACAGGCACAGTGATTGATCATAAACCTTTTCAAACAATCTAATGTTGTTTAATTTTTTCCCTCTAGTCTCATTTTTCTTTTGCTTACTCCTGTGAGCGTCTTTAGTTATCTCGAATATGTCCACAAACTTTGCTGTCCATATCGATCTTTTTATGTCGATCTGTCTTTTTACGTAAAATTAACTGCAAAAAACTCCCACAATCTTTCCTATCCCTTCTGATACAATTTCATTTTCATTTTTCCTGCACTGTGCCCCCTATTTTATTTACCTCCTTGGCCCCCTTTCTTTGTCATTAAGAACCGTTAAGAATCTTTTAATTGTCTTTTCCTTCAAACTCACATCTAAATCAGGAAAATCAGTGTCAGAATCAGAAACATATTTTTTAGAGTACTCACCTCTCTATTTTGCTAGCACTTCTGTCAGCTACTGTTCCTGTCTTCCAATGCCTTCTGCTGCTGCTGAAAATGACGCTCTCGCTCCTGTATTGTTACTCTGCTGCTCTCATTGTGTCACTTGCAGTATACCGTTGCTCTCTACTGGCTGTGTAAGCTCTTTCTGATATCAGATTTCTCATGCTGTCGTGCAGCGACACCTATTGTCTCTGTTTGTTGAAGGATCTGAGCTCTCTGAGCTATGCTTACTCATTATATTGTTTGCTACAGCATTGATTTATGGTTGAACTTACATTTTTCAGTCAGATTCACAATCTGTTCTTGTTGAGTGCACCTGCAAAGATATGAACATACTTGGGCTGTAGTGGCTGCCTGGTTTTGTGTTCGAAATCTCTTTCCCTGCTACTGAAATTGCCTTTGTGGGATCTTGCTCCATGGTCTTCTGTCCTGTAATAATATGCTCTAGCCTGACTAGGCAAACTTAAAATACATCATGTCTTATGCTACATACATCAGTGAAAGATACTGAAACAATGAAATAATCAGTTAGGTGAACTCATGGGACAGTGAGATTTATGTCTCCTATAGTAGATCATAAGATGACCTGTAATGTATTTAATGATGGCAGCAGTATCTCACTGCATGAAATCTTACATGTGGAGTCCAGAAAAGCTTTCTGAAGTGGCGGTTGTATAAAAGCCTCTTGTTTCACAGTGAGTGGAGAGGTGGGAAGGATGTACTTCTACTGTCCCATAGTTTAGTAAACCAGAACGGGGTGCTTCTAGTAACCTACTTCACTAAGGACTGGTTTGCTGAAAGGGCAGAATTTCAGCAAGTTGGTTGGATGGTCAAAGAAACAATTGGTTTGGATCTGATGGGCTGAGATGTACCCAAGCATTGTGGTAATGTCTTGTCTAAGAATCAGTTAGGTCAACAACCTGCATATAAAAGTTCAAAATACAAGCCTGAAAATCTCCCTCTCTCTTTGCTGGAATATAGGACTTTTTAAAACAAAAGTGCAATTCAGGCTACTGGCACTGGTGCTGTGGATGCTGAAAACAGATGCTTTGTCTGCAAACAACACAGATCTTAGATGCTATTGAAAAAGTCCATACTTTAATTTGCCTTTAAGTGACTCCTTAGTATTACTCCTTTCAGAGCAATAAGGTTTTTCTCACACCATTGTATTAAATGTGCGAATCGCTCACCCTCTGTTTGACATTTTAACACATGAGTTAACTAAGAAAATAAATATTTAAAAGCATATGAAATTCTATACTCCAAGGCAAGTGTGCATTTATTTCAGACCTCCAACAAAGATTTCTAACCCGCATCTGTACTTTAATTGGTTTACTTAAAAAGAAACACAAAATTTGAAGATCCATATCCATTATTAAGGCAAGCCATTGCATACTTAATATTAATGCCCAAAGTGCATCCCATACTATTGCTATGGTGCTCGGGATTTGGGTTTTAAAATGTTATTTAAAAGCCATTTTCCTGCCTGCTGCCATGAATTGTCACACTCAGTATGGGCAGTGTGTCATTGCATTCACCCTAATGAAAATGTATTTTCAATGCTTTGTCAGCTGTGCAGAGCTGTCAACTCCCCAATTTTCTCTCATAACCCATTAATTCTTGACCTAAACAGACCAGACAGAGAAACTGAAGCTACTGTATTCCATGTTTGGTCCTAATAATATATTATTATAAGATTACCAGTGCACAGTTAATCCCCTGCATAATGGGCTCCTGCTAGCAAAACAGTCACAACAAAGGGTTAAGTAAGGATTGTATACTGGTCATTTCAATAAAAAAAAATTACAAAAAAAAATCTAAAATGTATGCACAAAGTGTAAACGATTTCACACTCTTCATTTAGTGGGGTTGCTCACCTTCCAAAACTTTTTTCAGTTCAGCTGTTTTCAGATTGTTGACCAGAAAAAAAGAGACTGCTTGCTTTCCATCTTCTTTTTAATGTTTTCCTTAAATTTAACTTTACATTTTAATGTTCCTGTAATCCAGGAATAAGACTGGCATTTTGGAACTCATGCAAGAGGCAATTTTGAGTGGGTAAAAAACGCCATTACACAAATATGTATAGTAAGAAACAACTCTGGACAACGGTTGAACAAGGGGTCACAGTGTGATTTGGCCAACATTGTAGATGGACAAAGTGGACACTAGTTATTAAATGTTTGCCTAAAAGTTGATCTGTTGGATAACCACAGATTTTCTGAAAATGTAAATTAAGCAACATTTTCCAAACTACATAATTACATTACATTGTTTTCAGAAACAACTATATATATTTATATATATATATATATATATATATATATATATATATATATATATATATATATATACACAAAAAAGCCATGAATATCTTGTAAATTATATCCTTATAAACGTTCTGATGTCATCAGTTATAAACGGTGAGTTCTGATGTTATTTCTGTCACATGACTCACTAAAACTTTTGTATTATAATAAATAAAGTACCCCCAGTTGCAAAGTGTTTTTAAATGGTCATGAAACTCCTCGGTAACTTATAATATCCTTATATTTTACAAGGGTGGATACTTTATTCACTATATATATATATATATATATATATATATATATATATATATATATATATACTGTTTATATTTGGTAATTGTGTCCTTTCATTTAAAAGGGGAGGCCCATTTATCAAAGGTCGAATTTTCTGATTCATGTAATTTTTTTAAATTTGAATATACTCACAATTCCAACTGGGAGGATATTTACCCTGATGAAGGGAGTGTGAAACCCCCCAAAACGTTGATATACGGGTGGGGAAAAATATAAGGGGCATGGTCACTTTTTTATTTTTCTGCTGAAATCTACTGTGTGTAATGGGCATGGTTTCCTTTCTATAGCTTTGCCCGGGTCCCAGATCAAATTGGTCAGACAAAGTGGTTGTACTGACAAACCCTCTATTTTCACCCATTTACTTATAGGATGAAATGCAGACCAGTGAACTATCTGTCTAAGATAATATGCCCAATAGTATTTACATGGGGAGGCATATTTATCAAAGGTTGAATTTCGAATTCATGTGAGTTTTTAAAAACTCCCCTAAACTCCCATGAATTTGAAATTCGACCAAATGTATTTAAAAAATCAAATCTTTTAAACTCAGATGAATAGAATCGACTCAAAAACTCGAATCAAATTTGAATCAAATCTATTCGAATTTTCCGAAAAAACTTGAATGTCAGGAAGGATGCAAACAACTCAAAATTGATCCCTGGACCTCTCCCATTGACTACAATAAACAGCAATTCGGAAGGTTTTAGGTGGTGAATACTCAAATTCGAGTTCTTAAAGGGCCAGAGTATGATAAATCTTGAAAATTCAAATATTTAAAAAAAACTCTAATCAAATTTGAATAACTCCTTATTCTAATTTGACAGTTTTGACAATAACATTTTCATAGTAACATAGTAACATAGTAAGTAAGGTTGAAAAAAGACACATGTCTATCGAGTTCAACCTTTTTTTTTTTTTTTATTAACTACCTATCTGCCAGTTGATCCAGAGGAAGGCAAAAAACTCATCTGAAGCCTCTCCAATTTGCCTTAGAGGGGGAAAAATTCCTTCCTGACTCCAAAATGGCAATCGGACTAGTCCCTGGATCAACTTGGACTATGAGCTATTTCCCATAACCCTGTATTCCCTTACTTGCTAAAAAGCCATCCAACCCCTTCTTAAAGCTATCTAATGTATCAGCCTGTACAACTGATTCAGGGAGAGAATTCCACATCTTCACAGCTCTCACTGTAAAAAACCCCTTCCGAATATTTAGGCGGAACCTCTTTTCTTCTAATCGGAATGGGTGACCTCGTGTCAGCTGGAAAGAACTACTGGTAAATAAAGCATTAGAGAGATTATTATATGATCCCCTTATATATTTATACATAGTCATCATATCACCCCTTAAGCGCCTCTTCTCCAGCGTGAACATCCCCAATTTGGCCAGTCTTTCCTCATAGCTAAGATTTTCAATACCTAATTTTCAATTCGACCCTTACTGTCTTTCTTACTCAAACATAATGATGGTTATCAACATATAATTTCTATGCACAAAAGTTCTACCTAATGACTTGTAACACATAATTCAGGTGCTATAAGTACCCACTGCTGAAGCTGGAAGCTAGTTTTATAGAGATAGATGAGCATATTTATCAAATTGTAAACAGAATATCCTCCACACCATTCTCCAGAAATTGGAAAATGGCTCAGTACTTTATTTAAGGTTGAAACATCTTTGAGCAGTAGTGCACAATATCGACATGGCAGTGTCTTCGTCTCATGTGCCAAACGAGGTTGCTTCTTTTTAATTGGATTTTGTTGTTCCACCAGCCAAAAAGGAAAGAGAAGAGGTAAAATGTATTCAAATTTGAAAGATCTTCTTCACAAGATTACAGTGCCTTAACCATGGGGTCCACAGATAGGGGCAGGGGGGGGGCATTTGCCCCCCTGGACTTGTACTTTATAATAAATTATATTCTCCTGTTGTTCTTTTTTATGTGAACACATTTCTTAAAATTACCACCCTTCAATTATTGGACCATCCCAATGCCCAAATGCTCAGATGAGCAGTCGGGATTTAGCTCCACCCCTATGTGAGAAGCTGCGTGTGTGAGGAATGAGAGAATCTTCTTCCCGATGAAGCCGCTTCTTTCCCAGGGCAGATGAGTATCTGTTGTGTTAAGCCATACCTCCCAACTGTCCCGTTTTCATCGGGACAGTCCCTCTTTTGACAGCTCAACCCGCAGTCACGGGTTTGTACTGGAAAGTCCCGATTTTCTCTGCGCTGAACAGCTGAAAAAAAGATTCAATGTGTCTAACGTAATTGGCTTTTGGCAGAGAGCCCACAATAGCCACGAGGTTCAGATAAGATACTTTGTAATCATTTTGAGATAAGCAAATAAGTAATTGTAACAATTTAAGATAATAGGTCCCAAACTTTCATAACCTGCCAAATTTAGTAAAATGAACATGGTAATTAGAGGGTGTGGCCAAAAAATGGGCATGGTCAAAAAATTTGCCGTGCTACGCATGCCAAATTTTTTGTCCCTCTTTTTATTTCTAAAATTTTGGGAGGTATGGTTAAACTTAAAGTGCGAATGACAGTTTATATATATATATATACACACACACACGAGGTCCTCTGCTGCACTCAACCCATTATCAATATATTTAAGACATTTGTGCATACTGCTACTGATAAAATGCCTTACCCTTTAAACAAAACATGGATTGTTTGTCCGATATTCGACTGGCGAATTAAAATCCTTCGACTTCGATATTCGAAGTCGAAGGATTTTGGCAATTCGTTCGATCGAACGATCAAAGGATTTTAATCCATCGATCGAAGGATTATCCTTCGATCAAAAAAAGATAGCCAAGCCTATGGGGACCTTCCCCATAGGCTAACATTGACTTCGGTAGCTTTTAGGTGTCGAACTAGGGGGTCGAAGTAGTCGAACGATTTTTAGTTCGAATCGTTCGATTCAAAGTCGTAGTCGAAGGTCGAAGTAGCCCATTCGATGGTCAAAGTAGTCAAAAAAACACTTTGAAATTTGAACTTAGTGAATGGGCCCCTAAGAATTCAATTGCTTAATTATACATTTACAGTAATACAGCAATGAACAATGGAAAAGGCAAGAGCAAAAGGGATAAAGCTGCCGGTACTGACATATAGTAGTTGGCCAGCTTAAATATATTGCAATATATGGACAAACAATCCCTGTTTTAAGTCATTTTAATCTCTGGGTAAGGCATTTTTCAGTAGCAGTATGCACAAAATGTCTCTGTCTTAAATATATTGATAATGGGTTGAGTGCAGAGGACTCTTGTATTTGTCTATATGTATTTTGTGGTCACAGCCTCATTGCACCCCCACCTAATGTTTTTAGAAATTAGTGGTGAGCATTACTTTCCCTTGATATATATAGTGAATTTGTAGCAACCGCACTCAAATCCGGAAACTTTCAACTAAATTCGGGTGCAGGGTCCAAAGTACGCTGCTGTATGTAAAATTGATTCTCAAACTTAAAGTAGTTCCTATGTAGAATAAAGTCAAGCAGTGATAACGTAAATTCAACAGGTGGCCAAATGTATAATATATTCCCTGTGATCATATTATGCAACGCATCCAAAGCTGCTGCGTGCGGGATGCAGGTATACAGGCTCTGCACATATTAACCAGAATTAAGTCACTTATTGGGTAGTCAATACTCCCTATCACTTTTAAAAAATCATTTATGTCCTTAAGGTAGCTGCTAATGTTCTGTACACATTGTTGTTAATAGAGAATCAACATACTCAGCGATTTTTTCATTCAGCGATCCGTTTGAAGATATAATGGGACACCCTGGGGGTTGGGATAGGCTCTTGTGGATCTTTGGCAGGGTGACTTTTACTGGTTTCACCAGATGTGTGGGCAAAAAAGAATCCATCATTGTATCAGTTATCTACATGTTTGTTACAGCAGTGTTCAAAATACCCCTTTATTCATTCTGAAATTTGAACGTGGGGTCATTAGGCAGTGCATCATAATTCAATTTATCATCCAATTGGGCGAGCAGCTCACTCCTATAATAATCATAATCCAAAATCACCACTCCACCCACTTTGTCAGCACTCCTAATTATTATATTCTTCTTATCTTTCAATGATCTTATGGCCTCCCTTTCTGCCCCCAATAAATTGCCATGCAAACAGTGCTTGGTTTTATACCACTGAGCCATATCCATGTTAAGCATTCAATTAAAGGTCTTAATAGAAGGGTTGCTACTCACCGGATCAAATGTACTCCTTGGTTTTAATTTCTCCTTTTCTTAGCCAATGCTGCACTCAGAGGTCTGTGGCACATCAATACAATCACCATTTTGGCTATACCTCTCTTTCAGTCTTATTCGCCGTGCAAGTTTATAATTATCTACAACGTTCATGAATGGATTTGCACTCACCACTGGCACGAAGCCCAGGCCTCTCCTGAGTAGCAATTCCTCTGCCATGGTGAGGGGGTGCGCTGACAAGTTGATGATTATGTCTTCCCCTTTCTCTGCTCAGCTTCCCCTTTGATCGTGTTTTAGCCGGTGTTGTGTCCTTTGCCAACGCGGGTGGCCTTTCAAGGTCTCTGCTTGGCCGCAAGCTCTCCCCTAAAAAAGAGGAATGCCATGCCGCTCCTGTTGCGCCAGTCTCTCGACCTCCTCAATCACCAGAAGGATAAGGTTCAAGGAACAGCATTTCAGGACTTGGCACCGCTTGCAGAATTCGGGGTTTGCTTTTCCCAGGGTAGGTACGTTCCTTATCCCTCTGGGTACCTTACTCTCATACCTTGCAGCTCTATCTCCCTTTTTTCAAGTGGAGTAGCTCATGGTACGCTTCTTTTGCGCCAAGTTTCCCAAATGTTTCCTCGTACGACTCGGTGAAAAAGGATTCTCTCTAGGTCCTCTGCCGTAAAATCCTCCCACTGTGAAGACCAAGTTTGTTGGTTACTGCCATCCATATTTGACGGGGATATTTATTATTTCATCAATGCCGGGGTGCTGGGTGCAAATCAATGAGATAATTGTCCCCAAGTTTATACAGTCAATTTGTAGCAACCGCACTCAAATCCAGAAACTTTCAGCTAAATCCGGGTGCAGGGTCCAAAGTACTGTATATAGGATTATTACTCCATTTTGTGAAGAATTCAAATTTCTTTAATTGTGTACATAAATCCAATGTTTTGGCCCTGAAAAACAGTACGTGTGGCCCCCATTTGGGGCATGTGTGTCTGTGTGTCTTTGTGTGTATCTATGCTTGTGTGTAGTGTGAGAAGGTCTGACAAACCCTGTGTGTGAGTTATAGAGACTATAAATGAACCTGTGTATATTTTTATTGTGCTCTGAAACTGCTAAAAATTAGAATCCAAAAATTCTCCAGGTACTCCATGTAGAAGTCAGTAACAACTGGAACATGTTTTACCTTCAGGATTCTCAATAGTTTTGGGCTGTTTGTGCTGGTATTTATTCTATAATCCAATAAATTTGTGTGACTCAATAGCAAATAGAAATAGTTGCAAAATTCGAGTTGTTGAGTGATTTTAACGCAACTTTTTCTTGCTGCAATTTTTTCAAGAATAATTAACTGGTAAATTAATGGGAATTGGGGTGTGGGATTTTGGTCTATTGTTTCTATTTATATAGTGAGAAAAAGTCCAGTTTTAGTAAACAGGCCTCTAACAGTTCATGACATTTCAATTCTATATTTGATGGACTGTGGAATTCTTTGTTCTACATCTTCCTTTTGCATCAATTAATAAAACAAATCACTTCTATACTCATGGTTCCCATTCATTTTGTGATGTAAACTTTGTTAAAATCTTTCTCTACTGAAACTTTTTCTATCACTACCCATATGGTTTTAAAAGTATTTTCTCACTGAAAAAGCAATACTTAATGGAAAATAGGTTACAGCATCAGATCTGCAGACAGGGTGCACTACAACAAATATACATGCCGTGCACCCAGCAGTAATGTTTCCAGGGCAATAATGCGTGGATAACTGTTGTATATTGACAAAATTTGATTCCATTGTCTGAGCATTCTAATCCAAGTGACATAATGGATAATTTCAGTTTGTGCCTTAAACGGAAAGTGCATTATTAAGCATTTATTAGCTTAGTCTGACATCTGGTGGTAAGTTTATAACTATGCACTTAAATTCAGAATGTTTTTAAATTTTGTGCATTAAACTGTACATAAAGCAATTGTGACTTTTTTTCTTGAAATATAATAATTGGATAATTATATCCAGCATTCATCTAAGTGCATTTAAAGGAAAACTATACCCCCAAAATGAACACTTAAGCAACAGATAGTTCATATCATATTAAGTGGCATATTAACCTTTTAAGTGCCAGCAGAATTTCACATTTTGGTTACGCGAAATGCCAGCCGTTTTTGAAACATTTTGTGCTCTCTCACTTTAGGGGCATTTTCTGAGGGGAAACCTATAGTTTACCTAGGAAAACTATACATTGTTTTTTTCGGTAGAAACTGAGCTTTCTAAATCTGCCTGAGTTTTCATGTATTTACACCTGTGCAAAAAAATTTATAGTGCTAAATACCAAAAAAAAATGAAAAATTACCATTTTTCATCGTATATCAATTTATACCAGAAAAATATTTCATTTTACGGATGAAAATCCAACTGATTTGGAAAGCCTTATGTCTCTCGAACATGCCAATACCAGATATGTATAGTTTTAGGGAGATTTAGGATTTCTGTACAGCAAAAACTCCCGGCAGTATATTACCAAATTTTGAAAGCACTAAGGCAGAAAACGGCATGCTTTAGATTCCAAGGCAAAAAATCCTGAAACCGTAGGTTTACCCCAGAAAACCATACATTTTTGAAAAGTACACATTCTGCCGATTACAAAATGGGTAACTATGTCTCTCTACTCCCAACTACCAAACATAAAAGCTTGTCTGAACATAGCGGTTTTTCAACAAAAAATTCAAAATTCTGAAAAATCATTTCAAAGGTTTTATTTTGCTGCTCCGCATATCCCAAACTATATTAGGTACCAAGAAAAAGCACCTGAAATATGATTGCCAGGGGTCCACTGAACAATTTGATACCCATTATGCATAGGTTTACCAAAGTATCTGGCATTTAGAGACACCAATATGTAGTTAGCACATCCAAATTGTTCAGGACTTTACTTCAGCTACTGAGAAATCAACACATTGACTGCATTTTTGTGGGGTAAAAACACAGAAATATATGTTTACCCCCCAAAACCCATATATTTTTGGAAAGTACACATTCTACCGAATCTAAAATGGGTACCCATGCCTTTCTGCTCCAAACTACTGAGTCGCAAGGCTTTCCCACAATTGTCGGTTTTGGTGAAATATCTGAAAATTGCCTCAAAGCTTCAACTTCCCAGCACCATATCACCCATGTATCGTTACGCACCAAGAAAAAGCACCCTAAATATGATTGCCAGGGTTCCTCCAAACAGTTTGGTGGCCATTGTTCATAGGTTTATCAAAGTATCTGGCATTTAGAGGCCTCAAAATGAAGTTAGCGCATACAAACAGTCCTGTGGGTAACTTCATCTAATGAAAAATCAACACATTGACTGCATTTTTGTGGGGTAAAAACACAGAAATATATGTTTACCCCCCAAACCCATACATTTTTGGAAAGTACTCATTCTACTGAATCTAAAATGGGTACCCATGCCTTTCTGCTCCAAACTACTGAGTCGCAAGGCTTTCCCAAAGTTGTCGCTTTTGGTGAAATATCTGAAAATTGCCTCAAAGCTTCAACTTCCCAGCACCATATCACCCATGTGTCATTACGTACTAAGAAAAAGCACCCTAAATATGATTGCCAGGGTTCCTCTGAACATTTTGGTGGCCATTGTTCATAAGTTTACCAAAGTATCTGGCATTTAGAGTCCCCAAAATGAAGTTAGCGCATACAAACAGTCCCGTGGGTAACTTCAGCTAATGAAAAATCAACACATTGACTGCATTTTTGTGGGGTAAAAACACAGAAATATATGTTTACCCCCCAAACCCATACATTTTTGGAAAGTACACATTCTACCGAATCTAAAATGGGTACCCATGCCTTATTGCTCCAAACTACTGAGTCGCAAGGCCTTCCCAAAGTTGTCGGTTTTGGTGAAATATCTGAAAATTGCCTCAAAGCTTCAACTTCCCAGCACCATATCACCCATGTGTCATTACGTACTAAGAAAAAGCACCCTAAATATGATTGCCAGGGTTACTCCGAACAGTTTGGTGGCCATTGTTCATAGGTTTACCAAAGTATCTGGCATTTAGAGGCCCCAAAATGAAGTTAGCGCATACAAACAGTCCCGTGGGTAACTTCAGCTAATGAAAAATCAACACATTGACTGCATTTTTGTGGGGTAAAAACACAGAAATATATGTTTACCCCCCAAACCCATACATTTTTGGAAAGTACACATTCTACCGAATCTAAAATGGGTACCCATGCCTTATTGCTCCAAACTACTGAGTCGCAAGGCTTTCCCAAAGTTGTCGGTTTTGGTGAAATATCTGAAAATTGCCTCAAAGCTTCAACTTCCCAGCACCATATCACCCATGTGTCATTACGTACTAAGAAAAAGCACCCTAAATATGATTGCCAGGGTTCCTCAGAACAGTTTGGTGGCCATTGTTCATAGGTTTACCAAAGTAACTGGCATTTAGAGGCCCCAAAATGAAGTTAGCGCATACAAACAGTCCCGTGGGTAACTTCAGCTAATGAAAAATCAACACATTGACTGCATTTTTGTGGGGTAAAAACACAGAAATATATGTTTACCCCCCAAACCCATATATTTTTGGAAAGTACACATTCTACTGAATCTAAAATGGGTACCCATGCCTTTCTGCTCCAAACTACTGAGTCGCAAGGCTTTCCCAAAGTTGTCGGTTTTGGTGAAATATCTGAAAATTGCCTCAAAGCTTCAACTTCCCAGCACCATATCACCCATGTGTCATTACGTACTAAGAAAAAACACCCTAAATATGATTGCCAGGGTTACTCCGAACAGTTTGGTGGCCATTGTTCATAGGTTTACCAAAGTATCTGGCATTTAGAGGCCCCAAAATGAAGTTAGCGCATACAAACAGTCCCGTGGGTAACTTCATCTAATGAAAAATCAACACATTGACTGCATTTTTGTGGGGTAAAAACACAGAAATATATGTTTACCCCCAAACCCATACATTTTTGGAAAGTACACATTCTACCGAATCTAAAATGGGTACCCATGCCTTATTGCTCCAAACTACTGAGTCGCAAGGCTTTCCCAAAGTTGTCGGTTTTGGTGAAATATCTGAAAATTGCCTCAAAGCTTCAACTTCCCAGCACCATATCACCCTTGTGTCATTACGTACTAAGAAAAAGCACCCTAAATATGATTGCCAGGGTTCCTCCGAACAGTTTGGTGGCCATTGTTCATAGGTTTACCTAAGTATCTGGCATTTAGAGGCCCCAAAATGAAGTTAGCGCATACAAACAGTCCCGTGGGTAACTTCAGCTAATGAAAAATCAACACATTGACTGCATTTTTGTCGGGTAAAAACACAGAAATATATGTTTACCCCCCAAACCCATATATTTTTGGAAAGTACACATTCTACTGAATCTAAAATGGGTACCCATGCCTTTCTGCTCCAAACTACTGAGTCGCAAGGCTTTCCCAAAGTTGTCGGTTTTGGTGAAATATCTGAAAATTGCCTCAAAGCTTCAACTTCCCAGCACCATATCACCCATGTGTCATTACGTACTAAGAAAAAGCACCCTAAATATGATTGCCAGGGTTCCTCCGGACAGTTTGGTGGCCATTGTTCATAGGTTTACCAAAGTATCTGGCATTTAGAGACCCCAAAATGAAGTTAGCGCATACAAACAGTCCTGTGGGTAACTTCAGCTAAAGAAAAATCAACACATTGACTGCATTTTTGTGGGGTAACAACACAGAAATATATGTTTACCCCCCCAAACCCATACATTTTTGGAAAGTACACATTCTACCGAATCTAAAATGGGTACCCATGCCTTATTGCTCCAAACTACTGAGTCGCAAGGCTTTGCCAAATTTGGCGGTTTTGGTGAAATATCTGGAAATTGCCTCAAAGCTTCAACTTTCCAGCATCGTATTGTCCATGTATCATTACCAGCATAAAGCATCCTAAATATAAACATATGGGTCTACTAAACAGTTTGATGCCCAATGTGCATAGATATACCAAACTATGTGGCGCACAGAGACCCCCAAATGACAATATGTATAGACATTTTCACGGCTGACGCTCTGGCTGCTGCAATATGAGCACCTGGAGTGTGTATTATGCGACATTAGACCCCCCTAACAGTACAGAGACCCCAGAAAACTATATATTTTCAGAAAGTACACATTCTGACGAATCCAATATGGGTAAATAAGTGTTTCTACTGCAAACTGCCAAACTGCAAAGCAATGCTGAACATAACGGTTTTTATCATATTTCTGAAAATCGTCACAAAGCTTGAATTCTACCCCATTATATGCCACACATTTCGTAACGTATCAGCATAAAACATCCTAAATATGAACGCCAGGGGTCTACTGAACGCTTTGATGCCCAGTATGCATAGATATACCAAACTATGTGGCGCACAGAGACCCCCAAATGACAATAGTGTATATACATTTTCATGGCTGACGCGCTGGCTGCTGCAATATGAGCACCTGGTGTGTGTATTATGCGACATTAGACCCCCCTAACAGTACAGAGACCCCAGAAAACCATATATTTTCAGAAAGTACACATTCTGACGAATCCAATATGGGTAAATAAGTGTTTCTACTGCAAACTGCCAAACAGCAAAGCAATGCTGAACAGAACGGTTTTTATCAAATTTCTGAAAATCGTCACAAAGCTTGAATTTTACCCCATTATATTCCCCACATTTCATAACTTATCAGCATAAAACATCCTAAATATGAACGCCAGGGGTCTACTGAACACTTTGATGCCCAATATGCATAGATATACCAAACTATGTGGCGCACAGAGACCCCCAAATGACAATAGTGTATATACATTTTCACGGCTGACGCGCTGGCTGCTGCATTATGAGCACCTGGTGTGTGTATTATGCGACATTAGACCCCCCTAACAGTACAGAGACCCCAGAAAACCATATATTTTCAGAAAGTACACATTCTGACGAATCCAATATGGGTAAATAAGTGTTTCTACTGCAAACTGCCAAACTGCAAAGCAATGCTGAACATAACGGTTTTTATCAAATTTCTGAAAATCGTCACAAAGCTTGAATTTTACCCCATTATATGCCCCACATTTCGTAACGTATCAGCATAAAACATCCTAAATATGAACGCCAGGGGTCTACTGAACACTTTGATGCCCAATATGCATAGATATACCAAACTATGTGGCGCACAGAGACCCCCAAATGACAATAGTGTATATACATTTTCATGGCTGACGCGCTGGCTGCTGCAATATGAGCACCTGGTGTGTGTATTATGCAACATTAGACCCCCCTAACAGTACAGAGACCCAAGAAAACCATATATTTTCAGAAAGTACACATTCTGAAGAATCCAATATGGGTAAATAAGTGTTTCTACTGCAAACTGCCAAACTGCAAAGCAATGCTGAACATAACGGTTTTTATCAAATTTCTGAAAATCGTCACAAAGCTTGAATTTTACCCCATTATATGCCACACATTTCGTAACGTATCAGCATAAAACATCCTAAATATGAACGCCAGGGGTCTACTGAACACTTTGATGCCCAATATGCATAGATATACCAAACTATGTGGCGCACAGAGACCCCCACATGACAATAGTGTATATACATTTTCATGGCTGACGCGCTGGCTGCTGCAATATGAGCACCTGGTGTGTGTATTATGCGACATTAGACCCCCCTAACAGTACAGAGACCCCAGAAAACCATATATTTTCAGAAAGTACACATTCTGACGAATCCAATATGGGTAAATAAGTGTTTCTACTGCAAACTGCCAAACTGCAAAGCAATGCTGAACATAACGGTTTTTATCAAATTTCTGAAAATCGTCACAAAGCTTGAATTTTACCCCATTATATGCCCCACATTTCGTAACGTATCAGCATAAAACATCCTAAATATGAACGCCAGGGGTCTACTTAACACTTTGATGCCCAATATGCATAGATATACCAAACTATGTGGCGCACAGAGACCCCCAAATGACAATAGTGTATATACATTTTCACGGCTGACGCGCTGGCTGCTGCAATATGAGCACCTGGTGTGTGTATTATGCGACATTAGACCCCCCTAACAGTACAGAGACCCCAGAAAACCATATATTTTCAGAAAGTACACATTCTGACGAATCCAATATGGGTAAATAAGTGTTTCTACTGCAAACTGCCAAACTGCAAAGCAATGCTGAACATAACGGTTTTTATCAAATTTCTGAAAATCGTCACAAAGCTTGAATTTTACCACATTATATGCCCCACATTTCGTAACGTATCAGCATAAAACATCCTAAATATGAACACCAGGGGTCTATTGAACACTTTGATGCCCAATATGCATAGATATACCAAACTATGTGGCGCACAGAGACCCTCAAATGACAATAGTGTATATAAATTTTCATGGCTGACGCGCTGGCTGCTGCAATATGAGCACCTGGTGTGTGTATTATGCAACATTAGACCCCCCTAACAGTACAGAGACCCCAGAAAACCATATATTTTCAGAAAGTACACATTCTGAAGAATCCAATATGGGTAAATAAGTGTTTCTACTGCAAACTGCCAAACTGCAAAGCAATGCTGAACATAACGGTTTTTATCAAATTTCTGAAAATCGTCACAAAGCTTGAATTTTACCCCATTATATGCCACACATTTCGTAACGTATCAGCATAAAACATCCTAAATATGAACGCCAGGGGTCTACTGAACACTTTGATGCCCAATATGCATAGATATACCAAACTATGTGGCGCACAGAGACCCCCACATGACAATAGTGTATATACATTTTCACGGCTGACGCGCTGGCTGCTGCAATATGAGCACCTGGTGTGTGTATTATGCGACATTAGACCCCCCTAACAGTACAGAGACCCCAGAAAACCATATATTTTCAGAAAGTACACATTCTGACGAATCCAATATGGGTAAATAAGTGTTTCTACTGCAAACTGCCAAACTGCAAAGCAATGCTGAACATAACGGTTTTTATCAAATTTCTGAAAATCGTCACAAAGCTTGAATTTTACCCCATTATATGCCCCACATTTCGTAACGTATCAGCATAAAACATCCTAAATATGAACGCATGGGGTCTACTGAACACTTTGATGCCCAATATGCATAGATATACCAAACTATGTGGCGCACAGAGACCCCCAAATGACAATAGTGTATATACATTTTCACGGCTGTCGCGCTGGCTGCTGCAATATGAGCACCTGGTGTGTGTATTATGTGACATTAGACCCCCCTAACAGTACAGAGACCCCAGAAAACCATATATTTTCAGAAAGTACACATTCTGACGAATCCAATATGGGTAAATAAGTGTTTCTACTGCAAACTGCCAAACTGCAAAGCAATGCTGAACATAACGGTTTTTATCAAATTTCTGAAAATCGTCACAAAGCTTGAATTTTACCCCATTATATGCCCCACATTTCGTAACGTATCAGCATAAAACATACTAAATATGAACGCCAGGGGTCTACTGAACACTTTGATGCCCAATATGCATAGATATACCAAACTATGTGGCGCACAGAGACCCCCAAATGGATATAAAGTAGATAAAATTTACAAGGCAAAACAAAATAAGGCAGTAAAGAGTGAAATGCAAAAAAATCCAATAAAACCACAAAAATCAATGTTTTTTTTCCAGACTAGTGTTATCGGCCGTCAGAATCACAGTTTGAATATTTTAGCTGGGCCAAACAGGTTATACGGCTAGAAACAAGTGAACACAACATACGCAGAGCTGAAAATGCAATAAAATGGCTAAAAATTCAATAAAATGGCTAAAAATGCACCAAAATACCCAAAATTGCAATATAATCACAGAAATAACATAAAAAAGATATTGCACAGTACGGTTAGCGAATACGCTATTCGTAATGGCAATAAAACATTTTTTTCAGCCAAAAAAAGAGACGATGCGATAAGAAAAAAAAAAAAAAAAGCCACAATGCCATGTATGTGCGTGTGCGTGTGTACAAATGGTAAATTACATGTTATGTGCGCGTGTGTGCGTGTGCACATGTGTGTAAGTGCAGTGAGTGTAAGTGACCCCCCCAATCCCCAAAAATGTATGTGTAAGTGTGAATCTAAGTGTGTATTACTGTAATAAGTGTGTGTTGGTGTGTTTGTGTGTGTAATTGTTGCACTAACCTGAAAAAATCGCTGGAGACTGTTGCAGGCGATCAGGAAGACTCCCTGGAAGACATCTGCCTCGTGGTTCCTGTCTGTGTGCTGTGGGGGCGGAGATCGTCGATCCGGTGCAGGCTGCAGCAGCAGGACACGTAAGTAACACGTGCCTGCTGCTGTTTTTGGGCCCCTGGGCGATCGCGCCCCAGGGGCCACTCGATCCCCTGCTCTGCTCGTTGCCTAGGGGCAGGGGATCGAGCAGGAATGGAGCGAGCGGCTCTAACAGCCGCTCCTCCGCTTCTGAACCCGGAAGTGCTGCAGAACGTAGAATCTACGTTCTGTGGCATTTCAAGTACCTTTGCCACAGAACGTAGATTCTACGATCTGTGGCATTTAAAGGGTTAAAGAATCTTACCAAACTGGAATATATATTTAAGTAAATATTGCCCTTTTACATCTCTTGCCTTGAGCCACCATTTCGTGATGGTCTGTTTGCTGCCTCAGAGATCACCTGACCAGAAATACTTCAACTTTAACTGTAACAGGAAGAAGTGTGGAAGCAGAAGACACAACTCTACCTGTTAATTGGCTCATGTGACCTAACATACAGTACAGTGAATCCTACAATCCCCGGGGGCGGCCCTTATTTTTTAAAATGGAAATTTTCTATTTATGATTACCCAATGGCACATACTACTAGAAAAGTATATTATTATGAAAATGGTTTATTTACATGAAGCAGGATTTTACATATGAGCTGTTTTATGCAATATCTTTTTATAGAGACCTACATTGTTTGGGGGGTATAGTTTTCCTTTAATAAAATAATCTAAGATCTCTTGATAAAATGACAACTAAGTCTGTATTCAGCATGTGCCTTTTGTTTCATACAACTCTTGTTTTGCTTATGTGTCTTTTCTTAACATCATTACAGTTTCAAACTTTACATAGCACAATGATCAGTTTACAAAGAAGAATTGTGTGAAGAATTATGTTAAAAAAAGTAGTGTACAAAAATGTATTTATTTTTCTCTTACCGAACAGTTAGCAGAAGTCATTAAATAGAATAGCATAGGTATAAAGAAAAAAATATAAAATAACAAGAAAACAATTAAGGTAACTATCACAGGGTGTTGCCCTTACTCGTATTTAAGAAGTCAGCTAGCTACATAAATGTGTTTATTTTACATTTATAAAGAAAGAATTGTTCAGTGTACCTTCCTAAAAAAGCAATACGTTTTCCGAACGAAAGAGGTGTGATTACCAAAATAATGTGTTATAGAAATGAAAAGAAGTAAAACCCCTCTCTATTCAATTAACCACCAATTAAAGAAAATTCAAGTATTAGTGCAGCAGTGTCAGAGTTTATTAACAGTTTCGTTAAAGGTTACTAACCCAGTGTTGCTTCAATTATTGGGCAGCCATTGCTGGGTTACCCAATAAAGTGCTATGTGCTAGGTGCTAATAATTCATCAGCAATTAAAAATCATGGATTAATTAATATTGTGCTATAAAGTGCTAGTGCTTCAAATGAAATTAAGAAGTTGACTTAAATAACCAGGATTAAATTGACCCAGGTGAGATTAAAGTTAATTCATTATTATATATCACACATTAAAATCCATTCATTATAGAAGACTGTAAATAACTGATTAACTGTTAAAAAGTAAACTTTACTAAATTCATTAAAATTGCTGCAAATCAATTAAGGTAATCTTTGAAAACTGCGTAAAAATTGGTGAGTAATAATTAATCCATACACCCCCGTTAAAGTTATAGGGTGTTAAAAAACGTTTGCATAAAATTATTCAAAGGAGACCAGCATTGAAAGAGAAAGGAGGAATAGGAAAATTGTTAGAGGTGGAGAAGTCCCAAGTTAGGGCTACGTCTGTAACATACAGAAACTGTATCTTGTAGAACAGTATCTAGAACCGTGTCTTCTTTCAAAACCGACCAGTGTTTATTAATAATTTGATTAATTGTCTTGCTGTTAGAGTTATATGTACATATAACTCTAACAGATACTGTTCTACAAGATACAGTTTCTGTATGCTACAGACGTAGCCCTAATCTGAAAGACCTACTATCGAGAAGTCACTTCCAGACACCCAGCAGACCCAATATCATTAAGGGCTGCTTCCCCTGTGGAAATTGCAATATGTGTGATCACATGATCAAAAGCACAAAATTCAGTGATAGATTTAACATTAATCATACAATCAAGGATTACATTAATTGCAGAACCAAGGGAGTAATTTATGTACTGGAGTGCCCTTGTAAGAAACAATACGTTGGGATGACAACACAGATGCTCAAACTCAGAATACAACAACATTGCAGTTCAATCAGAAATGCGGATAAAATAGGTAAATCAGATAAAATATTATCCACAGTCGCAAGTCATTTCAAACAATATCACAATATGAACCCCTCCAATGTCAAATTTTGGGCTATAGAACAGATCCAATTGGGAATCAGAGGGGGTGATCTGGAACAAGAATTACTCAAACGGGAAACACATTGGATTTTCAAATTAAATTCAGTTTCACCCAATGGGATCAATGAAAATATACTATTTAATGCTTTTCTTTAATAATCATGATTTAGGTATTTGGTTTAACATAGCAATTCCTTCTAATAGTAGACACTATTCCACTAACATTTTATTTAAATAATCTTGGTAATAAATAATAATAAGTTTTATTAACATCTCTTCCTCAATAAATACCGGTGGTTGTTATAGATACCAGTGAGTTATATATTGATTTAACCAAATACATCTGAAATGTGACTGTCGCTTAGCAACGATATACACATATCTTCCCCAATGTAACTCTCGCGAGATCTCATTGCGAGATCTCATTTCCAAGTACTGCGAGATCTCATTGTGAGATCCCATTTCCAAGTATCGCGAGATCTCATCGTGAGATCCCATTTTCAAGTATCGCGAGACCTCATCGCGAGATCTCATTTTCAAGTATCGCGAGACTTTGTATTCAGGAAGTGATAAAGATACCACACCAAACGAGTCACTTTTAGATTTTGCCTTGACAAAGCCAGCAGGCGAAACACATGTTGGCACACTGGGAAGCGCTTTTTGTGAAGTCTCCTGGGCGCTTTCCTTATTTTTACTTTTGCAAAATAATTTCCTATTGATTTTAAACCTTTGCGACCGCATTGATTCTTCTTTTAAAATCTTACCTGTTATCCAATGGCACTGTGGGATTTGTAGTTTTATAGGGAAGATTAGCTCTCCGAATTATAAGATAGAAAGGTAATATCGAGACTACAGTCCCCAGTGACCTACTTTCTCCTCCGTGTGGGGTCCCAGACTTAGAAAAATACAGGCAGCTAGAACTTGGGACTTCTCCACCTCTAACAATTTTCCTATTCCTTCTTTCTCTTTCAATGCTGGTCTCCTTTGAATAATTTTATGCAAACGTTTTTTAACACCCTATAACTTTAACGGGGGTGTATGGATTAATTATTACTCACCAATTTTTACGCAGTTTTCAAAGATTACCTTAATTGATTTGCAGCAATTTTAATGAATTTAGTAAAGTTTACTTTTTAACAGTTAATCAGTTATTTACAGTCTTCTATAATGAATGGATTTTAATGTGTGATATATAATAATGAATTAACTTTAATCTCACCTGGGTCAATTTAATCCTGGTTATTTAAGTCAACTTCTTAATTTCATTTGAAGCACTAGCACTTTATAGCACAATATTAATTAATCCTGTTACATGATTTTTAATTGCTGATGAATTATTAGCACCTAGCACATAGCACTTTATTGGGTAACCCAGCAATGGCTGCCCAATAATTGAAGCAACACTGGGTTAGTAACCTTTAACGAAACTGTTAATAAACTCTGACACTGCTGCACTAATACTTGAATTTTCTTTAATTGGTGGTTAATTGAATAGAGAGGGGTTTTACTTCTTTTCATTTCTATAACAAAGTGTTTATTTTACACATACACAAATACACAAAAACATATTTTAGTGAAGACTGCTCTTTTATTTTTTATTTTGCATACTTTTGCTCCCTTTTACACAATTATTCACACATATGTATATACAAAATGTATTTAATCTTTTGTTTTTCACCTAAAAGTTGTTTATTTTGGCAGCATGACTATTGGATCAGGTATTTTGACCACTAATTTCATTGTCGGAACAGTTACTTTTTGTTTCATTGGTTTGTGCATTTTTTGTGGTTTTATTGCAATTTTATCCCTGCATTATTTTCCCTTATGTGTTTTTTTTAGCATGGTTTGGTACTTTAGTACACAAAGTTGTGTTTTCCCTTGTTGAATTTGTCAAAATTTGTACTTTCCAAAAATATATGTTTTTCTGGGGATCTTTGTACAATTAGGGGGGCTTACAGCACATGATATGCAGTTAATAGGCTCAGATTGCAAAAGCTGAATTGGCAGGCAAGAAAGTTGATATGCACTATTTTCATTCAGGGCCCATACATACCACAAACTTTGGTAAATCTATGCATATTGGGTGTGAAAATGTTCAGTAGACATCTGGCGTTCATATTTAGGGTGACTTGTAAATAAAACATTTTGTGAGATAAATGCAGCAAATTGTAACATTTTTAGGAGATGTCAGAAATGTCATAAAAACCACTATGTTTAGGAAGAATTTGCAGTTTGGTATTTTGGTGTAGAAAGGCTTCTTTACCCGTGCTGGATTCGTCAGAATGTGTACTTTCCAAAAAATATATGCTTCTTTGGGGTCACTGTACATTTTTTGCAGTTTTTACCACACATGAATTAGTGTAAATGTAAACATAAAATTAGATGCACAAGATAAATTTTGGGGACTGTAAATGCCACATACTTAGGGAAACCAATGCATATTGGGCATCAAACTATTCCGTGGACCCCTGGTGTTCATATTTAGGGTGTTTTTTCTTGATACCTAATGATATGGGGTGATAAAAATCTGCAAAGTGGAAACTTTGAGGTGATTTTCTGAAATTTCATCAAAATTTACACATTTAGGAAAGCTTTGCAGTTTGGTACTTTGAAGTAGAAAGATGTATTTACCCATTTTGGATTTGGGGGGGCTGTACTTTCCAAAAACCTATGACTTCCTGGGGCTAGTATATGTTTTTGTAGCTTTACCCCAAATAAAATGCAGTAAATGTGCTGCTTCGGCAGTAGCTGGAATAACAGAGGATGATGGATCATATTGCATGTCTTCCTTTTGGGGCCCCTAGAGGCCACATACTTAGGTAAACCTATGCATATTGGGCATAAAACTGTGGGAGATAGGATACTGCAAAGTGGAAGCTTTGAGCTGATTTTCAGCGATTTCATCAAAATTGCCAAATTGGTACTTTGAAGTAAAAAAACATACCTACCCATTTTGGATTCAGGGGAATGTATACTTTTCAAAAATATATGACTTTCCTGGCTAACCACACTCTTTTGTAGCTTTGCCCCACATAAAATGCAGTAAATGTGTTCATTTTGTAGTAGCTGGAATGACAGAAATGATAGAGCATATGGGGTGTCTTCCTTTTGGGGCCCCTGGATGCCACATACTTAGGTAAACCTATGCACATTGGAAATCAAATTGTTCAGTATACCCTTGGCCTTCATATTTAGGGTGCTTTATCTTGATATCTGATGATATGTAAGAGATAGGACGCTGCAAAGTGGAAGCATTGAGATGATTTTCTGAAATTTCATTTACATTTTCATTATGAATGACTTCTAAGGAAATCTTGGGAGCTGAGGTTGTGGAGGGCATGGTCACCACTAACACTAAGGAAAACGTTAGGCCCTTAGACAACCCTGAAAAAGTACTTTTTCAGTTCCTTGGAACAAGCCAGAACTATCAGAAATTATAAATTACTTCTCAGGAAATATTTGGAGCTGAGGTTGTTGAGGGCATGGACACCACTATACTAAAGAAAAGTTTTTTTTCTATTACTTTAGGCAACCAAGAAAAAGTGTTTTTTCAGTTTCATTGAACAATCCAGAACTATTATCGGAAATTATGACTTCCCAGGAATTTTGTGAGCTGGGGTTGAGGAGGGCATGGCCACCAACTAACATGAAAGAAACGTATTTTTTATTTACTTCAGGCGACCAGGAATAAGAAGCTTTTTAGTTCTATGAAACAAGTTGGAATTCTGATCAGAAATGATAGATAACTTCTAAGGAAATATTGGGAAATGGGGTTGAGGAGGGCATGGCCACCAACTAACATGAAAGTAAAGTATTTTTTTATTTACTTCAGGCGACCAGGAAAAAGTTGCTTTTTAGTTCCCTGAAACAAGTTGGAATTCTGAGCAGAAATGATAAATAACTTCTAAGGAAATATTAGGAAATGGGGTTGAGGAGGGCATGGCCACCAACTAACATGAAAGAAACATATTTTTTTATTTACTTCAGGCGACCAGGAAAAAGACGCTTTTAAGTTCAATGAAACAAGTCGGAATTCTGATCAGAAATTCTGAGCATGGCCACCATCTAACATGAAAGAAAAGTATTTTTTTTTTTACCTCAGGCAACAAGTAAAAAGTTGATTTTTAGTTCCCTGAAACAAGTTGGAATTCTGAGAAGAAATGATAAATAACTTCTATGGAAATATTGGGAAATGGGGTTGAGGAGGCCATGGCCACCAACTAACATGAAAGTAAAGTATTTTTTAATTTAATTCAGGCAACCAGGAAAAAGTCTCTTTTTAGTTCTATGAAACAAGTTGGAATTCTGAGAAGAAATGATAAATAACTTCTATGGAAATATTGGGAAATGGGGTTGAGGAGGCCATGGCCACCAACTAACATGAAAGTAAAGTATTTTTTAATTTAATTCAGGCAACCAGGAAAAAGTCTCTTTTTAGTTCTATGAAACAAGTTGGAATTCTGAGCAGAAATGATAAAACACATAAGGAAATATTAACAATTGGGGTTGAGGCGGGCATGGTCACCAACCAACATGAAGGAAAAGTATTTTTTTACTTCAAGCGACAGAGCAAATGTAAATTTTTTTGTTTAAAATATTTAATTTGATTTTCATATTAAACAAATGAAATCAAAATGACAACAAATGTTATGCAGATGAAGAAAATATGTTGCAAAGGAGACAATGGCATGATAGTATCAAAACTATATCATTCATGAAAAATAACAAAAAATGAACTAAAAATTAACTAAGCCAGTGGATGCAGTACAAGTAATAAAAGAAAGAAAAAGCCCATTTATCATCTGGAGTGTCAGATAGGTCATCTAACTATTGAAGAAAGCGCATTATTTGATCGCCAATATTGGAGTTACAGATTTCAAAATAAGGAGACCAAACCAGCCTAAAAGAATCTTTGGAAATACTTCCTTTAGTTTTAGTTATTAAGGCTTCTTGCCAACTAAGCTGATTCATATAAGAGATGATGTCCGATAATGAGGGGGGTTCCTCTTGTAACCAGAAATTAAATAAAGCTTTCCTAGAAGCAGCTAGAAAAAAGGAAGTCAATAATTTACTCTCATGGGAGATAATATTTGACTTAGGATTTGCAGAAAGCATATTAATATCTAGATGCAGTAAAGCAATACACGGAGATAGTTTAATTTTTATCTTCAGTCTAGAATTCAAAAAATTAGTAACTTCCCTCCAAAAAAGGTTAATTTTTGGACAGGACCATAAATAATGAAAAATTGACACATTAGTCTCGTCACATTTAGGACAAAATGATAAAGGACTATTAGAGGTACTTTTAGCAAACATTTTCCCATATCCTAAATGAATAAGAAATGTAAATTTTTAGTTCCATGAAACAAGTTGGAATTCTGAGCAGAAATGGTAAATCACTTCTAAGAAAATATGGGAAACGGAGTTGAGGAGGGCATGGCCACAAACTAACAAGAAAAGTGTTTTGTTTATTTTTTTTTTTTCTTTTTGGAGCAGTGGAAAAACCATGTTATGAGCAGACCGACTACTGCACAGTAGCCACTTCCGCTTGTGTAAAACTGAATTGAGCCTTCTACGCTCCACATTCCCACACTGCGGCTACGTGATGCGTCATTGCGCTCAAGTGTAGTCGTGACGCAAATCTCGCGTGATGAGACTTGTGGCGTCGGGATTTTCTGTAAGACTGGAGGAGGAAGCTTGCAAATAAGAACTTTGCGGGAGGTGTAAGTAGGGATTCGGGATTGTGGGTTGTATTAGGAAAAGCGGGGCTGTTCGGCGCTGTGCATTTGCTTGGATTAGAGGGTGAAGTTTAAACTGCCACCTCCAGCCTATCTATCGGCAGGGGGAGGGGACTGTAATCCAAATAAGTGCAGCACAGCGTCCACCCTTTACGAACTGAAACCCACAGGGCCCGGCACTACTGTGACTAGCCACCTCGATGGCGGGCCTGGGGGTTTAGACAAACCAAGTGAATCAAATGAATGGGGACATTGTCATTATGATTGTATGATTATAGTAAGAGTGCATGTGGCTACAACATTTTGCATTCGCTCATTGTTTGACTGAATCACATGCAATGTAGCTGTCTGTCTACACGTGAGTGATCAAGGAACTGATTGCAGATGGATTTGGGTTTCCCTGTTGCTAATATGACACATCTGGCATATACTGAGCTGTGCTGAATTCATGAGATTTGATGAAGATTTACACATACATTTACAGACTTCTATACAGCCCACAAAAAATAGAACAAAACAGTAACATTGGGGAACAGACCAGCAAAAGTCAATATGCTGTCATCACTATTTTGCACATTTTTTATGGGGCTGATGATGTTATTACTGTTAGGGGCATGTTGGAAAATGACTGCTGTGGATAGTGCTTATAAAAACACAGATGACTTTCAGATCGAAGAGGGATGAATTGAATAGTATGTATCCCTTCTTTCGAGAAGCCTACCCTCACTCTGCTTAACTACCAAATGCAACACCACATACAGTACCACATTTCTTACCCACTTAATTCGATCTTGCCCACTCCCACACCTTGTGTATTACTCCCTTCCCTTTAGAGTGTAAGCTCTTTCTGCATAGGGCTTTCCTCACCTTTTGGACTGGTATTGATTGTGATGAATGTAACTCCATATGTACTATGTACATAATTCATGTGATTTAGTTGTATAATCACATTTACTTTACAGCGCTATGCAATATGTTGGCACTATATAAATACATGATAATAATAATAATAATATCAATGTCGGACTGGCCCACCGGAATACCAGGAAAACTCCTGGTGGGCCCAGGTGTAAATGGGCCTCTTGCTTCTAACCATTTAGCCTGTTTCATGGTCGTTACCTATTTCTTTATGGGGAAAAATGCTTAATAATGGAAGAATATAGGAAGTAGATATAAAAGACTAGGAGAATAAAGAGATTAAGGAAAGGAGGAATAATAGATTGGAAAGTGGGCCCATAGTCTTCTGTAGTAGTAGTTTTCTGATGGGCCCCTGACATCCCAGTCCGACACTGATATGTATTCAAATATATACTATATAATACACAAAAGCTATGAATATCTTGTAAATTATATCCTTATAAACGGTGAGTTCTGAAGTCATCAGTTATAAACGGTGAGTTCTGATGTCATTTCTGTCGCATGACTCACTGAAACTTGTGTATTATAATAAATAAAGTACCCCCAGTTGCAAAATATGAGGATATTAGAAGTTACCTCCGAGTTCCATGACCTGTGTAAAAAAAAAAACCCGGCCTTCGGCCTTGTGTTTTTATATGGTCATGAAACTCCTCTGTAACTTATAATATCCTTATAATTTACAAAAGGGGAAACTTTATTCACTATATATCTAGTAGGCACGGTGTTTGTGTAATTAAATTGATGAAGCAAGAATTGGAATTACAGCAGTGGAAAAATCATTACATTTCAGCAGTTTTAGGGAGTTTTAAAAGAGGTATGCATGCTGGCAGTTTTTGGTGGCTATTGGCATATTAAATGTGTTTTACAACAAGCATATTGCATGATAAGGTTTAGAAGTTTGTCATAACGTGGCATAAAAACGCCATGTGTGACATAGCCCTTAGATCACTTCATTATACAGGAAAAAAATGTCTTGAGGCAGTTTACCCGCTGTTGAAGCAAGGGTTTAAGGTCATGTGTGGCCATTGGAGAGCTGAGCGTTATAATGTCTTGGAGGTACACAAATCTGTACTTTTGAGAGACTTCAAAAGGGCGGTCACACTGAAGCTCAAATACTAGGCTAGTGATTCATTTTTTATTAGTTTGGGTATTTTCTATTAATATTAGAAAAGCCCTTTAACATTACTTTGTTCCTCCGAATAAAAATCTGATGTTTTTTTCAGGCCACAGTCTACACATGGATACAGCAGAGAGTCCTGCACGGGACAGTATTTCTCCACTAATAGTGCAACCAGAGCTCACACAAGAGGAAAAGGAATCAGAAAAGGAGTTGAGCAAAGAGGAAGAAGTCGGTACAGTGTTTCTAGAAGAAAACAGTGTCAAAGTCAGTAGCCCTCTTACACCTGGTAATCATTCAGATGAGGATGATAATTTAAGTGAGACAAAGTCTCAGGACACTGATAATGAACAGTTACCAGATGAAACAAACTCTCCTTTTCATAATGTGCAACATGAGGAGAGAGAAAATGATCTGAGTGATGAGGCCTCCTCAGTAACCAGGGAGTTGGACGAGCATGAATTGGACTATGATGAGGAGGTGCCAGAAGAACCACCAGGTCATGTTCAAGAGGAGGAAAATGAAAAACTTGGAGTTGATGATGAAGATGACAAGGAAAAAGCAGAAGACTCCCCCACAGATAAAGAATTAAACGATAAGGATGATGAGGCAGACAACAATGAAAAACATAAAGATAAGAAAGAGGACGATGAGGGTGATGCTGATGAAGGAGAAATTGATGTGAGTTGTGTTATTTTATTTAAGAAGCACTATATCCCCTTTTCAACATGAGTTCAATGAATAGGGCTTGTGCTGAACATACATTTTGTTTATTGTTTTAAACATGAAAAATATATGCTTTTCATTATTTCTTGCACACACAAGGGAAACTGAAGCTATTTGTTTTATCTTTGCAAGGTAGATAATTAGATTACCAGTGCACAGATGAACAGAAGTACATTATGCAGGGGGATTTGCTTTACGCTGGGAGTTTAATTATATACCTCGCAAGGATCAAATATGGAGTAGCTTCACTTTCCCTATTCAGCACAATAAATAAACTAGTTTTCATGTTTAAAACAGAAGTTCTGTTACTTGAACTGGTGCTAATGTGGAACAGATGTCCAGCAAGCCCTATATATTTGCAAATATGATTATATGAGGATGAGTTGTAAGTGTCAGTTTCCTTTATAAATAATATTTTTAAAAATCCCCCCTTATCTCACTTTGCTAATCATGCCAATTAAGAAAAATACCTCCCCATGATATTTGAAAATAAAAAGTCTAATTTAGATAACAGGCTGTTTTTTCAGTAAATACATAAAATGTAGAAATATAGAAAGAATATAGAAGTTTCCATATAAATCTGGGGGTTGTTCATCTTGAAAGGGGTTTTTCACCTTAAGATTAATTTTTAGTATGATGTAGAGAGATATTCTGAGAAAATTTGCAACATGTTTTCATTATTTAATATTTGTGGTTTTTGTGTTATTTGGCATTTTATTCAGCCATTTATTCAGGTAATTTAGCCATTTTATTACACACAAAAAGCTAACTGAAAGGTGATCCACCCCTTTAAATCAATTTGTATGGCTATTTTGTAGAGAGCAAATTTTCAGTTGGTTTTCATTATTTTTTTTTTAGTTATTTCCGTTTATATTAAACAGCTCTCCAATTTGCTATTTCAGCAGTCTTGTTGCTAGGATCAAAATTATCCTAGCAACCATGCATTGACTTAAATAAGAGACTGGACTATGAATAGGAGAAGGCCTGATTAGAAAGATGAGTAATAAAGAGTACTAACAACAATACTGCACTGGCTTCTGTTACCGTTCAGAATCAAATTCAAATTAATGACACTGGCTTTCAAAGCACTTCATAACTCTGCCCCACCCTACATCTCTGAACTCATCTCTATATACTCACCCAACCGCTTACTACGCTCCTCTACTGACTTGCTACTCAACTCTTCTCTCATTACCTCCTCACATGCTCGCATTCAAGACTTTGCAAGAGCTGCACCCTTCCTCTGGAACGCTCTCCCATGGTCTGTCCGACTTTCTCCCAACCTTTCTGCTTTCAAGAAATCTCTTAAAGCGCACTTCTTTTGAGAAAGCCTACCCTCACTCTGCTTAACTACCAAACGCAACATCACAAACAGTACCACATTTCTCACCCACTTAATTCGATCTTGCCCACTCCCACACCTTGTGTATTACTCCCTTCCCTTTAGAGTGTATGCCTATGCATAGGGCCTTCCTCACCTTTTTGTACCTGTTTTGATTGTGATGTATGTAACTCAATATGTTCTATGTATATAATTCATGTGATTTAGTTGTATAGTCACATTTACTTTACAGCAATATGTTGGCGCTATATATACATTTTAATAATAAAAATACTTTGTAGCATGACAGAGCAATTTATTTTTTGAAGGAATCAGTGACACCCATTTGAAAACTTCAGAAGAAAAAGATAAAAAACTAAAAAAAAAAAAATTCAGTTTGCTTTGAATAGGACATTCTATAACATGCTAAAAGTTAATTTAAATGTGAACCATGCCTTTAATACTGTAATACTTTGTCAGTTGTATATTTTTAAACTATTACAAAATTACCAAAGGGTTGTCTTATAAGAGAGAGTTGTATTTTTAGGATGAAGACTTGGAGGAAGGTGAAGTTAAAGATCCTAGTGATAGAAAAACAAGACCAAGGATGACTTGCAGATTCTTCATGAGAGGTATGTGCATGATCATAAAATTAGTGTATAACCTGTTACTTTCCACATGAGTGTTGTGCTCTCACAATCGGAGATCAGATGACGCAGGCAGCAAGTGGTTTCATGTGTAATTTATGGACAATAATGCACTGCACTGCACCGTGAGCAGATCATATGAAACAAGTTGCCAGGACCTGTTGCATATCTAGGGCAGTCATACATTGGAGCTCAAGCCAATCTGTGTAGTCTTGGCAGTGCAATATAAAGATGATGAAAGGGTTTATACTGTATTAATCTGTCTTTGATAGCGGTAGCCAGGAGTTGTACTGTGCCGTCTCCAACTAACATGTTGCTCACTAAACTCTTGGATGTTGCTCCCAGTGACCTCAATGCAGGTGCTTAATTTTGAATTCCAGGCTTGGAGACAAATTTTGGTTGTATAAAACCAGATGTACTACCAAACAGAGCCTCATGTAGGCTGCCAGTCCACATAGGAGTTATCCAATAGCCAATCACAGCACTTAATCTGTACTGCCCAGGTCAAAAGCACATGTTTCATGCTTTTGTTGCTCCCCAACTCTTGGTCATGGGGAAAAAAAGTCTGGGAACCCTGCTCTAGAGGAACACAAAAACTTAGAGGTAAGTCCTATACCCAAAAAGGTCACTGTAAACCTTCCTGGAATTGAAAGTCATTCAACCATCATTCAATATGATGTTCATTGGATATTTATAACTATAACATGCGATAGAAACCCAGCTTTGTATACAACTTTAGACATATCTCCTAATGATCAGGAGACTATGGCACACAAACAGGGCCTTAAGAAACCTCTATTTGTGTTTTACACCTTGCTTCTGGAGGTGAGCTACTGAATGGCAGGTTGCAACTGTTTCTTCCCCAGTTTACTTCTGAACTGTGGGAGGAGTTGCTGGAATCGACCTTGGCGGTCATAAGTAGTAAGTACACACTGACCCAGCTTAAGTACCTCCACTGCACTTACCTCACACTCCACAGGTTACACAAACTGAACACAGTGCTCTCAAAAGAGTGCCCCAGATCTCGGTTCATCCAAGATCACATTCTACATTTATCAAGGGTCGAATTTATTTGTATTTTTAAAAACTCCCATGAACTAAAAATTTAACCAATCGAAATTTATTATAAAAATGGAATTTCTCAAACTCGGGTGAATTAATAGAACCCAAAACTTGAATCGAATTTGAATCTAATTCCATTTGAATTCAAAAAGCTTGATTCAAGTTTTTTTCTCCAAATAAAACATGAATGGCAGGAAGGCTGCAAACAACTCCAAAATGATCCCTGTATGTTTCCCATTGATTTAAAAAGCAATTTGTCAGGTTTTAGGTGGCGCCAGAGTATGATAAATCTCTAAAATCAAATTTGAATTCTTTGAAAAACTCGAATTGAATTTGAATAATTCCCCAGTTGAATTTGACAGTTTTGACCATAAAAAAAAAAAATTAATTAAACAATTAAAATTGGTTAAAGGGATCCTGTCATCGGGAGAAGATACAGTTGCACGGGATGCTCCTTTTACGATAATGTTAAACGTTAAAGAAAAACATAAATGTTAAACTATTTAATCAAGTTGAGGAATTGGTACCTCGTAAAGCACAAGGGACACTATATAGTTATGTTTTTCTTTAACGTTTAGCAGTATCTTAAAAGGAGCATCCCGTGCAACGGTATCTTTACCTTGTTGTAATATGTACTTATGTAACGCTTTAATTAAAGAATTGTCAAAGGAAAAGCACCTATCTATATTGCATAAAACTGCCCACATTTAACATTTTAACACTGCTCATCTAAATAATCCACTAATAAAAATGTACTTTAATTATGTGCAGCTGGAAAATCCTAAATAGGAAACCTAGTCTTAATTAACAGTTTTAAATATTTTATTATCCTTTTTGTTCTCTCTAATCCATGCCTGAGACAATGGAGATTATAATTTAAAGGGGATCTCTGTACAAACACTTGCATGATAAAAGAAAATTACATACTAAGCAACCTTCCAATGTATCTTAAAAACATTTTTTCCTTTTTTAGGGCAGATATCCGTGTTACATTTTCTACAATGCACATGCTATGGTCTGCTTCTTTGAGAACATGCCTTCATGTGTTTGGAGCATGAGCTTATTGCAGAGTTCTTAGAGAAAACTCTTAGGAAGAATTTAAGACAGAACCAGTGCTTAGTGGGCTCTGATATGTGTTTAAGTAAAACTTTCAAATGGCGCAATTCGGCAATGGCCTGGTATTATAAAACAGAATTCCATTGAACCTATAATTATTACTACCTATTTCACTAGAGTGATCTGTAAATTTAGGGCTGTCAGGGGAGAATGCAATCCCAGGCTGTGTCCACTGGAGGTCCGATGAGTCATGTTAACTGTTTTCATAGATTCAGCTGTAAATTCAAATGCATTAGGCTAGCTTCCTGCATGTATCTCTGCCACAAGAGTCTGCATCAGTCCTCCAGGTGTATCTACCCTCATCCCTTTCTTTGCATTCAGTTGTACAATCATTGGACTGGACCCCACTTGCAGCATATTACAATAACTTTTGCAGGTTGAGTCAGATCAGAGGTTGTCACACACATGCATAAAATTTAAGGTGGGGGGCGTGCAGGTTCCTTCTATAAGTAGTGCCATCTGAGACTTGCTGAAGAGGTTGCTGCTTGGGTTATTTACACAATACTGTCTGCTTGGAATATCGAGGGGACATAGTGTAAAGATCATAGTGATTAGGCCTTCTCAGGGCTAGATAAATACGTGAAGGCTGGCCATAGAATCCAAATATGTTGCCCAGAACAGGGCATTTAGCATTTGTGTAAAGGTAGCCCACAGGTCTGGGTTACACATGAACTTACCCTTTAAAGCTAGTAATACAACGTCTTTATTGGCTCTTGTATCCTACACGAAAATCTTGTAATTGCGAACAGCTGACAAATGTCGTTTCTTTTTTTAGTTTTTTTATATAGTTTTTTTTTTTCTACTCATTTGTTTGAGTTTTAATTTATGTATTGAAAAATGCTTTAATTTACTATGCAGACCAAGAGAAGCATGTAAGACATTTTAGTAATGCCTATTATCCTTGTTGCCTACTGCCTGCCAGTCATGGGGTGTATGTCCACTTGGGTATCCGTTTTGACAAACTATCCCATGTTTCTGTCGGGCCACAGTTTATCAGCCAGTTATACAGTATGGGGCAGATATATCAAGGATCGAGGTGAATATTGAAATTGAAAAATTTCGAATTTCGAGCTATTTTTTGTGTACTTCGACTAGGGAATAGTCCAAATTCTATTCGAATTTGAAAAAAATTAGAATATTGAAATTTATCATGCACTGTCTCTTTAAAAATTTGACTTTGACCACTCGCCATCTAAAACCTGCCGAATTGCTGTTTTAGCCTATGGGGGACCTCCTAGAACCTATTTGTAGTCAATCGGTGGACTTTGAAAAATCAAAGTTTTTTTGGGGGGACAAACTTTGATTTGAATTCGATCAAATGCGCTATTACCTAGATTTGTATGATTCGAATACGGCCGAATACAGACCTATTCGATTGAAAATGGACCTATTTGACCAAAAAAAAACCTTCAACTTAATTTCGGTTGGGCTTTTTGAATTTGAATTTAAATTCAAAATTCGACCCTTGATAAATATGCCCCTAACTGTATGCAGGACTGTCTGTGTCCGTTTTTCTCATACATTTTTTGCAGACTCTATGATATGTTTGAATCATGCTTGAGGACTTCATTCCAAGTGACTTTGTATCTTGATATTGCAATTAACCCTGGATTAATAGTTCGGAAAAGAAAAGATTTTGTGTGCATGAAGAAAGATAATATAATTCTAAACTTTTCAGTGTGTATAACTTTTTAAACATTTTTTAAATGGTTTTCATTATGCAGTGTTGATATTTGGGTATAGGTGTCCGTACAAGCTTAGATGATTGGGTGGCAATACTGCCTGACCATCAGTTGGCTGGGGGTGACTGATTCTGTGAATCTGGTGGATGGAGGATTGTCTGTTGAAAAGGGAAAGTTGCATGAGTTGGCCAAAAGGGAAATGTAGAGGAGTGGCATCTCTGCACTCATACAGTCATGTCATAACTAGACACACCCATAAGAAGAAAACATTTATTTCTAATATTATTCTTGACCTCCTTTTTTTTTTTTTAGCAAAAAACAGAAAAAAAAGAGGATAAACCCTTCAATAAAACCACTTCCTTTGTTTAAGGTGCCATGTACTTAAAGGAACAGTAACAACAAAAAATGTAAGTGTTTTAAAGTAATGAAAATATAATGTGTCGCCCTGCACTTGTAAAACTGACTAGTTTACTTCAGAAACACAATTATAGCTTATATAAACAAGCTGATGTGAAGCGATGGGTTCAGCCATTCAATCAGAAAAAAGGAGTAAAGTACAGGTTACATAATGGATAACTGAAAAGTTCTATAGAATGCAGTGGGATTCTGTCTGCTTATCTGTTATTTCCTGTGCCTTTTTCCCCTTTTCAGAATAAATGGCTGCCCCCATGGATACATAGCAACTTGTTTATATAAATTATAATAGGCTTTTTAAAGCAAACTCCAGTTTTACCGTGTATAGCAACAGTGCCTTATATTTTTATTACTTAAAAATACTTTCATTATTTGGTTTGGCAGGGGTGCCCAAAAGGTAGATCGGGATCTACCAGTAGACCTTTAGCTGGTGATCAGTAGACACTGTCAACAAACAGCTTGATTGAATTACCCTTCTGTTTTATTCTTTTCATTCAGATATTTATTCTACATAAGAAATAGTTGTTTGTTAAATACTCATTTTCTCATAAATGATTTATGAATCAATATTTAAGTAATATTTTCCATGGAGCAGAATGCTAACAATGCTTTTATGGAAGTAGATTATAATGGGAAATCGGGACTAAAAGTAGACCTCACATAGTAAAGTAAAGTATGGGCACTCCTGCTTTAAGGCTTCCTTTGTAAAAGGGTCATTACATGGTATGCTGTGTAATTGTTCATTAGGTTTTCCTCAATCATTCCATGTATTTGTCTTTATTTTTCTTTCACATTTATTACACTGCAGCTTATGACTTCACTTGCGTGTTAAACACACGGATGGAAAATTTCCTATCAAAGCTCTCATTGATGGATCACTCAATATTTGCAACAATTGAGCAGCTCACACGTGCTCATAACAAAGAAAGTTTTATTGCTCATCTGGCTTTAGCCATCTTTGGTGTTAATTGTTATCTTTTATTACAAGCATTGAAATCATCACCTCTCATCTGTATAGTAGATAAAACGGATATACATTGAATTGAAAATATGCTCTAAACCCAAAAATCTTTTTTGCCATATGAAACATAACATACTAAAACAAACAAATACTAATATACATTTCAGAATATAAATAATTATTAATTTCAGAATGAGTTTGCACTGGAAAGCATTAATCATCTTTCCTTTTCTGCACTGCTGGTTTTGTCTATTGAAACAGCGTGGCAAAATTCATCTGTCCTCTAGCCTACACTTAATATCCCACAATGCTTTGCATGGTTTTTCACAGGTCTTTTAAAGGAGAACTATAACCCCCAAATCAATACTTAAGCAATAGATCGTTTACATCATATTAAGTGGCATATTCATGAATCTTACCAAACGGGAATATATATTTAAAGGACAAACCTAATTCCAAACAACTTTCCTATATACATTTGTATAAAAAAAATCTGTGCTTTTAAAATGATATGCAACTATATGCAAAAACAATTGCTACTAATATCAGCATTTGCCTAACTCTTGGTAGTTACTTTTTAAACAATGTTGCAAAAGTTTTAGTTCCCTAGAAAAGGGCTGGTAATCAGCTGGTTTGTCTTCCTTTGTTTCCACAGTCTGAGCAATTGCAATACAAATAACTTAAAAAAATAGAAAATGTTTAATGAATCTATATTGCAAAGTGGCTTCAAATTATGTTTTCTTTTATTAGTTAATATTGCCATTTTCCCCCTTGAGCCCTCATGTTATGATAATCTCTGTGCTGCCTCACATATCACATGACCAGAAATACTGCAGCTTTAACAGGAAGAAGTACTGCGTATCTTGACAGCGCTATATAAATAAATGATGATGAAGAAGTATGGAAGCAAAAGACAGAAGTTTGTCTGTTAGTTGGCTTATATAACCTAACATGTGGTTTGGTTTTTGTTTTGTTTTTTGTAACCATGTCTAGTAGGATCCCAGGGGCGGACCATCGTTTTTAAAATGGCAATTTTCTATTTAGGATTACTAAATTGCTAATACTAATAAAAAAAGTAATTATTATGAAAATGGTTTATTTACATGAAGCAGGGTTTTGCAAATGAACTGTTTAATGCAGTATATTTTTTGTAGGGGCCTGCATAGTTTGGGAGTATAGTTTTCCTTTGCCTATATATATTGCAACATTGTTTCATAACCTTTTTCACAAATTTGTTTAGGGACGTTCCATGACACAGATTTTGGTTAATAACTAGTTGATTAGTTTGTGTATTTTTATTTTCTAGTCCATTGTTAGAAGAAATTCATGTAGATTAAGGAGACCATAAAGCTCCAATATACCTATTTTTAGGTACAGACCCAAAGGTTAAAGGATAGTTCACCCCTATAATATACTAACCTTTTTGTTTGCCTTTGTATTTTTTATATTTGTAATTTTTGTTCTATGGATGTTTTATATTTGAATTATATTTTCCTCAGATGCTTTTGTTTTCAGTAAAAGCTCCATTAGACTATTGTCTATAACAGTATGATTTCCTAGTAGCACCTTTGTAATTTCAGATGCTAGCATATCAAATTTTAATAGATCCCCTTTTAGTATTTGGGTAGCATGTTTAGTACAGGCTTGAAGGTATTGCTGAGAAACAAGCATCAATGTAATCCATTTAGTTGAGTGACTAAGCTTATAGACTAAGCTGCTGAGAAACTTGTGTGTGGGAGGGGCCAACATACATTTTAAAAAAAAAAATTATAAAAAAAAAAGAGCATTAGAAGGCTGTTTGTTGTGTACTATTTATAAACACTACATTTTGTGACATCTATCCCTTTAAAAAATCTTGTTTTTCTCCATAGAACCCCTAGATGGCAGATGTGTCCTAGACTCCTGCTCATGTTAACTACTCAAAATGCACTTTCAACCTGTTTGCAGAGTAAATGTATTTACAGTTAATGTGGCCATTCTTTGAAACATCCATTTGTTTGGCAATTATGGGATGGGATACAGGCCCTCTGGCAAGGGCCACATTGATGAGCTGAAGTGGCTGAATACATTTTTACTATTTTTTGTAATGCATAGTGTGCCTCTAAATTTTTGCCTGTTTAATTATGTCTCCGGTGCCGACTGGGTTGCCAGAAATAGGGAGCTCAGCATACCCTATACTCAGAACCTTGTATAGGGTTCAATATACAACTGCAAAAAATCCACACCGCACACTTAAAAGGTGCATCAGTGAAAAAGGTGTTTATTCAGCCTGTATACCTATGGAATAAAGCTCTGGCTTGAGAAATGGTCCAAAATATTGCTTTATTCCACATGTATTCTGGCTGAATAAACACCCTTTTCACGGATTCACCTTTTCAGTGTACTACTGGATTTTTTTTCCAGTGCAGGATAGTAACCTATAGTGAACACCTACCATCACAACTGGTAGCAATTTACTTGAATGGGTTGATGTCCTCCAACTACATACAGTAGGCACTTTACTTCTGTGCTTGTCTCTTCATGTTTCAGACAAATAATGTATAATTTGCTTTTCTACCAGCATATCTGGTCATTTTACTGTGTGCCATAGGTGAAGCTGTGTTGAATACTGTTTATAAATTATAAATGCCATTGAGGCAAACTTTAGTTTCTATTTTTAAAAAAAGTGTTCTTTCTTCTTATACCAACTTGCTGCACTTTGTCCTTCAAACAATCAGTAATATTATAGAGAGGTATTTTTTTGTTAAGGTTAACTTATAAGGGAAAACAGTTCAACTAAGCATCTTGCATTTAATCTGTGTTCCTGTTATTTTAATGATCTGGCAATCGATATGTACAGTATAATGTATATTTACTGTATATGTGCACATATATGGATAATTAAAAAAAAAAGACATGTTTATTTTACAAGGTGAAGAATCTTCTTTCCTCCTCAAGTAAAGGGAACATAAAGGTGGTATGTTTCATATGTACAAATTCCACCTTATAAAATATTTGTGTCACAATCCATCCGCACTCACAAACTGTATAAGGATACCTTGTGTCCTGTTCTTGAAAGTGACGTTGGCTTTTTTAAAGTGAAACTTAGGGGAGATTTGGGTGAACAACTGTTTTGTCCGTCCTAGAAACTGTGGCTACATGGCTGATTGATAGCATTGTGTGCATATATAATATATGCCATGTTTGCCCCCTCAAACGCTAGCCATCTGTTCAGGCCAATCAGTTGTGTACCGCACTTGGTCAGAGCGTGAATATGGCTACCTTTTAGAGCTCAGCTTTTTATTACAAGAATGCAAGTTAATGCCTAATTCTGAATTGCTTGACTGGAGAGCTCAGACTTCATAGATAGTTTAGCTATTGTAATCTAACTTGGAATAGTTTTAATAAAATTCTTATTATTTATAATTCTTTCCTTTCATACAGTGGGTTACACAAAATGCTCAGGTGTCCTATACACTATTTTTTTCCTTGCCCAGAACACCTGAATTTGCCCTCCATCATGCTTTGAGGATCTCAGGAAAGTGCTAGCACATGGCCTCATAGGGGGCATTGAGATGTGGAGCAAACATGCAGCAAACAAAAACAAAAACGTGCCATTGCTTGTTCCGTCACCATTTTACCTACTTTAGCCCCACTGCATTATTTATCATACCCTAAAAAATATCTTCCTGCACACATTGTGAGCTGTAGCCTACCAAGCATGCAAAAAAAATGCCAAAATCCTTTTGATCAGCAAATTGTAAGTAGCAACCTCTGCTCATACAACTCAGCCTGACAAACCCGTTCTACAACTGTAATATGTGCACTTTCCAGTAACTCAAATGGATCTTCCAACTTTCAGCTACTTCCTGAGGCCCTCAGCTATGATGATATAATGGTGCCTCTTGAGGGAGAAAAATAGCCGACTTGACAGAATACAGTGATATCTGGAGTGTAATTATTATATGTTATATAATATGTAATATTATAATAATTAGAGCACTGTCCGTGCATATATGTGCATTATTTCAGTACCAATTTTACAGCCAATTATAATTGCCTTGGAATGTAATAGCTATTTTAAGGAATTTCTCTGCTGATTTCAGCCCAATTCTTTGCCTACCCATATTTCTTTACATGTTCCCGTTACAGAGGATGAAACAACTACTTCTGTGTGGCTTCCATGTTTTTTTTTTTTTTTTTTTTTTTTAAAGGTGGTGTTGTGAGGAACTATGAAATGTATGCATACAATGCTGAAAGTTACTTCAAAACTTAATCCTAATCATTCAAATTGTCATTAATCTTTATCATCTAGGTCATTGTACGTGGGGAATGAGCTGCCGATACCTCCATCCTGGAATGAATGATAAAGGGAATTATTCATTGATTACGAAGCAGGACACTTTTTCATCCAATGGTACTCCTACTGTGGGTACTAATCCTCTAGCACCATCAAATCCCTGGGTAAGACACTGTAAATGGAAATTTTGACTCCTGTGGGAAATCGCATTGCCAGTAGACAACACAAGGCCTGAAATTGCCTATAGACTAACCTAAGAATCACAGTAAGCTTTCGAAAATTCTTTCGACTGTATTTTTTGACATGGTCACAAGAAACAATTGCATAGGATACTTTGATTCTAATGTTAGTCTGCTGGAAGGTAATTGTGCCTGTGTAACTATCCATGGGTGTACAAGGTCCTTTGTTCTATTTTACTCATCAGTACGTATTAATATATATTTCTAAATGCATTTTGCCTCTGTCTTCAAAGTTCAGAAGAGAAAATTCTGTACATCCAGCTTTATATAAAGTTACCATGGAACTCTCTCACAGTGGGGTCAATATTTGAGCTGCCGGTGTATTAAAACTGAACAAAAGCTAAACATTTTTTGTTACCTTCATAAGAGATTTCACTGGAATAATTTACCTCTAGAATCTTTCATATAGGTAGATTTACTAACATTCACAAAAATTCTTGCAGATTCTCTATTTACAGCAGTGAAAAAATATATTTATATGTCAATGTTTTTCTCAGTAAATATATTTCTAATGAGGCTATTGGCATGAAATTTACACCAGATGTTGGAAACAAGTAATATATAACAAAGAACTGAAAACAAATAAATCCATGAATTAAGATAGGTGTATTTAAGTGCAATGACACAGAGAATAAGTATTAAAGGAAAACTATACCCCCCAAACAATGTAGGTCTCTTTAAAAAGATATTGCATAACACAGCTCATATGTAAAATCCTGCTTCATGTAAATAAACCATTTTCATGATAATATACTTTTCTAGTAGTTTGTGCCATTGGGTAATCATAAATAGAAAATTGCCATTTTAAAAAATAAGGGCCGCCCCCCCGGGATCATAGGATTCACTGTACTCACAAGCATTCCAACAAACCATACATGTTAGGTCACATGAGCCAATTAACAGACAGAGTTGTGTCTTTTGCTTCCACACTTCTTCCTGTTACAGTTAGAGTTGAAGTATTTCTGGTCAGGTGATCTCTGAGACAGCACACAGACCATCACGAAATGGTGGCTCAAGGCAAGAGATGTAAAAGGGCAATATTTACTTAAATATATATTTCAGTTTGGTAAGATTCTTTAATATGCCACTTAATATGATATGAACTGCTTAAGTGTTCATTTTGGGGGTATAGTTTTCCTTTAAACACACTTACTTAAATGTATTTAATCAGTAGAAAAGCCTTTGTTGGTAATGACAGCTTCAAGGCGACTCCTGTATGGAGAAACTAGTCGCATGTTTAGTTCAGGTGTGAATTTGGCCCATTCTTCCACAAAAACTGTCTTCAAATCTTGAAAGTTCCGGGGGCCTTCTTCTATGAACTCTGATCTTCAGTTCTTTTCATAGTTTTTTCATGTCAATAGCCCCATTAGAAATACATTTACTGAGAAATATGTTGAGGTGTTCAATACCTATTGTCACTGTTGTAAATCGAGAATCTCCAACAATTGTTTTGTGAATGTTAGTAAATCTACCTAGATGAATGATTCTAGAAGTACATCATTCCAGTGGAATCTCTTATGAAGGTAACAGAGAATGTTTATCTTTTGTTCAGTTTTAATACACAGGCAGCTCATATATTGACTTTTCCCTGCAATATTTTATGGGGAAGAAATGATACACAAACAAAAAGCCCTTTAATTTTTTGGTGTTACTGGTCCTTTAACATCTTTTAGCTGAATTTAATTTTATACATGCGTATTAGATATATTTCATCTAAGGTGTAGCAAGTCATCATCAGAAAATGTGGTTTGACTTTCACAGAAGCTGATACTACTGGGCTGAAATATTTAATCCTAACAGCATGTATTGGGAATCGATTCAATAAAATGGGAAGCTACTATGGCCACTTTTGGATGCGCATGTCTTCACTTCTAAAGGCATGTGGTTGTCTTGAGATGGTACAGAACCCCAAAACATAGTACAATATTTAGACTTTTAGGAGCACTAAACCCTGCTGCACTGCTTAACCATACTTTTCTCAGTTGTTAATGGACTACAAATCCAAGTATACCGTCACAGGTTATCAAAGTTAAAGGAACGTTAACACAAACATTAAAAGTAAAATAATCTCTATATGTAGGATAAGAGCAAGATGGATAACATAGTGCTGGGAATTGGCCTTCTCATTGGTCAGTTCTCTTTAACCCTTGATTATGTTTTTTGTTCGTTGAATTCTCATTGGTGAATCGGTTTCCATGTGTAATTACGTTTTTTCTCAAGTTCTATAGACCGCTATGGAGCACAGTGGGACAGCTTTTTTAATTGAGTTTAGCATCCCATTAATTCTCCTTTAAAAGCCTCTGAATCAGTATAACTTTGTAAGGGAGAAGTATTCATATTTATTTTCCTAATATAATTGTTTAGATTTTTTTCTCACCTTTCTGTATTTCTTTCAGGGAGCACCTGCAGCTGATGAATTACTTCCGCCAGTGCCTGAACCTCCTGCAGAGAGTGCTTGGGAAAGAGGACTTAGACATGCAAAGGAGGTAGGTACGGAGGATTCTAATAATGCATGGGATATGGATGGGTAAAGATATGTACACATCCATTGGCAGAATATACAAATGTTTCAATCCATCTAACAGATTAGAAACATTTTCTTTGCAATGTGCTTCTGTTGACAGTAATATGCTCTACAGAATGAGCAAACAGGGCAGTACTAGTCTAGTTGGATTTTTGTCAGCACTAAACTTCAGATGCCAGTGAGAGGTTATTTCATGAAAATATATATTTTAGCAGCAAAACAATAAATCTCCTCTTTTTCATATGTCCTGTTTATTTGGAAAACTGTCTAAAAACACTTTAGGCAGTTTCCAGTAAACATTGGTGATTATCTTTGAAAAGCTATTTGAATTATATTGTAGGGAATGACACCAGTGTGTTTGCAAGTTTTAGTTGAATGGGAGTCCGGAGCAAATTGTCCGAAACTTGAACTGTTGCATTTTCAAGCATCTTGCACTTTTTCAGCAGATTACCATTGTGGCAGTTGGTCCATTTGCAACTTTGTATTATTAATTTGAAAATGTCAATTATTTATAGTTGTAGTAGACGTCTGTATTTGTTTATCCCTCTTAGTTGATTTCACCCACTCTTTAAAACAATGTAGCGGAAGTCAATTCACCTCTCTCTGATAATCGGCTGCTACACTGTTTCACGAGTCCGAACCAACAGAGGATAAGAATTAACCTCCAGATACTATTTCATGATCAATTCCATTTACAAAGTAACTTAAAGGAAAATGATGCCCCCACCCCAGCAATGTAGGTCTCTATAAAAAATGTATTGCATAAAACAGCTCACGTCTGAAACTGTGATTCATATAAATAAACCGTTTTCATAATAATACTTTTTTAGCAGTATGTGCCATTGGGTAATCATAATTAGAAAATTGACATTTTAAAGCAGCCCTTAAAAAATTATACCAGGTTAGTAAGATTCTTTAATATGCCACTTAATTTGATATAAACTGTTGCTTTAGTATTCATTTTTGGGGATAACATTTTAAACAACTGAAAATCTGTAATGATTGGTGGACATGATCCTTAATTAGAAAGAAATGTCTCCAGTAGTGATGTGCGGGCCGACCTGATACACGCGGGTCGGACGGGTTCGGTCCGACCTCGCCCGGCTCCTCACGGGTGGCGACTTCCGTGTTCCGGTTTTATAGTCTCGCGTCTGCTCGCCCCACCCCTTTTGTGACGTCACTGTGGCATCATCGGCGGGTCGGAACGGGTCTATAAAAGGACCCTAGAAGCGCAGGCTGGAGCTGGGCGGGTTACGGTCGGGTGCCCATCAGGAAAACCTTGACCCGCACATCGCTAGTCTCCCGGGCTGCAATCATCCTTGTTTATTGCTGTGAATTGGATGATTTTTTTCTACTAACAAACCACATGTGTATTATTACAGAGTCTAATAACCTAAAAAAAGGGTCTCTGAAAAATATTTTTGTTAATAGGAATCTAAAGTCAACATTTTCAATATAAGTTGCATGCTATTGTGCATGAAAATCATGGTACTGGCTCAGTACTTGTGCAGACTCAACTGCTGCACTGCTTGCAGTTTTTTAAAGTGTGTGTATGGCCTAAAATAAATAAGTGGAACCATTAATTAATGGCCCTGCAGCCTGCTCACGGCAGTGTACAAGCTGAAAGTTACAGTGTACTGTATACCCCCTTGTTTAACATGAGCTCAGTAAATAGAGCTAGTTCTGAAAATACTTCTCTACTATTAATATTAAGAAATATCATTGTTTTTGTTATTTTTTGCACTAAAGGGGCATTCTGAAATTGAATGTACTTTTATTTTGAAATTTCCTTATTCAGACAGGTTGTCAAGAGTGCACGAGTAATGGGCTTATTTAAACACAGCTTATTATCTCTTCTGAAGTCAAAAAAACATTTTTTTATTGTAAATCAATAATTTCTAATTGACCCCCCACTACCACCACCATAATTAACAGACTGAGCTGTGTGTGATGTGGTTTACAAATAAGCATGTGTACATTTTGCTGTTGTTAACGTGCAGTGGTAATCTGATTAAAAATAGAAATCGGTAGATCAAGAATTAATTGTTAATTAAAACAACAAAGTCCTAGGACACTTTCCTTAGCCACCTGCATGGTCAGCAGGCCTGGACTGGCAATCTGTGGGTTCTGGCAAATGCCAGAGGGGCTGCTATAAGGTCCCATAGAAAGTCAGTATTTAGTGGGCTGGTGGGGGCTTTTTGGGCCTCTGTGTGGGCTGTTTGGGTCTCTGTGTACCTGAATTGCCTGGGCCTATTTTAATTCTCAGTCCGGACCTGATGGTCAGAAACTTGCTACTACAACAAAGAAATAATTTCTGTTTAAAATTCAGCTTTTTTTCATAATGGTTGATCTTAAAATTTTAAACAGCTTTGTTTGCGGTTCTTATCAGGTGCTAAAGAAAGCCACAATGAGGAAGGAGCAGGAGCCTGACTTTGAGGAGAAACGCCTTACTGTAAGCATTGGAGAAGAGGAACGAGAATTTGATAAAGAAAATGATTTTATGCATGACTGGAATTATCGCATCACAAGAGAAGTCCGTGAATCGGGGTAAGTTACATTTTGTCATGTACTAGATATGTTATCTGATGAAATATAGTTAACAACATCCATTTTGAATTTTGTCACTGTATGAGGGCAGGGCTGAGGGCTGACCAACTGGAGAGATGTGGACGGATGGGGGTAGATTTGTATTTCAGAGTTTTCTGTTTAATTTCTTTCATTGCCACGTCTGCTAATTGCCTTTTTGCACTAGATGTACAATATTGTTGTTTTGATAAAACAATTTTTTCCCTGCGTATTTTTGCAGGCTGAGAGAAGCAGATCTGCTCCATGTCCCTGCTCCATTGAGTTGAATTCAGTCAGCCTGCATGTGTGCACTCACAGGCTGATCAGATTCAAATCGATGGAGCAGGGGCATGGAGCATATCCTCTTCTCTCAGCCTGCGAAAATACACAGGCAAAGAGCACCGGAGCCCTTCAGCCCATGTGCCTTATAAAAGATGATCAGCTCTGTAGTATATACATTTGGGAGGCCCAAACAGTGAAATGACAAATGTTACAAAGGGCAGGATGCAATAACCAAACCATTAAACGAAGGAAAGCCAAGCAAAGAACAGTTGAGCTGAGTTGGTATTGTTTACACTTGAAAAGAAGCGCTTAAAGCAGGATATGATTTATGTGCAATTATATGAGGACAAGACAATACATTTTGGTGCCAAACAGATTCTTTGACAGAAAACCAAGTATTCTGTGTCCAAGATGCAGTGTGAACTGTGGAACTATCTCCCTGAATCAGTTGTGATGTCAGATACATTAAATAGTTTGGCAAAAGGTTGGATACCTTTTTAGCAAATGAGAAAATACAAGGTTACAGAAATGAACTAAGTACAAAGTAGTTCCAGGGACCCGTCCGTCTAATTGCCAGAATGGAGCAGAAAAAATATTTTTCAGTTCCAATGCAAATTGGAGACGGCTGCGGGCTTTTATTTTGCCTTCCTCTGGATAAACAAGAATTTAGGCAGGTTATATTGGCTATGCACAAGTTTTTTTCAAGCTGATGTATTGTGTAAATAGTTATGTAATAGTTACAAATAGTATACTTCATTATGATTACAAAAATATTTTTTTCTTTATTTTCCACTTAATTCTTTTTTTTTCGTTTTCTTAAAGGGAAGTGGAATTCCGTGAAACTATAAACCATGCGTAAGTGACTATTATTTCTTTTTTTTGTTAACCACTCTGAACCTCCGTTGCTTGCTGTCACCAATGTTTTATTTCCAATCATAATTTCCCCACCTGAGCTGGAGATAAAACTCTATGGTGGGAGTGGATATTGCATTTTATATTGTTTATAGCTCACATCCAGGATTCGGTTCAGACTTCGGCATTATTCTGCAGGATTTATTGAAATCCTTGTGCCTGGCCAAACCAAATCCTAATTTGCATATGTAAATTAGGGGCTGGTAGGGAAATCACATGACTTTTTGTCACAAAAGAAGAATTTTTTCCACGTTTTCCTTTCCTGCTGTTGCACCCAGTGTATTTGTTTATGATACTGACATTTCTGTTAACATTTGGGAAAAATTTGCCACCCTTCTTGTTAAGGTCACTGGCAGTATAACATTTGTCAGATGCTCTTAAAATGTTATTGTAAATTTTCTCTTTGAATTAATTGCGTGTTGCTTTTTAATGCATGTCCCGAGAGCTTACAACATCTGATTCACTACAAGTGCAGGAGTGTAGCAGGTTGTTGAAATCTGTACAAGGGTAGGAGACACCAATTGGCCACACAGAAATTAGGAAATGTGATTTAATTCACCAGAGCAGACAAGGAAAGTATACACAGATGAACACCTTGTAAATGTATCTTTCGAGAATATATTTAAGGTCTTATTCAGAGCAGCAGAAGGTCACTGGTTGATAAGGGAAATTCAAATATCTCAAACTTGGACTAATTTTACCAAATTCGACCAAACCAAGAATTAGTATTCTTAAAGGGCCAGAGTATAATCATCTTGAAAATCAAATTAGAATCTTTTTAAAAAGCTTGAGTTGAGTTTGGATAATTCCCTAGGGAAATTTTTAGACTTGAAGAGATCGGAAAAGGAATCATTATTTTATGTAAGAAAAAAATCTCCACAAATACCTAATAACTTATTATTTCTCAAGTAACTTGTTGCTGATTCCAGTCAGAGCTGAGATCCAGATTCTTTCTAATAATGTTACATCATGTCAATTGTCTGTCTGTCCAGGGCAGGTATGTTAGAAGTGATATTTTCAGAGAAATAAATCTGCACTTTGTTGTCTACCTCTGAAATACAGTTTTCTTTTCATCTTTTTTTCCTCCATAAAGGGCAGACCCATATGCAGATCCATATGGTGACTTTGAAATGGAACGCTTTTGGCGAGGAGGCCAGTATGAGAATTTCAGAGTGCAGTATACAGAAACAGAGCCCTATCGCTACAGGGTAAGAAAACATTTTTTTTTGCTTTTTGACTGGGTTTTTTTTACTTAATTTTAGGAATCTTCTATTGACTTAAGGGGCATTTGCAATGGGTAACATCCAACATTTATGGGCACAAAATAATTGCTTTAGACAGAAAGTCTCGTTGATTTGTGTTTCAGCTGTTGGTTTGCATATGTGGGCCCATCTCTGAATGATCAAATAGTCCTGATGTGGAATGACACATGTATTCCATTTTTGTGTTCCTGTCTATGCATGTGTAGACACATCAGGCAGCAGTTTATACCAATCATCCTATACCCCTAATGGATTGCATTTGGTTTATCCAGACATAATTTAAGATATTGTTTTACAGATGCCTCTTGTTGGGGGGGGGGTATAACTTTGGCTAATCCTGAAGTTATAAAACTTTTGCGATTTCAGACATTATGGGGCCGATTTATTAAGGGTCAAATTGAAAATTCTAATTTTCTAATTTTTTTTTTTATGGTCACAACTGTCAAATTCGACTAGGGAATTATCCAAACTCAACTCAAGCTTTTTAAAAAGATTCTAATTTGATTTTCAAGATGATTATACTCTGGTCCTTTAAGAATTCTAATTCGACTATTCGCCACCATGTATAAGTCAATGGGAGGGTCCAGTGACCAATTTGGAGATGTTTGTAGCCTTCCTGACATTCAAGTTTTTTTTGGAGAAAAAAACGGTTTGGTCGAATTTGGTAAAATTAGTCCAAGTTTGAGATATTTGATTTTTTTTTTTTTAAATAACCCTCCCCGAGTCTAATTTGGAGTATATTAGAATCTAATAGTTTAAAAAAAACTCACATAAATTTGAAATTCAACATTTAATAAATGTGCCTCTAAATGACTTCTGTTGCAAATAGGACTGGATCCTTCTGGATCTATGTATATTTAGAGTCTTCTCATGAGTTCACAGGTGCAGGTATAAACTGTGATAAATCCTGAAAATGTTTCCACCATCTGCCCCACCATCGCCTGATACACTTGATGTTATTATCCCCAGCATGCTCCCAAACACACTAACTTTAATATTTCATGTTGGTGAAATTAGATGTGCGTGTTAGAAGCTCCTAATATGATCTTAGGCAGCATAACATTTGATATCACTGGGAAGTAGTCTCATACAATGGCCATAGCAGGAACTTGCTGTTGGCATTACAAAAACAGCATACTTTTGAGACTAACCTAAAATGATTGGATTTTTTAAAATAACTAACAATTACTGAAAATATGATCAGTTGCTCATTGACTTACACAGGTGTTATATATTGCACCAGTGAAGTTACCAATAGCAGTGCTAATTATTTTGCTTCGAGCTGGAATACAAAAACAAAGATTTGAGTGGTTGCAATAGGTAACTATGACTTGATAATTTGTGTAATATATATATATGTATGTTCATACAAAATATTGCTATTTCTTTCAGATATAAAAGTTAATTTTAAACAGGACTGTCTAAATGTATGTATATTTTAAATTATCATTTATAGTGTATAATTCAGCAGCATATGGACATGCCCTTGACTAATATATATATAATATATTCTGTATTCAACAGTGTATGCATATTGCCAAGTACAAACAAATGGTCTGTCAAATCTCTTATATGGCTTCGAGACAATTCAGTGGGCAGACAAGAAGACCTTAAATTGGCCAGAATGCTTAGTTATGTCCTTGCACGTATAATACACTTTAGTTGTTTTTATCTGACTTTTGCTAAAAAGTGCCCCAGACTGTAATTTCCCAGTTAAAAGAAATGGCCACTAATATCAGTTCTTCAGTTAAACTCTGCTGCCCCTTTAAGGAAAGAGATCGGGAAAGACAACGTGACCGAGAAAGAGATCGGGACAGGGAACGAGACAGAGAGCGGCGTCAACGAGAAAGGGAACGAGAGAGAGAGCGGGACCGAGACAAGGAGAGACAGCGACGAAAAGAAGACTGGGAGAAAGATAGGACCAAAAGAGACGAGAAAGAGCGACAAAAAGACAAGGAAAAAGACAAAGAAAAGGATAAAGACAAGACAAAAGTAAAGTCTCCTCTCCTGACAGGGTAAGTTCTTGGGTTTTTTTTCTTTCCTTTTGCTTTGTTTGGTTTATTACGGATTTGTATAGATTTGCATCTCCTTTTGTTATGTTTTGATTTGTAGATCCACTTTAATGTCGATTTGTTGGACTATCATGAAATAAAGGTTGTGCTGAGTGTAAGATGGCATTTAACTCTTGTGATCTTTGTCATCAGTAGAGAGGATGAAAAATGAGTATAGTTCACAACCTTTGTAACATTGCTTTAAGTGCTGTGGATTTTTGCACTTTCACTTTTTGTTGTGTGCCTGTGGATAGCGTTACAGCACTACAGTAGGGTAAAGGCACTTGCAAGGCAAACTTTCCCAGTTCAGATGAAGTACTTTCCTAGGCATTACAAGCCTATTGTATATAGCTTTGCAACATGGGAATTTTCTCTCCTCACACAGCATGACTTTATGTACACGTCTTTTCTCTTAGGCTCTCTTCCTGGTTTTATTGCTACTGTCTCAATTGTATTGCTTTGAAATGTGAGGTCAGTTCTTTTCATCATGCTTTTTTTCGCATGACTGACTTCAGCCTATATGCTTATGTAATTTGTTGTTACAAGTTACACCAAATATTGTTATGCAGTGGATGTTTTACTGTTGTGTCATTATATGCTGGCTTGGAATTTTTCCCAAAACTTGCTGGAGACCTGCGGGCCTAATGAGAATGTTGAACAGTTTAACAGCAAGGGGAAAATATACTTTGGGTTTTTTCTGGTTCTGAGGCACTTGTGTACCCCAACTCCTGTTAATTGCTCTGTTTGATTGTCCTTTACCAAAAAATTAGAAGCTGTTATTCTTTTAGTTCATGAAGCACATTATTACGGGGTCTTGTGCTGAAGTAAACAAGGCTTTCTAATCTATAAATTATGATGATGACTAAACTCACAAAGCATTGCTGTCAAAGAAAGTAAAGTATTTCCAGCTAATGGCAATGGCACACACAGCTGTTGTTTCCTGCAGGAGATCACACTTGCTGCAAAGCTTCCAAAATATACCTTATAATGCAGAAGTATAGGAATCGATGTACTGCTATTCTTCTGCATACTGTATATCTGTATAAATAGAAACGATATTTGCCACTTTGTCACCCTTGAGTGACAAAACACGACTCGTGTCCTTGCCCTACTGATTATATTTAAATTGTCACTAATTCTGAATACAAACATTCTAAAAGAACATATTTGTTAAAATGATGGTTTAATCCCTGCTTAAAACAACTATTGCTCTGCTTTCACATAACTTTAGTTCATAGTAGTGCATACAGAGTATAAAATACATCTAAAATCCAGCCTATCGACCTTATTTATACAAATATTTACATGGCTGCCCCCATGGCTACACAGCAGCTTATTTATATAAACAACAGCAGTGTTTCTGAAAGCAGTTTTACCAGTGCAGGGCAACACTACGTTATATTTTTAATTAATTTTTTTGTTGTTACTGTTCCTTTAAGGAATCACATGGGTGTAGTAAACTGTTTTCCTGTACAGTTTGTTTTTTTTTGTTTTTTTTATTCATTCCAGTGCATGAGAATTTATTTACGAATTTCAAATTCATGTGCGTTTTTAAAAACTCCCCTAAACTCCCATAAATTTGAAATCTGACCAATTGAAATTTAGTAAAAAGAAAATCAAATTTTTCAAACTCGGATGAATTAAATCGACCCAAAAACTCGAATCGAATTCGATTTGAATTTAAGAAACTCGAATGTCAGGAAGGCTGTAAACAACTCTGAATCGATCCCTGTACCTTTCCCATTTACTTCAACAGCGATTTGGCAGATTTTAGGTGGCGAATAGTCAAATTCGCATTCTTAAAGGGCCAGCGTAAGATAAATCTCGAAAATCTAATAAGAATTTTTTTTAAAAACCTGAATAGAATTTCAATAACTCCCTAGTCGAATTTAATAGTTTAGACCATTAAAAAATGTGAATTTCAGATTCTAATTTTAAATTCGATCCTTGATAAATTGGACCCTTCATGTTATGTCTAACTTAGGTAGCATTTGGATGTTCAGCACAGCTGGTGAGTACAAGCTGCACAGAACAATATGGGCTTTATTAACACATGCATACAAGTATGTAACTTAGCTTTACATTTTTAAACCTTTAAGAAGGCAAGAGGTTAATCAACATTGGAATTTTGAATTACAGTTAATAATTTTTGAATTACATTCCTTTGAGGTTTGATTGCATCAGGCCATGCTGTCTGTGATGCATAATTCATTTTACCAAGAGATTAATTTTGTGTGCAATAATTCTTAATGTGGATAGCTTCCCTTTTAAAGCAGCTCTATTTTAGAAACTACTTTCTGCACATCCATATATTTGAATGTAAATAGGATAAACATTGTGATGGTAAAAGAAGTGGCTTAAAGGGGAACTATCGTGAAAATGAAAATTTAATATAGAGGCATATGACACCAAACTGCTGCAAGAAGACAGAAGAGTAACAGATGTTGAGAGAGGTATAGTGAATATAAACTTGATTTTTTCAGAAACATTGCAGGCCCAGCCGGCCTGACCCAGCACGGTTTCACAGGCTTTGGATGGACGAGAACAAGATTATTTTTTGCTGATGATACTAAATTGTGCAGAACTATAAGTTCCATGCAGGATGCTGCCACTTTGCAGTGTGATTTGTCTTAATTGGATAACTGGGCAGCAAACTGGAAAATGAGGTTCAATGTTGATAAACGCAAGGTTATGCACTTGGCAGAAATAATATAAATGCAAGTTATACACTAAATGTCAGTCTGTTTGGAGTCTCCTTAACTGAGAAGGATCTTGGGGTTTTTTTGTAGATAAGTCCAGGAAGTGTCATTCTGTGGCTACTAAAGCAAATAAAGTAGTCTTGCATATAAATAGGGCATAATATCAAGGACAAGCATAATATCCAAGACTATTGTGATACTAAAATTTACAATTTGTAGGGATATTGGTCTTTTTCAACCCAACTTAACTATGTGCATGTTGCGTTATTCATTTAATAACATTTAATTGCCCCCTGGCTTAAGATGCTCATTATTGTTTCCAGCATAGCAGACTTTGGTGCTTGTGGTCATATTGTTTAGTAAAGGTGAACTTGGCTGGTGCTTTACCAATGGATACGGTTTATCTTTTGTGTCTATCTTTTTCCAGTTAAAGGCTGATTCATTTTCCCTCGGGCCAAGCTGATTTCACACCAAAAACGTAAACTGCAACTACTAAAAAAAATATTTTAAAAGTACAGATATGGGTGGGACCCCTTGTCCAGAGACCTTTTATCCAGAAAGTTCCAAATTATGGGAAGGCCTTCTATAGAGACCGTTACCAGCAAATAATTGTTAAAAAATGATTTAATTTATGTTTTCTCTTTAATTATAAAGTCATATTGGTGGCAAAACAACTCAATTGGGTTTATCTAATGTTTAAATGATTTAAGGTATAGTGATCCAAATTTACAGACAGATCTCTTATCTGGAAAACTCCAGGTCCCAACCATTCTGAATAACAGTAACCATAAATATATCTCAATTCTGTATATAGCATCTAGTAGTAGTAGTGAAGTAGTTAAACTAGTGTCTGCACTGAGCAGTCTGCAAGGCATTCCGGACATTTGCAGGTATTATTGAGTTTCCCTGTGACATTAAAAAAGTTTTCTATTAATAGTTCCTCTGTAGCTAAAAATGTCTCCTTACTAAAAATAACTGCTGTGTTTATTTTAGATAATTGCATCATACCTGTAAGTTCGCAAACCTGCAAGATGTTTTCAGCAAAAGCCTTCCAGCCTCCAGATTTATTCGCTGATAAACATGTAAAAACATGATGACCTTTACAGCATTCATTAATTGGGTACAGGAAATATGTAATGAGCATAACACATTCTGGATAAGGATTCTATATATAGCCCGCTAAGGAATCCCTGCATGTTGCTCTGGTAAAAATGGAATTTGCATATATTTTTCCAGATGTGTCTAGGAAATTAACATGCAGTTATAAACTCTAAGGAAACAAGAAAAAAAAGTTTTACATATAAACTTTTCATCCCACATATGACCTTACTATTTATAGCACAACAATAACAACTTAAAAAAAAATACCCAAGTTGCTCGGTATCATTCTGTCAACAAGGTACAAAAAGTTAACTTGTAAGTGAACTTCCCCTTTGCTGGCCTTAAAATCATGACTAATAGGTTGCATTGAATGGGTGTTACCTTTATTGGGCAATATTAGAAATAATGTGTCTCTGGGATGCAAGCATTTTAATAAAAACCCATAGAGATTATGTAACAGATTGGTATGGTCTGGAACCTGAATGTTTCATACTACAGGTATGGGGCCTGTTATCCAGAATGCTTGGGACCTTGGGCTTTCCGGATAACTGATCTTGCTGTAATTTTGATCTTCATACCTTAAGTCTACTAGGAAATCATGCAAACATTAAATAAACTGAATAAAATTGTCCATTTCTGCTTCCAATAAGTCTTTATTCGATCTTAGTTTGCATCATATACAAGGCACTGTGTTGTTATTATTACAGAGAAATAGGAAAACATTTTTAAAAATTTAGATTTGGATAAAATAGTCTATGGGTGATGGCCTTTCTGTAAATTGGAGCTTTGTGGATAATGGGTTTCCAAATAACAGATCCCATACCTGTAGTAGGGTTAAAGAGATACTGACACCAGAAAAAAAAAAGTTTATATCTATCATAACATTGTCTTTGCATGTTATTTATAATTTTGCCATAAAAGTATTTCCGCTACAGGTTGGTTGTCATATTAGTGCAGCAATAGTCGATTAGTGACTAATTGAGATAGGGCTGTGTCAGGGTTAGCAACTTCAACTAACAATTACCAAAGCAGCCCTAGACCTATATATAACGTTTAATGTACATTAATATTTTGAGAAGTATTTTTTCTGTGTCCGTATCCCTGGCCTGGATAATTTCTAAATGACAAAAGATGCATCTTGAACTCTCAGCCAATCTGTGGGGCTTAAAGGAAAACTATACCCCCCCCCCAAACAATGTAGGTCTCAATAGAAAGATATTGCATAAAACAGCTCATGTAAAACCCTGCTTCATGTAAATAAACTATTTTCATAATATTATACTTTTCTAGTAGTATGTGCCATTGGGTAATCTTAAATAGAAAATTGCCATTTGAAAAAAATAAGGGCCGCCCCCTGGGATCGTATGATTCACTGTGCACACAAACATATAAATATTTATTTAGATTTATATACCAGGTTGGTAAGATTTTTTAATATGATATAAACTGTGTTCATTTTGGGGGTATAGTTTTCCTTTAAAAAAAAAAAAAAAAGAGGGATTGAGGATATCCAGAAGAAACTATGCTTACGTCGAGATAGCAGTATTTTTAGTGACCCCTCGCATCCTGCTCATAGACTTTTCCAGCTCCTTCCCTCCAGAAGATGCTTCAGGAGCCTTCAGACCAAAACCAGCAGGTTTGGGAACAGTTTTTTTTTTTTCCCACAGCAGTGTCCCTTCTGAACTCTGTTCCGCATTGAAGCTCCAAGTATTTTAAATCCTCATGATTCCTCTCTTTTTTTTTTTTTCCCAATAACCATGTTTCTATTTAATTCAATACTTTAGTTTTTATATTGTCAATTGTACACCTGTTCATATTGCTCCCTATTTATTTGTACATACTACAAATTACGTTGCATTTTACGGTACATTGTACTATATTGAATATTATATATATTTATAGATATTGCATTTGCTGCTTCTTGCACTACTGATTGGATGCTAAACAACATTTTGTTACCCTGTAGTTATACACATGTAATGACAATAAAGTTGAATCTAATCTAATTTATTGCTGTGTAGTTGAACATAACATGTGTCAGGAGTCAAATCTATCAACTAAATTTGCATTAAAAACCCAAACATGCAGTTTGGGCATTTAACCAGTGATCTACCCGACAGTGAGGAATTGGAAGTTACATTTGAAGGCAGTGCTAAGCACCCTCAATAAGCTTACCGGTATGTAGAAAATGTGGGGTAAATATTCCCTTTAAATTGAAAGTAAAGTCTACTTTCTGGTCATGTGAGCACAAACACATAAACCGTTCCACTGACAAGCTTACTTATAAAAGTATTCAGCTTAGGGAAGAGAGGTTTTACGTTTTACAGAGGGCTTCTAGGTGTATTTGTTTATTTTAATTAGGGATGCACCGAATACACTATTTTAGATTCGTCCGAACCCCCGAATCCTTCGCAAAAGATTCGGCCAAATACCGAACCGAATCCTAATTTGCATATGCAAATTAGATGTTGGAAGGGGAAAGCATTTTTTACTTCCTTGTTTTGTGACAAAAAGTCAGGCACATGCCCTCTCCGCCCCTAATTTGCATATGCAAATTAGGATTTGGATTTGGTTCTGCCTGGCATAAAGATTCGGCCGAATCCTGGTGAAAAAGTCTCGAACCGAATCCTGGATTCGGTGCATCCCTAATTTTAATTGTGCTTGTACAAAAAAGAAGTGGAATGTGACTCTCCATTTCAGAATTTGCTCTGTTTAGTGCAAGAGATAACAAAGACCATAAATAAAATATTATAACAATAAGCAGAAGGTATGTTTAGCATAAGTCCTATCTATTGCACGGTAAAAGGGGGGTTATTACCCCCTTGAGGAAACTAAGCATTCAGAGCAGCATTGCCAGCATCAGGGTGGGGTCAATGTATTTCTTTGCAAAATAGAAGCAATGGGGCAAAAAGTAAGTTATTGTATTTACTGTGGTGGTTCCTTTTTTCTTATGGTCTTATTTTTGCAGTTACCTTTGTATATCTGTATATCTATATCTGTAAATGTGTATACAGGTATGGGACCTGTTATCCAGAATGCTTGGGACCTAGGGTTTTCCGGATAACGGATCTTTCCGTAATTTGGGTCTTCATGCCTTAAGTCTACTAGAAATTAATTAAAACATTAAATAAACCCAATAGGCTGGTTTTGCTTCCAATAAGGATTAATTATATCTTAGTTGGGATCAAGTACAAGCTACTGTTTTATTATTACAGAGAAAAAGGAATAATTAATAGTGTCATATTATAATAGATTCTTATTACAGGCACGTAGGTAAATAGAAATTGCTTACTGAGTATTACGTCTAAAAAATATTGTTGTCACCAAGTCCTCTGATCTTCTTATCTGTGCTCTGATAATGGTAATTCATACAGGTCAAAGTAAACTGTTATATTGTTTATTTCAGTGTTAAATCTGTTTGGCGGCAGTGTGGCTTTGTGTTTATTGCATATCAAGTGCAATCTATCCTGTATTTACTCCCAGCAAGTTCTAAATTTGTTCAGTCGTTATTGTAACTGTAAAGCAATTGTTATGATGCAGCAGCCAACTGTGATGCAAGTTGATTTTGCAGGGTGCTGACGTAACCCCTTTCCCTCAATGTCACACTTTATGTTATACAAATAGCAGTCTTTGTTTTCAGTAGCAAACTGGCAACATTACCTTATAATGAAGATGGAAGGACGGCTTGCAGCTGGTATCTGATCCCTACGATGAAGGCTGGGAATTTGCAACTATAAAGACAACTGGATTCATTTATTTGTTATTCTCACCAAAATATATAAATCTGCAACACATGTTCACTATGGGATGTTTGACTTTAAAACCAGTGTCTGCATCGGTCAACATGGTACACATGAGACAAAGTTGATTTTTTTTTTCTTTTTGTGTAGAGAGCCATAAATGGCCTTTGACCCCTGTTTATCTTTCTGTGTAAGAACCAAACCCATTGTATGCTACAGAGCTTGTATGTTGTCTGATGTGTAAACTTGTTTCATATAGCCCAAACTTTAGTGGCTGCTCACATGACCAAACAATTAGGACTATCATTTACATACACTGTATGGCAACCAAAGCTTTAATGTACTATTTTAAATGAGAAGGAAAGCTATGGAAACATTTTATTGCCAATAGATTAGCTGCAATAGTGCAAGCTAGAATGCTATATTTATTCTGTAGAATGTTTTACCATACCTGAGTAAAAGCTCTAGAAGCTCTCTGTATGTTTAGGATAGCAGCTGCTGTATTAGCTTGGTGGGACATCACTTCCTGCCTGAGTCTCTCCCTGCTCACATATAGCTCTGGGCTCAGATTACAGCAGAGAAGGAAGTGGAGGAGAGCAGCAAACTGAGCATGCTCACGCCCGGGGCAAGTAGGCTTAAGCTGAAGGCAGGAAGTGTGATACAGACGCCCATGTGTACACAATAGAAGGAAAGAAATGCAGTGTTTCTTTTGACAGAGAACTCAGAGCAGCACTACTTTGAGGGCTTACTTGTATATTTCTGATAAGCGCATCTGGAAAGATTGATCCATTCCTGTTAAACAGAACTGGTTCTGGTGGTAGGGTTTTGGCGCTTTGTGCATTGAAATCTTCTGACAAGTTCTTGTACCTGTTTTTTTCCATGCAGTTGGTACCTAAAACACATCAGAATGCAAATGGTGGCAAAAATATATACCCTCAAAATGAATACAGCATCAGTTTGTATCATATTAAATGGTCTTTTAAAGAATCTTACCAAATTGGAATATAAATTTAAGTAAATATTGCACTTTTACATAATTTCCCTTGGGCCCCCATTTTGTGATGGTCTCTGTGCAGCCTCAGAGATCACCTGACCAGAAATACTACAACTCTAATATAAGTATATATTATATACTAATATTAGATATTACATGACCTGGATGAATGAATATCTTTCTAGTCCTTCAGATCTAACTGTAACAGGAAGAAGTGTGCAAGCAAAAGACGGATTTTGTCCATTAATTCATTTGACCTGTTTAAAATTATGCAGCCTGAGAGGGGGTTCCCAAACTTTTTCACATGACTGTATAGTCATCATATTAAATGAATATAGAAAGTCTTACACATATTTATAAAGCTGCATGGGGGGAAATACATTACCATATTAATATGATGATACTTATGGCACATCTTTATAAAGCCATACAGTGATTTGTAATAATACAATTGTGTAGACGAGTAAAACTTTTGAGATCCACTTTTTTTAATACATCCCTTTTAACTGTTGTAGTTCCTGCCTGCCTGAATGTTTTCCTATTACTTTTAGTGGTTTACAACTGGGGAAAGGTGATTTACAATATTGCCCTAATGTTTGCAGTTCGTCATGTGGTAAAGAAAGCGCTTGCCTTTATAAATAAGCTAAATGGCTCTTTGGAATAGATTATTTCCGTGATTGTAGTGCAGTGTGTTGACATGTCAGCCCTGCAATAGAGCGAGACGTGACGCAAGATGAACACTTGGCCTCAGTCAGCACTTTACCAGAGCTGTCAATAACTTCAACAGCCAAAAAGGTACAAGATACTTAGTGAGTCCAACGCGTTTTCAACCAAAAGGGTATTTATCATTAGTGCCCCTGAGGAAGACCCTTTTGGTTGAAACGTGTTGGGCTCACTAAGTATTTTGTATCTTTTGTTTATTTTTTCTTTTGTAATAAATTAATGTTTTTCAATTGGGTGTGCAATCCATTTTTATTGGAGACCCTTATGGGGAGCTTCCTATGGATTAGCACCCCGAATTCTAATTTTGAGGGTGTGCCTCCTTTCCTGTTTCTATAGAAATAACTTCAACAACTACATTTTCATTTTTCATGCAAAAATCTGCGATGCAAAGAGTACAGTGATTCACCTTGCTGTGCAAAAAAGAAAAGTTTGGAGGGGGGGGGCAGTGTTGGCAGCAGCATATGTTCTGCCTCAGGCAGCAGTAGACCCAGGATCACCCCTCTACATCTGCACCTTTAGAAATATGTTCCCAGGTGTGCTCCATGACTAGCAGGCTAGACTACATATTTCTACTATGGATGGATATTCTTTTAGCTTTTGTGTGTGTGCCAAAACCCAGCAGTCACGGAGCCATGTTCTATTTTGGCTAACACGCTAGCTAAAATGCCCCTTAGGGAAAAGTACCTGGATTCCTTCCTTTTGGCTTGCATTCTTTAGATTCGTCTGTCACTGAAATGGCAGGCAGACATACTTTTAGGTTTTAATTACTGGTTCCATGCCATAAAATAAATAAAACCACTTTAATGTGAAAAATGATCTTCAAGGAGTAATAATAGCTACAAAAGGTTATTTTATATAGGAGTAGCTGTCATACTGACTTTTAGCACTTAGATTGTATATGGAAATATTTTCCCATTTCCATAAAATGGGCGGTATATTTGAGGGGTAAATCTAATTGTTTACATGATATAAATTGTGAATTGTTGGGTATGCTCCCTATATGTGTTCAATAATTGACTTGTACTGAACATACTTTTTGCCTTTTTTAAATCAAAAGAATCTGTGCTAAACAGGGAATTTGAAGTGACTCCGTGTTTGGCCCCTGTGAGGTATATAATTTGATTACCAGTGCACAGATAATCTCCCTTGCATAATAGACTTCTCCTAATCTGTGTGTCAAAACAGTCACAAGAAAGGGTGAACTTGGTACCTCTAGTTCAAGAGTGCCCATACTTTACTAATGCGAGGTCTACTTTTAGTGATGTTGTCCCAATATGATCTACAACCATAAAAGCATTGTTACTATCATGTTCCATGGAAAATATTACTTAAATAATGATTTATGAGAACATATTTTGCTATATTTAAAGGAGAAGGAAATATAGCAAAATAACTGCCTTTTGCACAAATCTTGCATGTAGAGAGACATGATGTCTGGTGATTTTGATATAATGAGCTCTAATACGTCTTCTATGCAAAAAGAGCCCCCCTATAAGATATGTTGGATCTTACTGTCAGGGTCGTCACCTGGCCGGTATTTTACCGGCATGGGCGGTAAAAATGATGCTTGATATCAATGTTATTAATAGGGAAAAATGGCAAAAATATAGGAAGGCTGGTATTTTTTTCCAGAAAAAGTGGCAACCCTACTGTCAGTGAGTATCTGACACCCAACTGCTGCATGATGACAGGAAGAAAAGAAACTGATGCTGAGCGAGGAATAATGAAGATAAAAAGCTACAGAATCTTTATTTGATTGTATTTAGAAAGTGTCTTATTTCAGTATGCTGAAGCTTATATTACATATTCATTTTTGCGATAGTTACCCTTTAATTCAGGCTTCAATTTGGGATTTGTCCAAATCCTGGAACTTTTTGCAAGATAACAATCTTTCCGTAATTTGGATATTCTACTAGAAAATCATGTAAACATTAAATAAACCAATAAACTGGTTCAGCTTCCAATAAGGATTAAGTATATCTTACTTTGGATCAAGTACAAGGTACTGTATTATAATTACAGAGAAAAAGGAAATCATTTTTTAAAACTCTGATTATTTGGATAAAATGAAGTCTATGGGAGATGGCCTTTCCGTAATTCAGAGCTTTCTGCATAACAGATCCCATACCTGCATTATGTGATTCCTTACCTGTTCTGCAGAAGGTTTAGTGGCTACTGTTGTTCTTTTGTAATTGTATTGTAAAACTACAGGCCTTATCTTGATGGATCCTTAATCAATTACCCTTTGTTCAACTAAACTAATAAAGGCATACCAAGTGCAAATATAAGTTAAGCATGAAAGCACTGAATTATTTACTCTTCTTTCTGTTTGGCGGCTGGATACCTTAAAGAGTTAAAGTGTACGTGATAAAACTGCTGCTTTTCTAATGATATCAGAATGCAGCTTTTGTACAGGAGCCGGCCGTTGTAACACTGGAAATTCACAGTCCCGTATAAAAGTCCAGCACACCAGAATTGGTTGCGTCACAGCAGGGATATGACATCAAACTTATTGGCAGCAGATAAGCGATGCCCATTGGCAGTAGTATGCAAATAAAGAGAAATACGTAACAGGACAGTCAGTGCAGGGTGTTTGTGTAAGTGCTGATCTAGATAAACTTCTCTTCCTGGTTAAATACAATCATCCGAAAATCGTTATTGTAGCCACACCTGCGCTTCCAGTTTAACACTTTACCTCTGTGATCTAAGCCCTTGCAAATTGTTGCTGGATTCATTCTCTTAAAGGAACAGTAACCAAGGAAATGAAAGTGTTTTAAATGAATATCAATACAGTGTACTAATGCCCTGCTGTTTGCTTAAGATACACAACTATAGTTTATATAAATCAGCTGCTGTGCAGCCATTCAAATTCAATTCAAAACACTTAAATTGGTTTGTTACTGTTCCTTTAAAGTGGATGCCCACCCAAATATTCTTTGTTTTAATAAAGAAAGAAATATTTTTCTAAGCAACTTTTCAGTGTGCATAAATGACCAATTATTTTTATATTTGCACATGATGGAAAACATTTATGACTGGACTTTTCTGTGCAGGATCAGAAACAGGCAGATCCCCAAAACAAATACCTATTTTTTTTAAGACATTAGCCCCACAGGGATAGGTGTGGGGATGCTACATGCACATGGAAATTTTGACTCCCTCCTGAGGAATAATGGAAAAAATATAAAGGGGTTTATAGGAGCATTGTAAGGCTAAGTAAATTAGAAGTAAAAAACAATGGAAATGTGCCAGCTCTGTTCCATTTTACTACAAGCATAGCATAGAGGAGATTGATCAGTGCACATTCCTTGGGCTCTGTGCTTTTAACAGTTATCTATTCTCTGCAAGGGTATACATCTTTAAAAACAGGGTGTTGGATGTTTATAATTATGTAACTGCCAAGCCACAATAAAGCATCCAGGTAAACCCATAGGCTGGCTGTGCAGTTGTATTACTTGGGAAGAGTTTCTCCTGCCTAAAGCATTGAACTCACAGGCAGATCCTCACCCCCTGTAGCTTTTACAGGGGAAGACATTTATTGGGGTAATGTAATGCAGGTATGGGACCTGTTATGCAGAATGCTCGGGACCTGGGGTTTTCCGGAATAACGGATCTTTTTGGATCTTCATACCTTAAAGGGCACCTGTTGGGTAAATATGTTATCCCCAACTAAAGGTGCGGGCTAATAGAGCCCACACTCTGGTTGGGGGATAACCGTAGTTTTTTTTTAAAAAGAAATGCTCCCAGCCAGTGCTGGGCTAACCGCACAGGAGGGAGCTCCCGGGTTGCGAGCAGCAATGTCCGGTCACTCGAATACACACCGACACAACTTACATTTTTAAATATTTATTTTTATTGTTACTGGTCCTTTGACAAGAAATTCATATTACCTCTGGTAATATATTAAGAGCTGCCATGTTAGTTGTTTTTATTTTCAGTCATAGAATTGAATGGTGTGGACCAGTTCGATGAAGGCAGTAAATACTTATTTACTGACTGGGATGTCCATAAGTGCTCAAGAAAAGCAATCCGTTACAGTGTGAGTGGTAAAGGGTTGTTGGATGACACCAGCAGACAGCAAGCCAAAGGATACACTTCTCATCTGTAAAATTTGCCCTTGAATGCTTAGGGTCTGGCCACACGGGCAGATTCGGGGAGATTAGTCGCCAGGCGACAAATCACCTCTTCTTCACGGCGACTAATCTCCCCGATCTGCCTTCCACCGGCTAAAATGTAAATCACCTGGGGGCAGGCACACGGAGCACTTCGTTTTCCTAAGTCGCCCGAAGTTTCCTCGTGAGGATCTAGCATTTGCTTCATGATTTAATAGGACTAAATAACAGAAATACAAATAATTTATTCAACACTATCTTTTTATTAGAAACTCTATCATTTGGAAACATAAGCAGTGAATTCTATAATGTAGTTTGGCTATAGTGTTTTTTGCATAGCAGGTGTACAGGGGATTGTTCACCTTCAGATAGTTCACCAGAAATAAAGACTTTTTCCATTTACTTTCTATTTTCTATCTGTGACCGGTTTTCTAATATTGAAATGTAAAGTTTCATTTTTCTAAAGCACCACTGGGAGGGGGGTCGCCGACTCCAGAGTACTGCAGTGGGTCGGGTACCCGCGAAAACCTGCAGGTTGCGGGTAGACGTTCCGGGTGCGGGTATAGACGCAGGTCAGGCCACGGGTCTTCACAATAGCGATTTTTACTCCTTTTTTCTTATCAAACCTACTTCTGATGATGTCACTTCCGGTTTACAATGACAGCACTTCCTGATTCTTGATGGTCAGCGGGTCCGGGTTGCAAATCAGCTACTTGCGGGTCCAAGTGGCTAAGAATGCCCGGGTTGCGGATTGCAGGTTGAGGGTACGGGTTCCAAAAAATTATGGACCCACGCAGGACTCTAACTGACTCTTTAACTGTTCAAAACTGATACATTAAGTTGATACATTTATTATATTTGTCTGTATATTTGTATAGTTGCTAATATTCCACAGTTACTGCTTAGAAATATATCCACTAAATGTAGCAAATTGTAACAGTTCAGAATGCTCCTGGATCACTGAGCTGCCAGACTGAACCTCTAAGTGTATATAAGTATTAACTTAAAATTTAAATTTTTGAAAAACCGGTAAAAGATGAAAAGTGAAAACAACTGAACTGAAAAAAGTGTTTGGAAGGTGAACAACCCCTTTATTGTTTCTCACCACTCCTATTGGATGAAACATTTTTATAAGCTGGCATTATACATCCAGGTGTAACTGCCACATTGGCTTCTTCAAACCAAGTTGGTAGCTTATTGGAACATATATGGCGCAAAACCAACAGCCTGCTGACCAGTATCTATGTGTTTAAATATCACATTGGGCAAGTGCCACATAAATCTAATAATGAATTGGCCTATAACTACATTACTAAATCAGCCCGATATAGCCCACCATGTGGATGTCTACAGTAGGCAAATTTCAGCTCACTGGCTACCTTGTGGGTCATGCAAATTAAGACTGTTGCTAATCAAATACAGGTATGGTATCTGTTACCTGTCTTTCAGGTTTACTATATACAGGTATGGGATCTGTATCTGGAAACCCATAACCCAGAATGCTCCAATAACAGCCTGTCTCCCATAGAATCCATTATAATTAAATAATACAAATTTTTAGAAACGATTTCCTTTTTCTCTTTAGTAATAAAACAGTACCTTGTACTTGATCCCAACTAAGATAAAATTAATCCTTATTGGAAGCAACACCAGCCTATTGGGTTTATTTAATGTTTACATGAAGTTCCAAATTACAGAAAGATCCGTTATGTGGAAAACCCCAAGTCCTACACCTGTACTACTATACTATACTATGTATCTCTATAAAGGCTTCTTCTGTAATTTGGATCACCATACCTTAAAGAAATACTGACACCAGAAATTAAACTCTTTTTTTTACATCTATCATAATATTGCCTTTGAAAGCTACTTAGAACTTAAAGTATTTGCAGGATGCTTTTACATTACCTGTCTGATGCCCCATGTTCCTGTATGAGGGGGCTGCCATATTTGTGCAGCAGGAGTCTGTTAGCATTAGAAACTTTAACTGACAGGCTGAGATGGGACAGTCAGCTTGGCAAAACAGGCAGGTTTAGAAACTGCAACTAACAATTGCTAACAAAAACAAACCTCTCGGCAAAAAACAATCAACATGCCCTAAAGGTAACTTTTAATGTACATTCATATTTAAAAAAGTAGTTTTTTAGTGTTAGTATCACTTTAAGTTCACTAACAATTCAAACATTAGTTAAACTCAATTGTTTTGTCACCATTAGGGGTCCATGCAGCAAGGTACTGTTTTTATTAATATAAAGAAAAATAAATATTTGAAAAAATGCATTTATTTGCATAAAATTTACTCTACTAGATGTCTTTCACATAATTTGCAGCTCTGGATCCCTTGTCTGTATTTATTTGCATGAAAATGCATATCAACTAGTTCTATGTTTTCTGTTTCTAGCTGCTTAACCATTTTATTGGTCCTGTAGGAAAAATATTCAAGTTTGGGTGATGGCTCCTCTGGACCTACAGTAAGGGGGGGGGGGGCGTATGTGGGGAACTCCTTGCAGCTATTGTACCATTGATCACTTTAATATGTCGTATTTGTTATGTGGATAAGCAGGTCCTGTTTTAATTATATGATAAAATGGCGTGTGTGCGAACGTCTGCATGCAAACCTATGAGCAACCAGGCATCCTTAGGGTAGGGGCACACTGGGCGATTCGGGGAGATTTAGTCGCCTGGTGACCAATCACCTCGTCTTTGCGGCGACCAATCTCCCCGAAAGCCTTCCCTCTGTCTTTTGCCAGCTAAAATGAAAAATCGCCTGCGCTAAAGCACACGCGGCAGTTCATTTTCCAAAGTTGCCTCATGAGGAAACTTCAGGCGACTTTGGAATGCGAAGCACCGCGTGTGCTTTAGCACAAGCGAGTTTTGATTTTAGCCGGCGCAAGACAGAGGGAAGGCATTCAGGGAGATTGGTCGCAGTAAATTTACAGGCAACTAAATCTCCCCGAATAGCCCAGTGTTCCCCTACCCTTTGCCTTGGGGAGGGGAACTTGCTCAGCACTTGCTTGGCTCAACTAGGGTTGGACAACAGGGAATGTATGTGCCTTGGGCCCCCAAGCTTTGGCTCTTCTGCCTACCCCCCTAGTTCCAGCCCTGCTAATAGCAACCCTAGCCTAAAGGAACTCCTTGAAACTAGGATATGACATTTAAGATATGTTACTTCCTAATGAGGCAATCTCGAAATTCTGTAATTGACCTTTCCCCTAGAATCACACAGCTCTGATTGCTGCATGTTTACAATTGTTTCAGATGAGGCAACAAATCGTAATGCAACTGCATCTATTCAACATGCTGACACTCCTTGTTCCTGGGAGTTGTATTGGGCACAGTTTCCTCCTAACATCTTAGATTGATCATTTTTTTATTTACCAAGTATCATTTTTAGTTTTTGTTAGAACTTAGTTTTTATTACAGATTTGGAAATGTTGCCTGCATTATTGTTTGTGTACTTATATTGCAACCTTTCATAGTTGCTTTGTTCATAACATAACATGGCATGATCTAGGGCTGTTGAAACTTAAGATGGCCATACACGATAAAGCCTTTAATTTTACATTAAACTGATTAAAGCTCATTGACTTTGAGAACTCCTCATTAAATGCTTTCAACCTAACTGCATGTAGTCATATTGGTGGACTGGGAGGAACAAAAACTAGACACTGACCTCCACCCAAATCAGAGGATTGCCCCTGAATTCTGTATCCAAATGAATATGTGCTAATATGAAATTACACTTCAGAGCAGGGGGCCAGTGATTGGAAGGGCCATTGTATGTGGGGTCCAGCCTTTCCGGATAATGGCTCTTTCCGTAATTGGGATCTTCATACCTTAAAGTGGACCTGTCACCCAGACATAAAAAGTGGTATAATAAGTTAAACATGAAACCTAAATTATTTTTTTATTAAAGTGTTCATAGCTGTTGTAAACTCGTTTAAAAATCTCAGCTGTCAATCAAATATTGCCTGCCCCTCCTCTATGCCTTAGGCATAGTTGTGAGGCAGGCAATTAATTTCACTTTCCATTCAGCACTCTCCTAGATCTCACTTCTCTCCCCACATTCCCCCACTTCTCTTCACCATTTAATTGTGTAACCAGTGCATGGAGATTGACATCAGGTCCCCCATTCTGGTGCGCAAACAAGATGTTGAGATGATGCAAGACTTGTCTTAATAACAGTGTCGACAAAATGGCTACTGTCTGCTTGCTATAATTATGAATTCCCAGACCAAAGGAAACAAGATTCAAATAATTTATGCAGTGTAAATTCATTTTCATGACAAACATGGTAAAATAGGATTTGGAATAATTTTTTTTGGGTGTGGTGTCCCCTTTAAGTCTACTAGAAATTAATGTAAACATAAGCGTTATTGCTTCCAATAAGGATTAATTATATCTTGGGATCAAGTACAAGCTATTGTTTTATTATCTCAGAGAAAAGGGAAATCGTTTTTAAAAATTTGGATTATTTGGATAAAATGTAGTCTGTGAGAGATTGCCTTTCTGTAATTCTGAGCTTTTTGTATAATGGGCTTCCGGATAACGGATCCCATACCTGTACAACAAAAAGCAGTAGCATACCTCCCAACATTTTGGAAGTAAAAAGAGGGACAAAAAAAATTTTTCTGCACGTAGCGCAGCAATTTTGTTGACCACACCCCTTTCTGTGACCACACCCCCTAATTACCATGTTTGTTTTACAAAATTTGGCAGGTTATGAAAGTTTGAAAATATTTCTCCTTATCTAAACTGTGTTTTTGTGTCTCAAAATTGTTACAAAGTATCTTATTTGCACCTGTTAGCTGTTCTGGGCTCTCTGCTAAAAGCCAATTAAGTGAGAAACTTTGTTTCTTTTTCTGGCTGTTCAGTGCAGAGGAAAGAGGGACTTTCCAGTACAAATGAGGGACTGCGGGTTGAGCTGTCAAAAGAGGGACTGTCCCTCCGAAAAAGGGACAGTTGGGAGGTATGCAGTAGCAGTCTCCTGAAAACTCTAAATTGTGGGAAGGCTGTCTCCCATTGACTGCATTCAAATAAGTGAATTTAAAACAAAAAAATAAAACTGTACTAACTAAACTACATGAATGCACTGGTGGCAAATTGTATGTAGATCTGTACATTTAGTGCATACAACCATTTATTGTACTGCACAGTGGAATATGTTGGTGCTTTATAAATACATTATACACTCACCTCTTCTCTGCCCATGTCTCCGTTACTGCCTTCCTGATAGATACCTGCCCGATAAATCTCACAGTTCTCTCCCGCCGTGCCTGCATACTCCTCTGTTATAACAAGTAGCAAGCTTATCACCATTTATTACATTACCCCTAAATTTGCCCTGGTACAGTAACCCATAGCATCATATCAGCAGGTATCACTGTACTGGTTTCCCGTTTCGAAGCAAACATCTTACTGAACCAAATCTTTCTTATTTTAATACACTTCTTCATCTAGCATGAGCCAAATAAACAGGACATTTGTAGTAAGTGTGTTCTGCATATTTGTTAAACAAAAGACATTTTCTTTCTCTTAAGTTTTTTTTTTTTCAGTTATACACTACTTATGTTTTCACCCTTGCTATTTCAAATCAACTTCTACAGAAGTACCCAGTTACGGTTCTGCTAACAGGTGCAGGGGTATTTGGTATCCAATTATATTTGGCTTACCCAAGTGATTTTTCGTTTAGTTCTCTTTCAAATCAATAGACAGAATGCATTTTCAACATAGGCCCTGGTTTTTTTGCTCATGCTTTAACTGGGTGTTTATTGACTTGATGAATCAAATTGAATAATAGTTATTTATATTTTTGTAGCTTTCTAACTTTTCTTTGCCTATCTTGATCCATATTTCCTTATTTTGCAATTTTTCCCTTTGTTAGCATTGTTTCCTAGTCACAGTTAGAAACTGTATTGAGAAATTGACTTGCCCATAGCCTTGTCCTGGCAATATGAGGTTTGTGCAACCAGACAGGATGTGGTTGTAGGTAATAAAGGGTTCCCCCATACAAAACAGCTACTACTCGCTGCAGTAATACTTTTAGAGCTTTCAGAGTGTGTCATCACTGTTCCTTTGCCTTGGAAATGTATTGCCAATAAAGTGCACTTTGCACCTCCAGGACGCATGACCTAAAGTAACATAGTAAGTTAAATTGAAAAAAACAGTTCAAGTTCAACCTTTTAACTATTTTAACCTGCCTAACTGCTAGTCCTTCCTGACTCCAAAATGACAAACTAGTCCCTGGATCAACTTGTACTATGAGTTATCTTCCATAACCCTGTATTTCCTCACTTGCTAAAAAGCCATCCAGCTCCTTCTCAATCTAATGTATCAGCCTGTACAACTGATTCCGGGAGAGAACTCCACATCATCACAGCTCTCACTGTAAAAAATCCCTTCTGAATATTTAGACCTAATCTCCTTTCTTCTAATCGGAATGGGTGACTTTGCGTCAGATAAAGCATTAGAGAGATTATTATATTATCCCCTTATATATTTATACATAGTTATCATATCACCCTTAAGCTCCTCTTCTCTAGTGTGAACATCCCCAATTTGACCAAGATTTTCCACACCTTTTACCAATTTAGTTGCCCTTTTCTGTACCCTCTCTCATCCAAAACTGTATGGCATATTCTAGATGGGGCCTTACCAGTGCTCTACACAGTGGAAGAATGACCCCCTCCTCTCGTTAAAGGAGAAGGAAATTCCCTGGGCGCAGAAACCCTCCCCCCTCCCCTGTGTTGCCCCCCTCCCTTCTCCCCCCCTGGCCTACCTGTCCACGTGGGCAAATTCCCCTAACTTGTTACCCCTCTGCGCAGGTCCTGTCCACGGAGTTCACAGGCTCCATCTTCTCCCAAGCGTTCTTCTTCCTGCTTTGGCCGGCGTTTTAGGCACATGCGCAGTAGGAGCATATATCTGGTACGGATCTACTGCGCATGTGCCAAAAGTCACAAAGTTTTCCAATTTCACTTCGTGACATTCGGCGAATGCGCAGTAGATCCGTACCGGATAAATGCTCCTACTGCGCATGCGCCAAAATCGCCGGTCAAAGCAGGAAGAAGACCGCTTAGAAGAAGATGGCGCCTGTGAACTCTGTGGACAGGACCTGCGCAGAGAGGTGAGTAACAAGTTAGGGGCATTTGCCCGGGGGGACAGGTAGGCCAGGGTGGAGGAGGGAGGGGGGGCAACACAGGGGAGGGATTTTTGCGCTCAGGGGGTTTCCTTCTCCTTTAATCAATGCCCCTTTTAATACAGCTCAAGACCTTACTTTTGGATATTATTTTTTTTTAATAATGGAGTCCCTTCCTTTTATTTCTTTTGCAGCCGCCCAACAGATGCATCCAAGAAGGAGACCTCTACTACTGCTTTGGTAGCTACTAATACTGCTACCTCTGCCGCTGCTGTTGCTGCTGCCGCCACTGCTGCTGCTTCTGGTTCCCCTGCAGCAACTGGTTCTACACAGGTAAAAAGAGCAGATGAGTGGAAGGATCCATGGCGTCGATCCAAGTCTCCAAAAAAGAAGCTTGGTATTTCTGCATCACCCAGCCGAGGAAGGAGACGGAGGCACTTGTCTGGTTCCTCTGCATCAGGGTCCAACTCCTCGAGGTGAGACGGACAAAGAAGACATTGTTTTGTTCTAGGAAAGTTTGCTCTGGCTAAGGATTAATCCAAGAAAGAAAAGTAACAACGTTTTGCCATTTGCACTCTCAATAACAAAGCAAAAAACTTAGTCAGCCATAGTAACTGTTCACCAAAAGGGTGGGGTTATCCTATATGTGACTTTCATATCACTTATGGTAGCTGTGCACCTTAAATATGAGGTTTTTACAAGTGTACCCTTTCTTATCACCACTTGCAGCTATTCACTGAAATGGTGATTTGATCCCATGTTAACTTTGCCATTGAATTTAGTGTTTACATCAAGGGATGTTATCAGGCTTTAAGGAAAAAAAATCATCCTTTCCTTCACATTTATCAAAGAATTCTGGCTAAATATTACCCTGCATAATTTATGTTTCAGGTCATCTTCCCGAACCTCCTCATACACTGGTTCCTCGCGCTCTAGATCGTCATCTTATTCTTCCTATTCAAGCCAATCATCCCGTGGCAGCTCATTCTCTGGCAGTGGGTCCAGGTAACTTTTAAAGCATTTTTAGCTGTCTAATGCTTGCACTGTGTCTGATTTGTGAACAGTTTTCAGATAGGGATATCTTAACAAAGTTGTTCATAACCACAGGTAGAACTTCCACGAATCAAACTGCCATTGGCAAGTCACTTCACTTTTGCAAAGAAGGGTTGAATAAGCCACAGTCTTGATTGAAACATTTCTGAAAAATACACATCAGTAGACATTTCATGAAAATGAAATGGGTTTATATTTAATATTATAACAGGACAGTTTGTGTCATTAATTTAAAAGGCAAAGCATAATAATAGAAGGCTAAATTTCATGGATAGTGTGATAAGCATGATGTATCCAGGCATGCTATGTTATTCTTTCTTTTTTGTAACAGTGTTAAGTGGGCCATACAAAGACAGGTTTTAGCTGCGATTTGGCTCCTTCTAGCTTAATCAGTTTATCTGCCTGTGTATGGGGTATTCCGACATGCCTACCAGACAGTTATTAGACTTAAGGTGGTCACAGGACAGCAAAGGACAGGTTTAAATATCTTGGTGTGATGACTGCATTGAGCTCATTGATGTGGTCCTCATCCCGGCAGTCTGTATACCTCTGTCATTGTGATCTGATCATTTGGCCCTAGTGTTCATGTTTGGCATATCATGGAATGGTTGTTTCAGTGTATGTTACCTAAAAGGAACAGTGACACCAAAAAATTAAAGTGTCCTAAGGTAATCAAAATATAATGTACTGCTGTGCTGCACTGTTAAAACTGGTGTGTTTGCTTCAGCAACACAACTGCCGTTTATATAAACAAGCTGCTGTGTATTTGTGGGGGCAGCCATTATAGCTGAAAAAGGAGAAAAGGCACAGGATACACAACAGATGACCATAAGCTCTGTAGCTTGCAATGAGATTCTTTAGAAATTATCTATTTACTGTGTGTCTTGTGCTTCAATGGCTGCCCCCATGGCTACAAATCAGCTTGTTTATATAAACTATAGTTGTTTATCTGAAGCAAACACGTCAGTTTTGCCAGTGCAGGGTACCAGTACATTATATTCTCGTTCCATTACACTACTTCAATTTTTTGATGTTACTCTTCCTTTAAGAGATGGTGAATGCTTTAATTTGTGCTCTCGCCAGCAAGTGCTTAATCTTTAGCATGGGTAACATGCTGAACATACAAGGACATAGATATTGCATCCCAGAATTTTTATTGTTTATGTTCCTTATTTCTTGATTTGTGCATTGATCCTTGCAATCATCGGTTTTCATGTGGTGGGTATTGGCAAGCCAAGAACATAGATTGGCATTGCCTTTGTTTTCCAGCTCCCAGTAAAATCTACTAGCAGTGTTTTTTTCTGCCTAGATCATTCTCCTCATCTCCCTCACCTTCACCTTCTCCACATAAAGGACCCATAAAAACCAAAGGGGAGCCTAATGCAGCTAAAGGGTAAGTATTTAATGTTTAAAGAATGATTGGTGACATAGTATACACAAACAGTCTTTGGATTACGAAGGGGAATTTATTTTAGTTTAGGTTAGGGCAATAGGTACCTTGTTCAGCATAATGTGTTGAAAATATTTTCTGTTCTTTTAATTAAATTCTGTATTTTTTGTCTTTTCGTTATAAACTACCAATGATGTGTTTTTACACTTACTACCTGCCCTCACCTGTGTGACAAGAAATACACCCTGTGGCAACAGACTCCTTCCTTCCCACATTTGCTGCCTGTGTCTTTTCTTATAGTTAAAGAGTACTATAAGATGTCTATACATAAGTATAAAAACTGCCACCTTGGTCCGACCTTCCTCATTGACCTGTGATTGTTCCAACCCCTAGCCTGAGTGATCAATATCTGGCCAAAACTCAACAAGATCTCAGTCTGGTAGATTTGGTTTTTCCCATAGCCCTAATGCCCAATATTGGCCACCTCATGGTGGGCATATCATTGAAAGAACCATTAATTTTGGCAACCTCACTAAATGAACAGATTTGATCACTGTATGGCCAGTTTTATACAGAGGTTTAACTCTGAAATGCTTTTTGAATAATTACCTTCTCCATCTCCCACAACTGTTCTTAAGAGCCTAGAAGGTGGGGGATGAAGTGTAAATCAAAATGCTTTCACTTTCATTGTTATGCATTGTTTTCTAAAACCAGTAACTGTGCATGTTAACGGTTAAAATACTTGAGACAATAAAATAGTCCAACACAAACCATATTTATTGGGATCATAATTAACACAAGTATATATTGCCCCTGTAATATTTTAAGGGGGTTATTTGCACATCAAACACATTTTTGTTTTGTTTTTTTAGAGAAAAACAAATTTTGAAAAAGCCCACCGCTCCTCCAGTGACAGCATTGCCTGTGAAACCACAGAAAAGTGCTCCAGACGTTCCGAAACCAGGCGATAATAGAATCGGCAGACCAAAGGAGGTGACAAAGAAAGCTCGTCCAAGGAGGTAAATTGTACTGAGGGCTGGCAACCGTAGCCTGGAGCCCAGATTATAATCTCCAGTCGGGCCACCATCACTGGTCCTGTTGTCAGTGGCAAGGCTCGTGGGTTATGAATGGAATTTCTGGCATAACTAGAAAGTGGCCAGTAGGCAGACAAGTATTGTTTCATGAATAAAATCATAAAACTAATGCACATTAAAAGTTACCTATAGGTCACACTGATCATTTTTCGCTGATAGGTCTGTTGTAGTTTCTTGAAGTTCCTAAACCTGACTGTCCCTTTCTAGCACTGATGGACTATTGCCACACAAATATGGCAGTCCACTGATAGAGAAACATGGGAGATCATATAGGTAATATAAAAGTATTGTACAGATTTTATGGCAAAGACATGTAAAAAAGGTTTAATCTCTGCTGTCAATATCTTTTTAATATAAATAAAGGTACCAATGATGTTTCTATAGCTTTTTATTATAACTAGCAGTTCTAAAATAGAAGGGTAACCTCTTAATGCACCACCTACATTCACCATTTCAATGTCTTACTCTAAGGAGAACTCTAAGTGGCAGTATCAGTGGAAGTGCTAGCAGCTACAGTGGCTCTAGTTCTAGATCTCGGTCGGGGTCTCGCTCACTTTCCAGATCTTCGCGCTCCAGTTCCTCATCTGTCTCACCCTCTCCGTCTGCTACTAGGAAAGCAAGGTATGTAAGAAGGTTATATAAGGTTACATTAGACTTGAGCAATTTTTGAACATTCCTATGATGTGCTAACAATGGTCTTTGTTTTTTTGTTTTTGTTTGTTTTTTCTTGATCCATTCACCAGGAAATCTAGGTAGGTGGAACACATTTCTGTTGTAGAATTTACACTCTTTGTCAAATTACCTGCAAACTTTCTTCATGCCGCAGACGAGACATATATGCAGCGCTGTAGAAGTAAAGAAATTCTCTTGAGAAATGCTCTTTGCCTCGTGGCAAACTGGCACTCAACTTGAGGGAGCCGTGTAATATCCTTAGCTTATTAAAGTAGTGTGCAATTTATGTATATAAGTATAGTAAATAAGTGTAAATAGATCCTTATTATTTATGGCAATTTTACAAATTGTCACTTCTCTGTGGCTTTTTTTTCTCTGATAAGCTTGGGCCAAATTCAAGTCCTGTACCACTTGCAGACATGTTGCCATTTAATATATAATATTAATTATAAATTTATATTAATGTATAATGATGGGCATCAGTGAGCACAAATCACGCAATGCATATACTAATATCTTTTCTATACTGATAATGTGATTATTATCAGTATGAATTATTGTGGAGTTGATATGCTCTACCCCTTCTCTGACAAAATTATTTTTTTTCAGATCCCTAAGTGTGAGCAGTGTCTCTGCCGCATCAAGTATTTCCTCTAGCAGCAGCTCTGTGCGCAGTGCAGATTCTGATGATATGTATGCTGACCTTGCCAGTCCCATCTCTTCTGCTAGCTCCCGCTCTCCCACACCTGCCCACAACAAAAAGGAAAAAGGTAACAGCAGCATACTGATGCAAAGGATGCATCACACATGGGAGCCTGGCTAATGGCATACAGGGGGTTATGTAATAAAAGGCACTAAGTTTGCCCAGGAGCATTAACCCAAAGCAACCAGAAGGTAGAATTTACAGGTCACCTGTTGAAAAGCAAATATCCTATTGTTTGCTATGGGTTACTGCTCCTGGGCAAACTTAGTGCCTTTTATTGCATATGGGGTAAATTATTAAGGGAAATGTTACCTTGGTTAAGAGTAAGATAAATCATATATTTTGTTTTTTAAAGAGGCAATAAACTTTTATAGTTTGCACCGTGCACAGAACATGCTATCTGTGCATATTTCTTATTTCTATCTCTCTGTGTATTCCAGACTTGGCAGGGAAATGAAAGATGCATGACAGCGGGGTTATAATTCCCCATGTGCTTCAGGCTTAGGGGCAGATTTATCATATGGTGTAAATAATGACCGAATAATTCGTCAGGCATCGCTGTGTAAAATTGGCGTCATTATTTTACATGATTTTTCTTTGAGTAAATTCCACCTGAACTTACTTACAAGGTATGAAGCAGTGTAAAATAACGGCGGCAAATAAGTCGTGAAATGGCGTAAAACAAACATCACAATAAATTTGCTATTTATTTTGCATATCTTTTTACACACTTTTTTTTGTTTAAAGGAGAAGGAAAGGCAAAAATTAATACCTATTTCCCTGTAATCTACTCCCCAAGACCTACCAAATCGCTATGTTTGTAACTCACATATATTAATCCTATCGTGTATAATCCATCTGCTTCTTCTGCTTGCATAATCAGACACACAGGCGCCATATTGGTAAGGTAGCGTAGGCTTCCTAGTCTTCTTCACCTTACTGCGCATGCACGCATTTCACTCCCTTCCCGTGCTGCTTCTGTTACACAGCAGCCAGTTGTTCCCGGCCCCTTCAGCCTGCTCTCCAGACGGCTTTTAACTCTTTCCCCCCAACCCCTCCTTCTCCAGAATACTAGCTGTTTCTGTGTCTACTCACACAGAACGGCATCTTGCAGCTTGTTGAAACTCTCTGGCCCCCACCTTCTTCAATCGAGCAGCCGCTTCCCCTTCCTAGGAGTGTTCTTTTGTCCCGGTCCCTTCTGCTCCTCCAGCACAGCCCCTCCCATGAGCGTGCCAGTACACACATGCGGCAGCACGCTAGAAACTTTGCAGGGATGCTCAAAATAAAAGGAATTTTGCAAATAAAATTTGGCGCTTGGCAAGGGAGAGGGCTGATTTAGCAAAGTAAAATCTAGGAAACCAAGACATAAATCCCAGTAATAGACCCCATACAAATGCATATGCAAATGACAGCTCCCCAGTACATGCGCATAACAACTGAATTATGCCCAATGCGCTTCAAGGCTGCCTCGGGCAGCAGGGAGCAAGAGCCTGAAAAAAAAGTGACGTCACCCAACTCACAGCCTGCAGTGTTCAGACAGCTTAGCTGCTTCTACATGAGACCACAGAGGAATCTTTAAAAACGGTCAGTGATATCTATGTCCACAAGACTTCGTTTAGAAGGCTATTTCTGTTTTGACTTTCCTTCTCCTTTAACACAGCTTATTAAATAGACCCCTTATTAAATAGGCCCCTTAAAGGGATTATGTCATGATTTTTATTTCTGAATTACACTGTTTTTACTGCAAATAGTTCACTCTACCATATAAATTGTCATTCCTGAACCAGCAAGTGTGTTTTTTTTAGTTGTAATATTGGTGTGTAGGCAGCCATCTCAGGTCATTTTGCCTGGTCATGTGCTTTCTGAAAGAGCCAGCACTTTAGGGCAGAGCCACACGGTCAGATTCGGGGAGATTAGTCGCCCAGAGACAAATCTCCTCTTCTTCGGGGCTACTAATCTCCCCCGACTGCCTTCCCATCAGCTAGAATGAAAATCGCCGGCGGGATGGCACTCAGAGCTCTTTGTTTTCCAAAGTTGCCTCACGAGGAAACTTCGGGCAACATCGGAAAATGAGGCACTCTGAGTGCCATCCCGCTGGTGATTTATTTACATTCTAGCTGGCAGGAAGGCAGTTCGGGGAGATTAGTCGTCCTGAAACAGAGGAGATTTGTCGCCAGGCAACTAATCTCCCCGAATCTGACTGTGTGTCTCTGCCCTGAGGATGGAACTGCTTTCTGGCAGGCTGTTGTTTCTCCTACTCAATATAACTGAATATAACACAGTGAGACCTGGATTTTACTATTGAGTGCTGTTCTTAGATCTACCAGGCAGCTGTTATCACTGTGTTAGGGAGCTGCTGTCTGGTTACCATCCCATTGTTCTGTTGTTAGGCTGCTGGGGAGGGGAAAGGGAGGAGGGTGATATTATTCCAACTTGCAGTACAGCAGTAAAGAGTGACTGAAGTTTATTTGAGCACAAGTGATATGACTGGGGCAGCTGGGAAACTGACAATATGTCTAGCCCCAGATTTCAAAATTAAATATAAAAAAATCTGTTTGCTCTTTTGAGAAATGGATTTCAGTGCAGAATTCTGCTGGAGCAGCAATATTAACTGATGTGTTTTGGGAAAAAAATTCCCATCACAGTATCCCTTTAATCTTGTGCTGGGCAGTTATTTTATTAATGGTGTCAGGATATCCATTCTTCCTTTCATGCATCTTATAATGTCTCTACTGCTTCAGGAGACAAAACTAAAAAAGAAGAGCAAAGACTGACTAAAGAAGAACAAAGACTAACTAAAGAAGCGCAAAGACTGACTAAAGAAGCACAAAGACTGACTAAAGAAGAGCAAAGACTGACTAAAGAAGAAAAGCGGTCACGGGATATGGGACCTATCCAGCCTCTTAAAGCTGCTCCTGCTAAAGTTGCAAAAACTATTTCTGCTAATAAGCCTGCTCAACCGCCTCTTGTTCCAGCAGCCCCGAGTGGCTTCAGTGCCCACAAGGACATCAAACTGACTCTCCTTAATAAGGTTCTAAATCTCACTCCTTTATTTGTTGTCATCAGTGTTTGCAAGCTAGTAACTGAAATCTTTTCATTATTCTCTAAAAGCTCCATTAACCTGGTAACAATAAAAAAAAAAAAAAAAAGTCCCAATACATTATAATGCCTCTTTGGCTGCTTGCCAGGAGGAGTCGGACATGAGGAAGCACAGAAAGCAGAAACCACCCTGGAAATCCCTTTAACTCTTTATCTACTAAGCACAGCCTTGGCTCACTGACTGCTGTGATTTTCTAGCCTTTGACTTTTCAATGAATGTCGGTAAATAGTAGGGATGCACCGAATCCACTATTTTGGATTCGGCCGAGCCCCCTAATCCTTCGCAAATGAATCCACTGTGTACGGAACCCAATCTGAATCCTAATTTGCATATGCAAATTAGCGGTGGGAAGGGGAAATCATTTTTTACTTATTTTGTGACAAAAAGTCACGTGATTGCCCTCCCTGCCTCTAATTTGCATATGCAAAAAAGGCCGAATCCTGAACCGGATCCTGGATTTGATGTATCCCTAGTTAATAGGAAGTGTGCTATATTCGGTGTCACTCTGGACATAATGACAAACCAGTTAATTAGCCCTGGCTGCAATTTTCTCAGCAGTGGAGATTTGTAATCAGCTGTTGATTTGTGATTATCATTACTTACCACTTCTGTTGTATTTTTCTACTTGCTGTATCTTTTAGGTGGGAGACAAAGGGAACAGGAAACGCTATGAACCATCAGACAAGGACAAACAGGCCTCACCCCCTGCCAAAAAGCCCATGTTGTCACCAGACAGAAGTAAGCATTTCTTTACATTGCTATAATACACATGAGTAATCTGAACTATATCTGTATTGTTCTGAGATCACATGTTCATAATTGTGGGTTAGTGATGCCATTTATTTTAATGTTACTATAAGAATGGGCCTCACATAAATCCTATGATCACTTTAGTCTGACAACTAAACCGGGGAACACACTGGGCATTTATTTTGATGATGTTTTTCATCCTTTATATTAATGATACTTGTGATACATTGATGCTATATTGTTGGTATTGACCAATGTTGATATGCCCCCCCCCCAAAAAAAAACAGGCTGACCTGTTGCATCATTGGTTCATTTGGATAAGCATGAGCTGCACCCCACAATTCTGACATGGACCTTTAAATGACCAGTAACATAAAATGAAAGTGTTTTAAAGTAAAAACAATATAATGCAGTGTTGCTCAAACTGTGTTTTCTTCAGAAAAACTACTATCGTTTATATAAACAAGGGGTTGTGTAGAAATGGGGGCAGCCATTCAAAGGAGAAAAGGCTCAGGTTACACAGCAAACTCTGTAGAACATAATGTTGTTAACTGTTATAGTCTTTTTTTCAATTTCCATCATTGTTACACAGCAGCTTGTTTATATGAACTATAGTAGTGTTTCTGGAAACAAACAGGTCAGTTTTACCAGTGCAGGGCAACACTACATGATATTTTCATTTCTTTTAAACACTTTAATTTTTTGGTGTTACTGTTCCTTTAACTTGCCTGTGGGCTACTCTTTTTTGGGGGCAATTAATCCATCCATGTTATCTATATGGCCATTATGCACTAGTCTGTGGGTGTTTCCATTGTTGAACTTTTAAAGCTAATAAGTGGGTGTATTGGATAGAACATGCATTGGGAACTTGCCCAGATCTGCTGTACATAAATAAAAGATGCAGAAACCCGTCTTATAATGTATCCGGGTATTTCTAGTGTTCAGAGAGTCAGTGATAACGAGTTGCCTAAAAGCATCAATGCACACAGGTAACATTGCACATCCTTCTGATTAGCTGACCTCAGCTTAAAATCTGTTTCCTTCTAAATGAGCTGCAATTAGATTTATGGGCCCAAATTATTCAAACAAGATACCAGACGTAAATCTGTTTGGCATACGTTGTGATTAGCCAGTTGATGCAGACATTCACTAAACTTGCAACTTCCACTCTTTTTTTTTTTTTTCTAATCTTTTTGGCCTTCTGTGCATGTGCCCCCAAAATCCACACATGCAAAAGTTCCTGTCACTATACTGTGCACCAATGACTACCTTTTTCAATCACTTGTATCAAATGGCAGCAGCCGGAACCAGTGATTTAAATAAACTCATATTTTTCCATACTTTCGTTAAAATTCTTCATTAACGCCAGAAGCATTCAACACTTTCTGAAGTTAATCCTGAGAGCAGATGGAACATTCTAAATACAGGTTTGAATGCATTCCTTTGTGCAGTCCTGGCATAGTCTTAGCACTGTGTTATTCCAAGAACGCCTCCGTTTGCTTCAGTGGTTGTAAGTTATTTTTGAAAGCAAAACACTAATACTAAAAATAAGACCCCTCATAATTATGCAAACTTCCATCAAGTTTGTGTGTACCCGAGTATGTGAAAAATATCCCTATAAAATCAATTACAATTATAGGGATGCACCGAATCCAGGACTCGGTTCAGGATTTGGTCTTTTTTTTAGCATTTTTCGGATTCGGCCGGATTCTTCTGCCCAGCCAAACCGAATCTGAATCCTAATTTGCATATGCAAATTAGGGGTGTTGAGGGAAATCATGTGACTTTTTGTCACAAAACAAGGAAGTAAAAAATGTTTTCTCCTTCCCACCCTAATTTGCATTTGTAGATTCGGATTCGGTATTCGTCCGAATCGTTCTCGAAGGATTCGGGGCTTCGGCCGAATCCAAAATAGTGGATACAGTGCATCCTTAATTTGTAATCAATTGCATGTAGAGGTCATGTAAGAATAGAAATGTATCTGCATCTGCAATCTCTTCCTCTATTTGAAAAGTGGATGATATTTTTGACTCTACCCCTGGGTAAACTATGACTATGAGAGTTGTGCTAGATCAGGAGTCCCCAACCTTTTTTACCCGTGAGCCACATTCATATGTAAGAAGAGTTGGGGAGCAACACAAGCATGAAAAAAGTTCCTGGGGATGCCAGGCTGTGAATGGCTGTTTGGTAGCCCCCTATGTGGACTGTCAGCCCACAGGAGGCTCTGTTTGGCAGTACACCTGTTTTTTTATGCAACCAAAACTTGCCTCCAAGCCAATTTCAATAAATTTTTTATGGAGACTGTGGGAGGAATCTCTCTGTAGGAATTCAGGGTTGGCATTCCCAATAGAGAACATGGTGTATGGCTGCAAACAGCAATAGTAATGGGTGGTGCAATGAAGCAATTGCAGAGAGGAGTCACAGAAATGAATGGAGAGGCCAAAAGAGCTGTAGTGAGGTGCAGAGGAATGAAGAGCTTTGTAAATAAAGATCCCCCAAAGACAGCATATATAGAAAATAATAGGCCAAATACAGAACCTTGTGGCCCCTCTACATTAAGTTGAACTTGTGCCAAGGTTTTGTTAGTATAAGATTGAGAGATAAAAAGAAAAGAGCCAGGGTGCAACTTTTTTATATTTAATTACCATATAAAGGCCTAAAAACTAATTTTTGAAAGGATATATTCTTGCCTATTTAATATATTAATTAAAGGATACGTAAATATGATTCTATATGATTGTGCCTAACAGCTATACGAGATCGCAAGCAGACCGCTAAACCACCGTCCCCAAAACCTGACCGCCAGCGGGTTCAGAATCCAAAACCAGCTCCTGCTCAGACAGAGAGGTAAGTAGTCTTGTAGTAGTGTATGCTTATGTGGACCCAAATGTATTTACAAAACTATTTGTTAGCAAAGTGATTTGCATTACCCTGGCCTTTCGACTTTACCATGGGCCCTTTTATTCTATAACTGATCCTGCATGCTGGGACCTCTCTGCAAACTTATTGCAATTTACTGCACAATAATGTATCTTAGCTACTATTCTCTAATCTGCACGGAGTCCTCTTTACTGAAGTGACAGAGATGTATCTGCAAAGCTGAGGGTTATGTACACTTCAGAAACATTTTACAAATAGGCCTTTATAACAGCCCTGTCATAAAAGATGTTGCAGTGTATTAGACGATCTCATTCTCATATTGTTCTTGGTGCTTATATTGATGATGTTAGCCATTGTTTCTTGAAGGAAAACTATACCCCTGAACAATGTAGGTCTCTATAAAAAGATATTGCATAAAACAGCTCATATGTAAAATCCTGCTTCATGTAAATAAACAATTTTCATAATAATATACTTTTTTAGTAGTATGTGCCATTGGGTAATCCTAAATAGAAAATTGCCATTTTAAAAAATAAGGGCCACCCCCTGGGATGGTAGGATTCACTGTGCTCACAAACACACCAAACAAACTATACAAACTATACATGTTAAGTCACATGAGCCAATTAACAGGCAGAGTTATGTCTTTTGCTTCAACACATCTTTTCTGCTGCTCAAGTATTCATTTTGGGTGTATAGTTTTCCTTTAACCTTTTTCATAATGTATCCAAGCAAAGAGTTGCCTTTCTTTTATTACCCATCACAAAGTGCATTGGCAATAATATTGGCAGCAGATCCTGTTTGGGGTTGGTTTATAGGGTGGATTGGGATATTCATTTATGTGCAATATCAGTATTTGTTTGCAAAACAGGACACTTGCCCGAAAAATAATTGTTTTTTTGCAGGTCCTGTAACTTCTAATTACATCACTGCGCCAAGACCTTAGGTTTAAAACCCACAATCTAAAGCTAGTTTTTAGGTGTTTACAATAGTCTCTGGAAGACTGTAGTATTTTAACAAGAAGAATATCTAAGATTTTATTAAAGAGCCTTGTTTAGACTCTAATCTAACCTAGGCATGACCTGACATGGCAAGCGGCCAGAGGAACAGGGGCATAGGCAGTCTGGCTGCCACTCACCCGTATCCCACTAATAAAGTGTGCCTATTGAATCCACAGGTTTTGGACTGAACTGCTTAAAGAGGATGTCACCCAGACATAAAAATCTGTATTATAAGACCTTTTTAAAGTAAACATAAAATCCAAATTATTTTTTTTATTAAAACATCCATACCTATTATAAACTTGTATAAAAGTCTTAGCTGTCAATCATATATTGCCTGCCCCGCCTCTATGCCTTAGGCATAGAGGTGGGGCAGGCAATTACTTTCACTTTCCATTCTGCACTTCCTTGATGTTATTGCACTCTCCACATTCTCCCTTCCTCCTCACCATCTAATTGTGTAGCCAGGACATGGGCATCAGATGCCCCACACCACACATAAACAATATTTTGGCATGATGCAAAGCTTGCCTTAAAGGAGTGATTCACCTTTGAAATAACTTTGGGTATGACGTAGAGAGTGATATTCTGAGACTATTTGCCATTGGTTTTCATTTTTTATTATTTGTGGTTTTTGAGTTATTTAGCTTTTTATGCAGTAGCTCTCCAGTTTGCCATTTCAGTAATGTGGTTACTAGGGTTCAAATTACCCTAGCAACCATACACTGATTTGAACAATAGACTGGAATATGAATAGGGGAGGGCCTGAATAGAAACATTAGTAATGAAAATTAGGAATAACAATACATGTGTAGCCTTACAGAGCATTTGCTTTTTAGAAGGAGTCAGCGATGCCCATTTGAAAGCTGGAAAGAGTCAGAAGAAAAAGGCAAATAATTATTAAACTATAAAAAATAAACCAATTGAAGAGTTGCTTAGAATTGGACATTCTATAACATACTAAAAGTTGCCTTAAAGGTAAACCACCCCTTAATAACAGTGTAAACAAAATGGCAAAGAAAAACAAGATTTAAATCATTTTTAAAGTGCAAGTGACGTTTATTTTGCTTGACTAACGTTATAAAACAGGATTTGGAATAATTTCTTAAGGTGCCGGGTCTTGTTTAAACAAAAGCAAACTTGTTTTATGTTACGGTGCTTGTCCCCAGCCAGAGCAAGGATTCTGCTTCTCTGCTTTACCATAACTTGCTTTTTTACCTTATACCTTTTAGGAAACGCCCTCTGTCCCCACAGCCGAAGAGTTCAAGCAAAGTTACCAGCATCCCAGGCAAAGGGCCCGAGATCCCGGCTCCTGCAGCTGCCAAGCCAAGCAAGCCCAGCACATTATCTCGCAGGGAAGAACTTCTGAAGCAGCTGAAAGCAGTGGAGGATGCTATTGCACGGAAGAGAGCCAAAATTCCTGGCAAAGTATAGCCCCAGCTCCACGAGCAATAAGTAGACTTCTGTGTTTTTATACGTACAGTTTGAGCTTGAAGGTGGCCACATTTTGGGGAATCCAACCCCCACCTCTGTTTCGTTGATTTTGGCCATAAGTTCATCCTCATTTTGCAAAAGCATGCAGTAGAGGAAGATCATTGTGGAATAAAATCTCTCCATCATCTTTGCTCTTGTCAATGGTTGCCCAGGAACACAAATGAATCCTCTATGGATCGAGAATATTCCAATATCTAGAGTATGCGACACTTCATGTGGGTGGTAAAATGAAGTGTTTGATCTTTCCTGACGATCAATTAGTGTTATTTTTTTAATTTTTTATTTTAATCGTTTGGCTCTATCATTGCCTCTAACAAAGAGCCTTCCTTCTCTAAACCGGAAATGAAATCGACGCTGCCAGTCTCATCACACCTCAGCAGCATCTCCATGCTACAACATGCTCGGTCTGTCCTCCAAGGAAGGCAAAAACTATACATATATATAACGATTCAATCCAGAATGAGACATTTTTAACTTGAAGTCATAGGCTGTTTTAGGTTAGAAAGGAGGAGGACAGACATGAATAACTAGGATGAAAACGCCAATGCAGTGCTGTTGTTGGGATGTCATTCTGTTGACTTGGACATTTTTGGGGTGGTGATGTACCCCTGAAATAAAGTATTTTGATAAAACACCTTTGTTGTCTTTTGTTCAGAGCATTACAGCTTCATAGTGTTTGGTTACTATACAAGGTATAGGGGATTCCGTGAAACCCTAATTAATAAGCCATTTTAATATGTATTGGTAAAACAGGATAATCTTTGCATATTTGGGGGGGCCCTAAAATTAATTTTCTGTGGGGCCCAATAACATCTAGTTACACCATGGTTTGTCCCTTAAAACGAAACAATACTGTCTATGCCAAAATCTGTGCATGCCTTCACATTTGGTACTGTATATCTGATTTTAAAGGACAGTGATTGGATTCTGGAGATTGAGTCCAACGTGTAATTACTGCAAAGTCTATCACAGAATATACTGTAATTGTATTTTAGCATCTGGACTGCATGCAAGCTACAGTTTCAATAGCAACAAAGAAGCGAAAAGGAAAAACTGCTTCTTTTCATTCGTTTGTGATGTTGAACAAGATTGTGAGCCAAATTAATCTCCCCTTTGCATACTCTGAACACAGGTGTGGGACCTGTTATCCAGAATGCTTAGTACCTGGGCTTTCCGGATAGCGGATCTTCCAATCATTTGGATCCCCATACTTTGTCTACTTGAAAATCATGTCAACAATAAGTGCCAGATTTGCTAAGGTTCGAATGATGAATTTGAATTTTCAAACCTTTTTTTTAACGTCAAAGCTCACAATTTCGAATAAAAGCACCAACTGGAAATTTGAACTTGAATGTGAGATTTATCACAGCTCAACACTAGAAACCGTTCTAATTGCCACCTAAAACCTGCCGAGTTCATGTAATAGTTAAAGGAGAATTCAACCTGTAATAAAAAAAAACCCTACCCCCCCCCCACCCTGGATAGACCCCCCCTCCCTCCTTCCCCCCAGGCTACCTGCACCCCCCCCCCCCCAATGCGCAGAAAGTCATGAAAATATTCGGGAAAAAAATTCGGAAATTTTAGTGACTTTCGGCACATGCGCAGTGGTTCGGGACCGGAAAATTACTACAACTGCGCATGTGCCAAAACTTCCGAAAAGGCCCGAAGAAAGAAGATGGCTGCTGTGAACTCTGAGGCCAGAATCTGCACGGAGGGGTGAGTAAAAAATGAGGGGGCATTTGCCCAGGGGGGCAGGTAGGCTGGGGGGAGGGGGGGTCTACCCAGGGGAGGGTTTTTTTTTATTACAGGTTGAATTCTCCTTTAATGGCAGAGATCCCTTGAACTATTTGAAGATGTTAATAGTAGTGATGAGCCAAATGTTTGCCAAATTTCTCTGCGAAAATGACGCCGCATAGACTCCAATGGAAAAAAAAAATTTCAGTCATCACAAAAATTGATTTCACCTAAAGAACATGTAGAACATGAAAAAAATGTGTGTTATTCCTTTACAGAAAGCGAAGAAAATGGAATATGAGGCTGTTCCATAAAATAAGAGTCTGCATTCTTCTTTCTAAGCTCATTCACTGTATAAACTGGAAAAACTAGTTTAGTTGTATAAACAGTGTTTGCGAGAACTGCTGCACATCTGTGTTACATGGAGTCCACCAACTTCTGGCACCTGTTACATTCCATAATTCTTCTGCATTTCTTGCTTTTGTCTCACAAACAACATTTTCCGTTTTCTCCAATGGTTTTGGTTGCCATTTTAAAGCATTATAGCGGACCAGCCTATCATTTTCTGCACTTCTTTATACCGTATGTTTTCCCCTCTCCAATCAACTTTTTAATCAAAGTACACTGTTCTTCTGAACAATATCGGGAACATCCCATTTTACTCCGATTTTCAGAGAGAAATGCACTATAACCAGCATGCACACAATTTGCTGCCTTCCTTCCTTAAATAATTGACACGTTTGTTCACAGAATGAATGACAGCAATAACTGATTCTGTATGAGATTATTTGCACACACTAAGGTTTTCATGAAAAGTCTTTCTTTATATGAAACCTTTTTTTTTTAAACACAGGCTGGTGTGCGAGCATTATTCATGGGTTCTAGTTTCTTTATAATGTGTAATGAAGAGTGCAGCTTAAGTATTATTCTTCACTTCGTTAGTTTAGAAAAAGTCGCAGGTGCCAAGAATGTGGGAATACCTGACGGCACTGCTGAGAGCAGAGAACACAGTGAATACCAGTATGACCACAACATCAGCTTCTCTGGTAAATCATTTATAAGATTCCACATGCTTTGGATTTTCCTATACATTCTTGCTGGCTGGCTACAGAACTTCCCATTGATGCGGAAGGGAGGTATACAGCTGCCTTTTGTCTTCTGTGGCCTTTTATGCTAACAAAATGTCAATAACCCACAATTGTTGTTTCTTTCATTATTTTACTTGAACTAGACTAATTCAAGGGCTTCGCTCTGGGGCAACACTGAATAAACCCCAGTGTTTTTATTCAGCATGTGCTTTAAAAACTCCAAAAGACTCATTTCTATTCTATTACTATCAAACTATTTAGGATTTGCTACACAATTTTGCTCCACTTAATTAGAAATTGACTTAAGTTTTAGTATGGTGTAGAGCAGTCCTGTCCAACTGGAATTTTTCTGACCTACATGGTGGAGGGCTGATATTGGAAGCCAGTGTTGCATAGTTATATACTGTAGTTAATTTGGGTTGAAAAAAGACCATCAAGTTCAACCCTTCCAAATGAACCCCAGCACAAATGCCTACACACACCTCCACTGACCCCTCCATACACTCACATACATTATATATACCAATATCTATATTAATTGTAGATTCCTATAGCCTTGAATATTATGTCTGTCCAAGAAATCATCCAAGCCATTCTTAAAGGAGAAGGAAAGCTCCAAGACAGTTTATTGCCAACAGATTAGCCACAATAGTGCAAGCTAGAATGCTATATTTATTCTGCAGAATGCTTTCCCATACCTGAGTAAACAGCTCTAGACACTGTCTCTGTTTGTTTAGGATAGAAGCTGCCATATAACCTTGGTGTGACATCACTTCCTGCCTGAGTCTCTCCCTGCTCACTCATATCTCTGAGCTCAGATTACAGCAGGGATGGGAGGAGGGAGGGGGAGAGGAGCAAACTGAGCATGCTCAAGGCCATGCCCTGGAGGTTTCATCTGAAAACAGGAAGTCTGATACAGAAGCCCATGTGTACACAATAGAAGGAAAGAAATGTGGTGTTTCTTTTGACAGAGGACTCAGAGCAGCATTACTTTGAGCGTTTACTGGTGTATTTATATAGACCTTTCTGATAAAGCTTACTTAATTTTAACCTTTCCTTCTCCTTTAAAGGCATTAACTGAATCAGCCATCACAACATCACCCCGCAGTGCATTCCACAAACTGACTGTCCTCACTGTGAAGAACCACCTACGTTGGTTGATGTAGGGAAGGGGGGTAGGGTTTTTTAACTTCAGGGTTTGCTTCTCCTTTAGCCTTACAGAGCATTCGTATTTTAGATGGGGTCAGTGACCCCTCATTTGAAAGCTGGAAAGAGTCAGAAGAAGACAAATAATTCAAAAACTATAAAAAAAATACATAATATAGTTTAAATGTTGCTTAGACTTGGCCATTCTATAACATACAAGTTCACTGAAAGGTGAAACTTTTTCAGTTCAGCTGGTTTCAGATAGATCACCAGCAATTAAGACTTTTTCCAATTACTTTCTATGTCTATGTGTGACTGTTTTTCTATACGTAAAAAGTTTTATTTTTCTCGTTCTAAAGCAGCTCTGCGAAGGGGAGGGTTGCAGACTCTTTAACTGTGCCAAATTAATACATTTAGTTGATACATTTGTTGTATTTGTCCCTGCTGAGCAGAATCCCTGAGTTGCAATAAAAACAGATGTTAGAATTGATACAACAGTTGCTAATATTCCCCTAATATACCCATCACAGTTACCTGTTTCTTCAAAAAGAATAAATAAATGCAATTATTTTTTTTGCTGAAATCCAGCTGTTTAACAGTTCTTCTTTTTCTGCATCTTGAAATCCTGGCAGGGAAGGAGGGACTAAACACTAATGTTACAAATTGTAACAACTTCTCCACAGCTTACAGACAGCATGCAGGAACTACATAACCCACAATGCATTGTGATGCTCCTTTCCTTATTGAAATCACGTGTGCAGGGAATTGTGGGGTTTGGAGGATGCAGGCTGAGGACACAAAATAACAGTAGTCAGCCAGCTCAGCAAAGTAGTCAGAGAGATCAGCAGGAGAGTGGGGGGACTAGGCTTTGGGAACTGTCATAAACCATTAAAAATCATGAAAAGTCTGCATATTTTTTAATTTAAATTATATTTACTTTTTAAAAAGCTTAAGTTATGTTTTCGTGGAGTTCCCCTTTAAATTTTGGGAAAACAGTAAAAAATAAAAGATGGTAAGCAATTGAAAAAACAATCTGAAAACAACTGAACTGGAAAAAAAAAGTGTTGGAAGGTGAACAACCCCTTTAAGCCGGATTTCTGGAAAACATTTTATTGTGAGTTGAAAACATACTGGAGAACACTAGGTTGCCCAAATGCACCAGTTTGGATGTGAAACTGAAAGCTGAATAGGGGTTTCATTAATTCTACACAAAAAAGAGTTACAATAACTGTAATAATAATAATAACATTATGACAATAATAAGGTGTCTTTGGGAATAGTGTTTTGCTGGAGAAAGTGTCCCTGGCAGACAAATGTTACTTTAAATTGCAAGCTGAATAGTGACATTATAGCAATGAAAATACTGTACATAAAAAGCCAACAGATGTGGACTATTTAAAAAGTTGCTAATACTAAACTTGTTTTACATACTAATATTTTAAAGATGTATTTTCCCTTCATATAGATACATTTTCCTTTGTCTCATCACAGCAATCAAAATAAATGGTTTGTACTGGCCAATCTATGAGGAAATAGGGCAATAAACCAGCCAATCAAAGCGCACCTATAATTGCCATTCATCTCATTCTACCAGTATAATTGCAATAATTATATGCAGTATAATAACATTCTAGCTATACAGGATATACATAAATAGCCTCTGGGCAAGTCCATACATTTCTAGTGGAGACCACACACAAACTGGTGGGCCATGCATATGGAAACCAGAGCTAACCCTTTATACAAAAACTGGAGCACATCCCAGGCTAATGGATACCCACTCTGCCACATGCTTTACCAATGCATTTTCACATGTAACATGCTTGGTACCAACCAGAGGCAGGAGGGACAGTTCTATTAAGTATGTTATACTAGACCAGGTACAAATTGATTTTATTTTTATTTTTTGCACTTATTTTTCTGGCCCACAATTATTCAATCTTCAATTTTGTTTTAAAAACGCTACCTGGTTGTGGTTGCTATGGCTATTAACCCTTAACAACCAGATAACTGTTCACAACAAAAAATATATAAATAACTGAAAAATTCTTTAAAAGCATAAACATAATAAAGAAACTTTATTTCTAGTAGTTATAACGTTCTGTAGAAATTGTTGGTTGGAAGTGAGGGCATAACCTGAGACATAAAGAACATTCTGAAATAAATACAGTAACAGCAGCATGCAGCTTACTCACAGCAGAGCCTCAGGGGGGGAAATTCTTGTTCCCAGAAGAGGCCATTCTTTCCAGACGCAGGCTGGCTGAGCAGTACCTGGAAGATTTTAAACAGGCAGCACATTCCTATATATAATCTCCCCTCTGGATACATGGCATAAAGCCTGCAGCCTCATAATATATGCCAGCCTTAAATTCATTACATATCATCTTCTTCAAGGTGGCAGGGAAGCCTCATGGAATTTTTTATGATCTGATGCTGGGCTAATTTTAGCTACGACTTTTCCTCTTTCATATAAAGGCATGTGTCATATTATTCCGATGAGTGTTAGTAACTTCCCAGGCACCTTCCTCCTCCCTTTACCAACCCTTTCAAAGTAACCTGTCGGTGACACAATATCACTGGCTGGCGTATTGGTAGCTCTGTTCCTACAAGAACAAAATCTGATACACTAGTTAGCGCCTTCAACAGCGCAGAGCCAATTTAGTCAAATTTTAATTTTAGGTGATTACTCATTGGATTAATATCATTATGTATGAAACCATGAGTAATTGGCAAGCATGACCCTGAATGTAAAATGCTTAGAGGCTGTACAAAGCAGCACAAGCATGAATATGTCTGAGCAGTGACTTATAGACCAGATCCCAAGATAGCGCTCTAATTTTATAACATTAGCTGATAATGCATATTATTTTAGATAGTCACACAGAAAAATGATGCACAGCCCTGGTTTGTGCTGTATTTTATATGCTGGCACTACCCTTTACACATAAGTTGTATTTCCCATTACATATAAAGGGTATTTCCCAGGATGATCCATGGGTTGATGAAAACACTCAATGATGATGGGTAAGTTCTAAGGGGACACTTAGGGGGTTATTTATTAAAATCTGACTTTTTAATCTTTTAAAGGGAAAAAACTTTTTTTTTTTTTTAGTGGAAATGACTCCAACGCAGACCTGCCGTGTTCATGTAGAAGTCAATGGCAGATGTCTAGAAGATGTCCTGGGTTTCTGAAAAAGTAGTGGTAATCGAGCATCAAATACAAAAAAGTCATGGTATTTGGGCGTCAAATCAAAAAAAAGTTGCAGTATTTGGATTTTCTTACGATTTTAATCGAGTTTTTTCCCTGCACAAGAAATTTTCAGGAAAATGTATTGATAAATAGGGGGAAAAAAATCAGTGCAGATTTGGTCAGTAGTTTTCCAAAAATTGTGAGAATTGTTAAAAATAACACCCTTAGATTCAGGTATGGCCTGGGATTTAAAGATATATTATTAACATTATTATTAACATGTATTTATATAGCGCCAACATATTGCATAGCACTGTAAAGTACATGTGATTATACAACTAAATCACATGAATTCTATACATAGAACATATATAGTCCTTAGCATTTCAAATACACAGAGGCCTTATAGTTTTAGCTCAATGAATGGTGACTGCCTATGGCATCTGACAGCAGCCTCTTTGGCATTTGCCAGAAACACCTCCAAAATTGAGTGTCCTCTATATAGACAACCCAAGGCAGGTGTCCGGGAGTCTTAGAAGGTATAGTAAATAATTAGGGATGTCGCGGACTGTTCGCCGGCGAACTTGTTCGCGCGAACATCGGCTGTTCGCGTCCGCCGCAAGTTCGCGAACGTCGCACGACGTTCGCCATTTTGGGTTCGCCTTACCTGGCGCTTTTTTTTGACCTCTCACCCCAGACCAGCAGATACATGGCAGCCAATCAGGAAGCTCTCCCTCCTGGACCACCCCACACCCCCTGGACCACTCCCCTTCCATATATAAACTGAAGCCCTGCAGCGTTTTTTCATTCTGCCTGTGTGTGCTTGCAAGAGCTAGTGTAGGGAGAGAGCTGTTACTGATTTCACTGATTTCTTTGAGGGACAGTTGATAGTAAGTTTGCTGGCTAGTAATCTACTTGATACTGCTCTGTATTGGAGGGACAGAAGTCTGCAGGGATTTGAGGGACATTTTAGGGTAGCTTTGCTGGCTAGTAATCTACCTTCTACTGCAGTGCTCTGTATGTAGCTGCCTGCTGTGGGCACTGATCTCTTCTGATCTCATCTGCTGACTGCTGTAATAACCCAATAGTCCTTGTAAGGACTGCTTTTATTTTCTTTTTTGTTTTTTTACTTTGCTAGTTGCTACTATAAGCCCAGTGCTATTAGTCTAGCAGTGTTGGGGAGTGGGACTGGTGTGCTACTGTGCTGCTCCTAGTAGTTCAGCAGCACCAACCCGAGAAAAATATTTTTTTTAATATACATATATATTTTTTTTCTTTTACTTATCTTACTGTTCTTTAACGTATACAGTGCTGTTGCTGTTCTTCATAGTAGTGCACCAATAGTAGTGCACTTGCAGGCATTATTTGCTCAGTGTGTTCTTCATTTTCAAACAACAACCATCTAGCTGTGTGAGCTTGTTCACATTCTGTCTAAATATCAATAATAATACCGTCTCTAGAAACACCACCCGAGTGACGTTTTTCAGGCAGCAATAATATATTCCGTATCCACTGCTGTCGTAGTGTATACGTTAACCTTGTAGGCATTATTTGCTCAGTGTGTTCTTCATTTTCAAACAACAACCATCTAGCTGTGTGAGCTTGTTCACATTCTGTCTAAATATCAATAATAGTACCGTCTCTAGAAACACCACCCGAGTGACGTTTTTCAGGCAGCAATAATATATTCCGTATCCACTGCTGTAGTAGTGTATACGTTAACCTTGTAGGCATTGTTTGCTCAGTGTGTTCTTCATTTTCAAACAACAACCTTCTAGCTGTGTGAGCTTGTTCACATTCTGTCTAAATATCAATAATAGTACCGTCTCTAGAAACACCACCCGAGTGACGTTTTTCAGGCAGCAAAGACAGTGGCAAAATCGCATCTTTTATGGTCACCGCAGGTGATCAATAAAGTAGACCAAAACTGGGCCCACACTGCAGAATCAGTGTTTTTTGGTTCACTTCACTGTACATTGAATTACCTCTGCCTGACCGTGCACGTGCGCACAAGCACGGTGACTGCTAAACACACCACTACAGAAATATTGCCACCAACAGGACGAACATCCTGGAGGTGACAAGCAACTAGTAATTAAAAACTATTATTTGCTCTTTTTGCGTTGCAGTAAGCACCGCGTTTCGTCTTTGCGTGTGAACAGGCTGTAACCTTTACACGACTTGATTGGCATGTAGACGCCGGACGTTTTAAAGCATTTTATTACACAGGTTTAGAAATGTAGTGTGATTTCTGCCCTTTACAGCACAAAACGCAGCGCTGTGTCAACAATGGATTTTTTAGAAACATTTTTGCCCTTGATCCCCCTCTGGCATGGCACTGTCCAGGTCGTTGCACCCTTTAAACAACTTTAAAATCATTTTTCTGGCCAGAAATGTCTTTTCTAGCTTTTAAAATTCGCCTTCCCATTGAAGTCTATGGGGTTCGTGACGTTCGCAAACTGTTCGCATTTTTGACGCAAGTTCGCGAATATGTTCGCAAACTTTTTTCCCGACGTTCGCTACATCCCTATAAATAACACAGAAATATCACATTTACAATGTTATATAAACTATTCTGTGTGAAGGCATGGGGTATACAGAACAAGAGATGACCAAATTCAATTCTCCTTATTTTTTCTCTGCAGTTTAGCTGCTAGCAGGCCATGACGTAAACACTGACCATTTTAGGTGGTCGTTTCAACCAAAAGGATTCTTTCCTGACTTTGTGCATCGTGTGTTATCTATGTAGTTTATATACATATTCACCTTTAAGGTAACTGTTAGTATGTTATAGAAGGGCTGGTTTTAATCAACTTTTAAATTGGAATTATTTTTTTCTTTTTATAGTGTTTGAATTATTTGCCTTTTTCGCCTTACTATTGTGGCTTTCAAATAGGAGTCACTGACCTCATCGAATGCGTCGTAAGGCTACACATTTATTTTTATTGCTATTTTTTATTACTTTTCTTTCTATTCAGAACCTCTCCTATACACATTCCTGTCTCTTATTCAAATCAGTGCATAGCTGCAGAAATATAAAAAATATTATATTGCCCTACATTCAACAACGTGGTGTGTCTAATGTGTTAAATCAACACAAACATAACTCTCAACCTCACACTGAAACTATAAGATGCTCTGATTATTTGGTTAAGATTTTAACTTATCTCAGCTCCACAGTCGTACCCTAAGATCTCTATAACAATGGTTAAGAAACACACAGACAGAGTGATATACACAATTTTGCTGGACAAAATGCAACCATTACACAAAGCGTAAGAACCACCTAGCATGGCATTATTTACTGGTATGGGACCTGTTATCCAGAATACTCAGGCCTAGGTTTTCCGGATAAGGGGTCTTTCTGTAATTTGGATTTCCATACCTAAAATCTACTACTAAGTCATTTAAATATCAAATAAACCCAAAAGAATTGTTTTGCCTCCAATAAGTATTATTTACAGTGTATCTTAGTTGGGATCAAGTACAAGCTGCTGTTTTATTATAACACAGATAAAAAAGTAATCACTTTTAAAAATGTGAATTATTTGATTAAAATTAAATTTATGGGAGATGTCCATAATTTGGAGATTCCTGGATAACAAAACCTATACCTATACAAAGATTGGGCACATATGGCCCCAGTTCCCAAGAGTAGCAACGTTTATAGCTGAAAGTTGCTGCAAAATGTACTGCTGGGAACAGGTTATGCTAGAACAGGGGTCCCCAACCTTTTTTACCAGTGAGCCACATTGAAATATAAAAAAGTTTTGGAGCAACAGAAGCATGAAAAAAGTTTCTAGGGGTGCCCAATTAGGGCTGAGATGTGTTATTTTGCATCCAAAATGCATCTCCAAGTCAGAAGATCAAAGATGAGCACCTAAGTAATTCAAATAGATATATACAGCACTCCAAAACGGGGTTTAAGATGAAATCCTATATATTTAATTCAAATCTGGGTTCTACATCAATATAAGGTAATATGGCTGCTCACAGCTTCCACTGTGTGTTTCGGGTGCTTCCCACCACAAACTCTACACTTGAAAACCGCCTAGTCTAAAGAGCATTCCTCAACCAACATTATAAAAAGATAAAGCATAGTGGTTATTTGTTTGGTTAATTTCCCTTTTTATTTTTATTCCCCCTCGCCCCTTGCTTATTACTTCTTCACTGTATACATCACCACAATCAGCCATAGTGGTGCCACATAAGCACCCTTGATATGAATGTCACATTATGGGAACTTTTCCAGAAAGGAAAGATGTCACATCTTTTAAATCTTTTTAATCATGGTATCATATCTTAATCTGTAATTGTGATGGGGGGAAAATACAATATCAATTTAATATAAAATGTCTTCAATATAAAAACCATTGAAACAAAAAAGATAAACATGCTTACCATGTTGGCTCCCTGACCTGGGTGCCACTGCCCCAAATCCGACGCTAAAGGAGACACAACCGAAAAATCAGCCCAATATTGCAATGCACTCCGGGTCATTTCAGAGATAACTCATTCACCACTTCAGTTTAAAAGTAGCATCTGAGGTCTGACACATTGTGTTACTATGCACTTCCTCCGAGAACTCAACACACAATATTTATACTCTCAAAACCCTCCTATAAAATTAGCATATTAATTAGACCAAACTAATTACTGTATGCATACTCAATAAAACACACAAGTTAAAAACCATGGATCAAAGATGGTTAGGGCCAATTGGGCAACATCCAAGAGATTGGTGAGCAACATGTTGCTCACAAGCCATTGGTTAATGATCACTGTGCTAGAACATGGATAAACATTTGCCGCCATGGGCAAGTTGCACTTGCTTCATATGCAAGACACATACATACACAGGGCACAGATATGTAATTACAAGCCTTTCAATTGCACATGATGTCGTAGGTGCAAGAGTAGGTCACCACAGTGTGTAAAAGGAGCCATTGATTATACAGCCTGGTCAGTGATGGGTATAAGGTACAGGATTTCCTTGCATCACCAGAACAATAAAACAGACAGGGAAAAAGCTTTAGGCATTGGGACTTTGGCACATGCCAACTTGCACATTTTTGTGTTTAGCACATGTGTTTAAGAAATGGACTTCAAAAATGTCACTGTTAAATTGTGATACAGGTTTAGAACCTGTTATCCAAAATGCTCAGGACCTGGGTTTTGTTTCCAGATAAGGGGGTCTTTCCGTAATTTGGGTCTTCATCATACAACTACTATAAAAATCATATAAACAACAATTATGCCAAATAGTGTTGGTTTGGCTTCAATAATGATTCAATGGGGCAAATTCACTAAAGGGCGAATTTTCGCCTGGGAAGGCTTCGCCACTTCGTCAGACATTAATTCGCAACGCATACGCTAATTCATCAAAATGTGAAGTTATGTCTCAGCAGCCAAAGTTTCACCAGCGTAAATTGGTCAGCGTGAGCATTTCATAACAAACGTTCATTTCTGCCTAGCGAAACTTCGTTACTAGACTTAAGTTTAGGTCAATTTGAAGATATAGGTCATATAGATATCTTTATTAGAGATGTTGGTGCAAATGCTTGAAGTGGCCACTTATTATTAAAAATGCCCAAGGAAGCAAAATAATGACAAAAGAGATCTCTAATGTCCTAGACATGAGCCCACCCTAAAACAAATGTGGCATGAGATCAAATGGTTAACAGGGAGACCCTGTTGGCTGTCCAGCACAACACTATAGTATCCACTTTACCTGAAAGATGGTGCCATGTAGAAAGTAAAGATGGTGCCATGTTTGCTTCTGTTTCTGAACTCTCTTCTTCCAATACAGGTTGAAGGGGAATGACTTTTGGGGTACATGTATGAAGCAGAGCAAGAAAGGATAAAATGGGTGTGTGAATTTGTGAAAGGGGATAAATTGCCACTGAGATATAATAGGACTTTACTTACAAACCGTGGTAAATATTATATACTTGAAAAACTGGAGTGCATAGTATAATTGCTGTGCGAAATTGTTTCCAGTTACCTATGTATTTCCTGTTATTCTTATGGAGACATATAGATAAGCTTTATAGTAGCCTTGCCCAATAGTCCAAATGTGATTATGTTAACCCAATCAGCGTATAACAAAGTTACTTTGACATATTTTAAGATGTTTAAAAAGTTCACCCTTTATTTCAATCTGATGACTCTGGATCCTAAATGATTATTATGCTTTATTTATGTAGCATTAACATATCACACAGAGCTTACAATCAGGGTCGGACTGGGCTGGTGGAACACCGGGAAAAAAAAAGAGGTGCAAGTGCGATGATGCACATGCTCGAGTGCACACTGACATGCATGCACACATGCGCGGTGGTGGAGTTGCCGGACGGGAGGTGGTCCTGAGGCAGCAGCCCCCAGGGTCTGGAGGGGGGCCTGAATCTGAAGCCCTGATGGGCCCTGGTTCCCCAACTCCAATGCTGTCCTGGCTGGAATCATACCCTAGTGCTGCTGAGTTAACCACAGCATCACCATATAGTGCAAAATATTCTGTTATACAAGTCCTAAAATAAGGCATTGGGAGTCATAATTTCCAAAGAAAATATATTGTCATAAGGGGCACATTTTCATGGGAGCCATGTTTTCCAGGGAGAATATATCAGCATCAACTAAATTGCAAGGTATGGGCTGGCACCAGCCATCTGTAACATGCAATGGCATCATTTTATGGCATTCCAACTGCCCACTCCTCTGTGTGTTACTGCTCAGCAGGAAACAAATTTTATGGCTGCTAAAAGTAATACTATTTACTCAAGAAGCAAAGTTTCCAATCCTGACAAATGCCATATTTCTACATTGCTGCCTTTCCCCATCCTGCTGTGCTGCTCAGGTAGATCTGTTACATCAGCTTGAGTGATTCAATAAGTGAATTCTTCCGCACTATCAGCTCCAGCCTGGAGCTATTTGTCACACCGTAGTATCAGACAAGAAGCAGGCTTCTTGAAAACGTGCAAAAATGCAAGAATGGATGGAAATTTCAACAGTACAAAAATATGCAAGATAATATTTTTCCTTTGACTATATGGATTTTAGATAAATTAAGAATGGAATAAAATTTGTTCTATTTTTAAAAAGCAATATTATTATTGGTTTAGAATTTCCTGTATTTCCCAGCCATGCACATTGCAGCGTTTAGCCCCATCTACCTGTAATTAAATAAGTGGGCAGTGTAATTAAAGGCATAAAATCTACATTAAATAAGGGGGCAGTGTAATTAAAGGCAAAAAGTCTAGCAACCTTGCACAGCCTATAAAGTAACCAGGAAATGCTACCAGCTTAGTGGTTAGACTTGTAGCTAACTTTACACCTTTAATATATTACATATACACTTAAATTATAAGCTCTATGGGCCGGGACTTCCTTTCTTTTGAACACTGAGCTCTTAATCTTTAATGTAACTTTTATTTTCATTTGTTTATTTATTTGTATGTATTTTTGTATTGATTTGTTTGTTCTATTAATTTATTGTGCTGCTGTACAGCCCTGCAGACATAGTGTAAGTAACGTTATACAGTATAAATGAAAATATAGATATATATTCCACGTGCAGAGTTCTCTGCAGAGCAACTGCAACATATATACCCTTATGGGCAAAAAATATGAAAGCAAGAAAATGATTAAACATTATTATAACCAACTCTGGTGACTAGGTAATCTGATAATCAGGGACATTGCAACCAGACAGATATAAATGCAACCTGCAGCCCAGTCTTAGTTCTATGCACTTCCATGTGCCCTTCACATGACCATCAAAATGTCTGATCATGCACAGCTGAAAGTAGTAGTGTGAATATGAGCTGAAGTTTGAGTTTGAGGCTGAATTTTGGGTGCCAAGTGGACAGCTTACTAGTGGGCCAGGAGATGAGGTAGCAGAAGTGTGGAGATACACTTTTAGTATGAGGTGAATGGCATAGCAGTGAGAGAGAGTATAGGAAATGGCCCTTAGGTTTCAACCATGCAAAAGTGCTGTGATTGGGCTGAATCTTAGATCAGGTGCATCAATAATTTTGATGGCACTAGTGATGGGTGGTTCAAGAAAAACTCAAGTCACATGCGGCCCTAACCTGCAAAACCTTAAGCCACACCAGTCCCTAACCCGCAAAATGTTGCTATTGTAGGACCCGCATCTGTCCCATACCCGCATCATCTTGCTCTGGACGCTACTTATGTGTGCCTCTGGTTAGAAGACAAATGAGGAGTGCCAAGGAGTCCCAACCCTAACAGCAATGCTCATGTAAAATTCAACCCTAACTTACCCAACTAGTGGTCAACCTGTGGGTCACCACAGGTTTTGGGTCAACCTGCACACCACTAGCAAGAAGATCCATCTACCCATAAGGGTCATTGTTGTGCTAAGTGCTGGATCTAGTGTTGAACTGTGCTACTGTATTGTGTGATAGCACCAGGGTCAAACTGAGGGGCCCAGGGCTCACCCGGGTTGCTCCGCCCCAGCAGCAACCCCTTTCACACCACCATGCCCCCACACACTGGGACCCACCCTTCTAACTATAGGATAAAATCACTATGTATGCATCTGCTATTTTGCTAAAAAAAATTATGAGATGAGAGCTGCTTTGAGTGCTTTCTTTTTTTCAGCCTCTAAACAAACATGGAGAGACTGCAATAATCTGGCAGCCAGAGAGTTAAAAGGTTCTCATATCTACTGTAAAACTCCATTTGAGAGATAAGGTGCTGGAAATTCAGTTCAATGTCCTACTTCCTAACACAGGACTGGATGCTATTACACAAAATAAAGATTTGTGACACAGATCTCTCTCTTCCTATTTACTGTATCATTATAAAAGTAGAAAAGTCCAAGTTTACAAGGAAGTCCTGTAAAATAAAACTTCCTTCTACGTTTGAGTACGTATGTGAAGGCTGGATTTTCCAGGGGAGTGGTTACACAGGTATAAAGGAATCTGTGCTTTCCTTTACAGGTATATTAGATCTGACTGACACTCAGAAAACTCATCTCAGCAAGCGAACCAGATATTCAGGCTCTGATTCAATGAATTACCTGAGTGCAATGGTAAGGACACATTCTATGCACCTTGTCTGCAAGCAAAAGCATTGGAAATAGAGCTTTTCTATAGATAATGTAGTGGATGATGCTGTACAGTAGAGCACAGGCAAAATGCTGAGCTCTATATTGGAAACTTTACTTTATATATTGGAAACTTATTATGTACCACTGGCCATAGAAACTGAAAGGAAGACGTTTTGGTTTGATGGAGGCATCCTAAGCGCTTATTTCATACTGGAACCACTGGAATCCAAATTTATATTAACCAGTTTAATATATATTTATCTAAATAGCCTGGATGTAGCAACTGCTCATATAGCATATTTGTAAAATGAGCCCAGGACATAACTATGTGACCATTATACTATAGGGAATCTGTAAATTATTAATATGGTCCAAAGTATGGATGAAGGGAATCTGGTGAAATTATGTTAGAAGAGTTGAGCTAGTTCAGTCTGTCAGCTCTAACTCACGTTACTAATTCTCCATTTTCCTTTTTTTAGAGGCTCTTGGGACTACTTCTCAGCATTTCTATGTTAATCTCTGGGGTCAGCTCTAAAAGGCACCACCACCGCTCCCATCCGTTTTGCTTCACTAATGATGAACTGGAAGTATCCTTCAAAGAAATTGTACACCAAGCTGCTGGAAGGAACATGTACTGGGATCATTATCAAGCAGTGCACCTTGTGAAGACATTGGAGGAAACTGAGAGCAGAAGGAGGAGGAAGCGCAGAGGAGAGCCAGAGGATGGTTGCCCAAACCTGAAAACTTCAACCCCAATTGGACATGGTGGAAGTGACCCTCTTTCTCACAGATCTATTTCACCCTGGTCATACAGGTATGTAATAGGGCTGAGGTTCCCTTGCTGTAACACCATGTAGAATTCCATAAATTGTTTTAGGGTCTATGCTTCAGCTGCGGTTCTACCCAAAATAAGAGAAAAAAAATGTCAAATCCTATTCATAACAAGAAACTAAAACGTAGAAAACTCTAGATAGTAAAACAAAGAGCCATATTGGCAAGCAAAACGCAAACTTTATTATGTTCTATTGGGTACCTGCTGAGGATAACCTGCCCTTCAGCTAGCCATTTGAACAAGCATCAAGCAACTCAATCGCTAATGTCTTTTTTTTGTTCTTGCCACAGGATTGATTATGATGAAAACCGTTATCCACAGAAGTTGGCATTTGCTCAGTGCTTGTGCAAAGGATGTATAAATGTCGATACCGGCAAAGATGATTCTTCATTAAACTCGGTGTCAGTGGAACAGACCATGTTGGTCCTTCGCAAGAAGAAATGTCCATCCAGTTCTACTAGTTACATGTTTGAGCTAGAATACATAAAGGTCCCTGTGGCATGCACCTGTGTCATTCCTAGAAATTAAGGAGGACCAAGTAGGAATTTGAAAACTCCCATGGAGTCCTGTTTCCTACACTTATAAACATCCCCTGTGTTGTGACTGTGTCACCATAAGTTTGTTTGTTATAGAACATTTAAGGTTGTGTTTCTGATCATTTTGAGATATGAGGCTTAGGAAGGATTCTGATGGTAACCAGAGGGTACAGAATGTTTTATTTTATATGAAGGAAGACTAGGGTCATTTCAAATTCTCATGAAGGATCTAACTTTACTTCATAAAACTTTTTTGAACAATGTCTAAAACATATTAGGCTGCTCTGTTGATTTCACATGTAAATATAATTAGATGTTAAGGGATGGACGATACCAGCTCTGAACACTGTAGACAACCTGTGGCCTCCTCCAACCGTATCTGCCATTTCCTGTCCTGAAGGATGAGGCCATCATCTAAGCAAAAGGCAGCCAATTACATTTAAGAACAAAGCCTCATTTCAAATCCGCAAACATATCATAGTGCTATGATATAGCACTATACTAGTATAATAATATTTATTCGTAAAACTACTTAGAAATGTTTGACTATGTCCAGGACAAAGCCCTTTTTTCTATGATATGTTGTAAAATGATGAATGTGCTTTTTTTTGTAATGATGCCTAAATTTATATTTATTTATATAATATTTAAATAATGTATGTATATATGCAAAGACCGTTATTTATTTTGTGATAATTTTGACTTAACAATAATTGGCTTTGGGAAGTAGAGGGTGGGGAAGAAAATAAGAATTTTATTATCTCTTTTTACCATTGCTTGAAAGCAGGTTCCAATTTGCCTGTACCATTAATATATAGATATTCAGGACAACAGTTTTGTTATTTGTTTTTATTTTTGAATGCCAACGTGTGTCTGACTATGTATGTTATGTAATTATTGCTTGATTTGGACCTGTACCACATGTGGTGGTGAGAATTTCTATGTTTTCTTTGTTATGGGGGGAAAATGGGAGAATAAAGTTATTGTTTTTCCTATCAATCCATTGTTTTTTATTGAGCCTTAGAATACATTTCATAGAGATTAAAGCAGGAGTAAATGACCTCAGATGTGCGCCAAGCAGTGACCTCAGTAAACATAACAGAGGAAATCAACTTTCCTGGACAACTCCATGTCATAGTTACCGGGATAGCCCCGCCCCAGTGCTCCAATCAGAAGGACCCTCCCCAAAAGCTTTAAAAGTCCAACCCCACCCCCAGTCCGGTGTCTTGTTTTTCCTTCTGCTTCAGTTTATTTTTATTTATTTTTTTGCTCCTGTTAGAAGCAAGTTTTCTTTTTAACCTTGGGGAAGCATTAGGGCTGCTGTTGGCGTCCTAGGGACTTGGTGATCTTTTTACCCCTAAGCACATTACCTCAGGTGGAGTCTTCATCATCTGGATCAGGTAGGCATGGTGTTACTGTGGCTTATATCACTGGTTTGTCCTTGATCCATGTGCCCTCCAGCCTGATTATATCCAGGGCCATGGCAAGTGCTATGTCCCCCCATCCGTATGCCTAACTAGGCATGTCTAAAAAAGCGTCCAGCGGCATTGGGGTATATGGCCCATACACCCTTATGATTTTTACAGATGGGAGAGGGAGGTGGCAGTTAGTTATGTTATTCTGATAATATTTAGGAGGTGGCAGTTAGTTATGTTATTCTGATAATATTTAGTTAGTGGCCTGAACCTTATGGCCTCCTTCTCTTTTTTTTTCCCCCCTACAGGGGTATTATTTTTTTCTTCTGGAGGAATTTAGGTCTCAGAGCCAGCTGTCTCCCTCAAAAGACTTTCCCAAGGTTGAGGTAATTTGCAGGCTCCAGGGTTAAATAAAAGAAAACCCTGAGGTCTTCAATCTACTGGCAGTTAAAAGCTAAATTTAAGCTGTAATGCCACTTGTTGCCAGAGTCTCTTAACTCTTAAAAATGTATGAGCCAGATTGGCCATTGGAGGAACTGTGCAGCTGCAATGCTGATATACACGGTCTCTGAGCAATGTAATGCAGTGATAATGCAATATTGTTTCCATGTGCTGGGAGCAGTTCTATGCAATGATGATCTGCAGGATCTGAAAGCAGCATTAACACAAGACTTGTCTATGTTATGTGAATGCTGGTAATACAATGTTAGCCACCTTTGTTTGAAATATTTTATTTGGTTTTCACAATAAACCATAAAAATCAATATGATATAGTATGCAGAATAAGAAGATTAATACAATGACCTATTATACAGAATGTATAACTTACAATGAAGTAATATGTAATATAAAATAGAAACTAACAAGAACTAACTATCACTATCTAAGCCAGTGGACGCATAGACATTCTTAAAGAAAATGAAGAAAGAAAAAGCCCATTGTCTTGGGGAATGTCAGATAACCCCCCCCCCTACGAACATTTTACAATTGAAGAAACTGAAATATTTGACTTCTGGTATTGGAGTCACAGAACTCAAAATAAAGCCTTCTTATTTGAGCACTGAGAATCCTATGTTGGTCTGCAGGTTCATTGTACAGCAGCTGTAGGTAATTAGATAATTAGTCTGCAGGTCAGTGTTCAGGTGCAGTTAATGAACAGGTAGATCCACTCCCTCCCTTAGCGGCTCAGATTGATTATTTGAAACATCAGGTAAGATTTCTGTGTTACATCTCTTTCCTTTTATAGTATAGGTTTGTGAACTAAACTACATGTACTTCTACTCTGCTTTCTGATTTTAGCTAGCTTAGAAGCTTAGACAGTGCTGTAAGGGAGTAAGAAAACTGTTCACCCAGTGTGTGTGTATGTGTATGTGTATGTGTGTGTGTGTGTGTGTGTGTGTGTGTGTGTGTGTATATGTGTGTGTGTGTGTGTGTATATGTGTGTGTGTGTGTATATGTATGTATGTATGTATGTATGTGTGTATATGTATGTATGTATGTGTGTATATGTATGTATGTATGTGTGTATATGTATGTGTGTGTGTGTGTATATGTATGTATGTATGTGTGTATATGTATGTATGTGTGTGTATATGTATGTATGTATGTGTGTATATGTATGTATGTGTGTGTGTTTATGTATGTATATGTGTAGATAGATAGATAGATAGATAGATAGATAGATAGATAGATAGATAGATAGATAGGCTGGGATTTGGAAGCCAGAGAAAATGGCCTCTTTACTCTTGCGCAGAGTGCTCTCAATCTGCATAATGTAGGAAATCATAGTCCTGGCACTGCTTAATATTACAACCAAACTGACTGTATATGTGGAAACATTTCAGTGATTCTAGAGCTGGCTTGAATAAACAAATACAAATGCATATGTTATGCATTTATGGGCCTCTCACTGCATAATGTAGTAACCAAACTGACTAGAGCTGGCTTTAATAACCAAATATGAATGTACAGGTTGTACACTTTTGGTTGGGCACTTCTTAATATTACACCAAACTGAATGTAGATGGGGTAACATCAGGGGTTCGGGGGCTGGCTGTAAAAACCACATATTAATGCACGTCATACATTATTTGATCCGGCCACTGGTTACTGCTATAACCTTACTGTATGTATATGCTTAAACATTTCAGTGGCTTTGGGGCTTACTAAGGTTATAACCAAAAATAAATGTACATGCTATACATTTTCTGGTTTGGACACCAATCAATATAACAACCAAACTGAAGGTAGATGTTAAATGCTGAGTGATTGGTGTGGTAAGGTTCTCGGCATTTCCAGAGGTTATACAGCCTCCCGGTTTTTATGTAAGCATGGTAACACAAGTCAAGGCTCCAGTATCCCTGGGTCATGTTTGTTTCAAATAAAATTTAGGTTACATGCATGGATTACTCTTGCAAATAAGCCAATTGGGTATTGTAGGCTTGCTTATAACAGCAGCCAAGTCAGATATAGGTATTGTGAACTTAATAAGTGCATCAGCTGTGTTGCAGATAAGTATTATACCCTTATATACAGCAGTCCATAATGGCTTAGGGGACTGTGCCCAGGTAAGTATGCCCCAATCAGTATATGGATTACAGATACAGTAAATGTGGTAACTGTTGTAGACATATATCTTGTCCAAATGGATTGGCTAAGGCCAATTCTGATTCATACAAATGCTATGTAATATATAGGATTATGTGCCGTGTGTATCACAAAGGTGGTGTGAGAGTAGGGGCCAATTCTGTCTTAAAGGTATATGGCGTATATATTCCATATGGGAGTTAATGCAATCGTCAAACAGCAGGTAGGTATTGAACAATTGCTGTGTTATAACCATGAATGTGTAGACCTTCATAACTATAGGCTGTTGGAGTAGTTATCAGTCTTAAAGCAACAGTAACGTCAAAAAATAAGTGTTTTAAAATAATGAAAATATAATGCAGTGTTGCCCTGCACTTGTAAAACTGGTGTGTTTGCTTCAGAAACACTAATATTGTTTATATAAATAAGCTTCTGTGTAGCCTTGGGGGCAGCCATTCAAAGGAGAAAAGGCTCAGGTTACACAGCAGATAGCAAATAAGCTCTGTCCGTCTAATGGTGTTATCTTTTATCCATTAGTTAACCTGTGCCATATAGCCGTTTTTCAATTTCCGCCATTGCTCCACAGCAGCTTGTTTATATGAACTATAGTAGTGTTTCTGAAGCAAACAGATTAGTTTTCCCAGTGCAGGATAACACTACATTATATTTTCATTACTTTAAAACACTTACATATTTTGGTGTTACTGTTCCTTTAAGGTACTCACTAATTAGAATCTATGTTCTATGACTGGACTTTATGCCTGCTTATTAAGAAAATAAGCTATATACTGTATCCTGCCTTTTGCTATAAGATTGGCCTGGGGCAGAATGGATGTAGATATGTATACAGTCATATTTCATTCAACAAGGATTCTAATATCGCCGCAGCCGGAGATCAGGCAAGATAAATGTTCTGTATATTCCAATGATAAATCAAGGTCTGTTTACAAAACTTGATATTCATCAAAATCTCTTTCTTAGGTTACAGGGGTGCAACTTATCTGGTCTAAGTCTGGAAGACAGTGGGTACATCAGTCAGTGCAAATTTGAGTTATTTCACATATACTGGATACACTAATGCCACAGGGTTTTAGAGCCTTGCAATGAGGTATTCTATAGTACAGACCTATTCAATTATCAATTGTCAGCCCTGTGACTATATACTCATGGGCCATATTATATTAATGGGTACCATATAAACTGGCTGTAAAATGAGGTATACTCCATCAATGCAGCTCCATTTTAAAAAAATAAAAAAATGTATCCATAGGTTCATTATAACAGGCTGTTTCTGTCATGTTAACCCTTATGGTGGACAGGAGGCATGCAATTATGGCATGCTGGGTTCTTGAGGTCTATGTTACTCTGGGGTTGGCCTTTTACACCACCATAGACTGGCCTAGCTAGTTGGGGTAAGTATCATAAGCCTTAACTTCAAGCTATAAAAATTGTCTTATTCACCTTATCCTTTTGGACAAAGGCTGCAGTATCGGCCTTAGGTTAGGCCCTGGTTATAGCATCTCTTACCAACAGGCTTGGACATGCTAGTATAGTAGGGGAGGTCCATAATAGTTGAATAATTATATCCCCATAACTAGATTAATTTTAATCTTGAACACTTAAGAATGGTCTTTATGAACTGTCCAGGTCCCAAGCCAGAGCCCTTGGATATGAATATAACCCATCTCTAGCAGTATTGTTGGTTGTTATACTTCCTGGAATCAGTCAAATTTCTTCCTAGATGGTAAACTCATGGGAGCATGCCATATGGATTTGATTCCAGGCCCAATCTATGGGATACAATAACTTCAGCTATGTCCAGGTCACATCAGTGAAGGCTCGAGGATGGTATCATAGCAAGGTTATGCATATCTGCATGCATTTGTTATCCGGCCCACTCCAGGGTACGCTGATCCTTAATACTATCCAATCTTGTTTGGTGGAGGATCAGGAGCTAATGATAAAAACAATTTCAATCTGTACAGACTGCAGAATGCTCCTAGATACCTCACAGGGCAGATAAGGTATGCCCACAGTAGCAGCACTCCTTCTTCATGAGTAATTTCATGGACCTTTCATTGAGTGGTATATTGGTTATGGTCCAGAATAAATACAGGTTCCTTAGTATTAAAGAGACTGGGAACTATGCTAGGTGATGTTATGTATCGGTAGTGTCATACAGAGCAGGGTCATGTAAAATACTTGTATCTTTCCTTCCCCTACTAAATCCTCTTTTGCAGGTACCATGCTTTTGAGCCATTTCCAAGAATCCTCTGGTGGATGTTATGTGGTTGGAATAAACGTGCTGGTATGTAGTGGGTGTAAGACTATGGAGAAGTGTTACTCTGAGTTCCTATCCGCTTCTCCTTAACTAAAGATGGTTCTCTCTTTTTTAAATGGAATGGTCATGTTTGTTTCACACTCGGTATCATTACTTTAGTGTGGGTTCTTCCTCTAAGGAGTACTATTTCCTTTCTCTCTCTGCCAGTCCATTTCCATTTCACAGGTTTTCCACAAGGTGATTTCGGTCCACCTGTGGGGGTTTCATTCTTTTGAGTTTTATCTGGTGTAGATTATACTTGGCCAGTTTTCCTTATGTGGAACAAATTCCCTCATATTGGGATATTAGTTTAAGGCCCGGTAAGTATGACATGGAGTTGTCCAGGAAAAGGGAAGATTGCATCTTACTTACCCTGAGCTTCCTTTCCTGGATGACTCCATGTCATAGTTACCATCCCTTTTTCGGTAGTTTCTAGAAGCTTATTACGAGACACCGGACTGGGGGGTGGGGTTGGGCTTTTAAAGCTTTAGGTAGGGTCCTTCTGATTGGAGCATTGGGGGCGGGGCTATCCTGGTAAGTATGATATGGAGTTATCCAGTAAAGGAAGTTCACAGTAAGTATCAATCTTCCCTTTCTCTGGCTCCGAATAATTGGCCAGATTCAATAGCTCTTTTTAATAAGACTACAAGAGAAATGAGAGGATAAAATATAGAATTCCGTTCTTTCCAAGCTGCTCATGCAGTACACAGATTCTATGCAGGCTGATTGTATTTAAGGATTCTTCCAAGAGATATATAATCTCTTGGAAGGAACAGACTAATATATTTTATGCTCTCATTTCTCTGGATATCTCTATCTCTATCTCTATATATATCTCTATCTCTATCTCTATATATATCTCTATCTCTATCTCTATATATATATATATATATATATATATATATATATATATATATATATTTGCAAGAGATAAACTATACAAGGCAATCATATAAACAGGAAAGAAGTTTTGCAAGTGTGCAACCTACACAACAGGACTTGTACAGGTATAGGATCTGTTATCCAGAATGCTCAGGACCCGGGATTTTCTACATTGAGGATCTTTCTGTAAATTGGATCTTCATACCTTAAGTATACTAAAATAACATTAATACATGCATTAAACCAAAAAGTTTGATTTACCTCCAATATGGATTATTTATAATATTAAGTCACATTAAGTACAAGACACTATTTTACTATTATGGAGAAAACTGGAATGAATTAAAATGACGCTTATAGTAGATGGCCGGCCCATAATTCAGATCTTTCTGGATAACAGGTTTCCAGATAACAGATCCCATACCTGTACAAAGCACTTGAAATGAAATATAATGCATAGAAAGAATGAGCAAAAAAAAAAAAAAAAATCTTCCAGGAACATCCAGGAAAAGCCACAAAGCAAAACCCCAGATAAGGATCACATTTGAAGGAAAGTCTAAAGGGAAAGTAGTAATCATTGGATGATTTCTATAGATGCCCTATTTTTCTTACTTTTCTTTTCTTCCTGAAAATGTTCTTGGTAAATACTTGAATATACTAATTCCTGCTTCTTACTGTTTGCTGGCAAAAGTTTTATAGATGTACAAAATTCCTGACAGTGGGGAGTGTGCTGTCTTGTGCCGGATGCTTCACCAACTCTGTTCTAAATATAGACCTATTGGGGTCATTTATTAACACTGGGCAAATTTGCCCATAGGCAGTAACCTACCACAACCAATCAAATTGCTGCATTCATTGTTTTACTTGCAGCTGGCTTTAAAAAGCTAATCACTGATAAATTACTATTGGTAACTGCCCATGGGCAAATTTGCCCAGTGTTGATAAATAAGCCCCATTGTGTCTTCATGCTACTACATTACCTGCTTGCAATCCAGATCTACTGGACTCTGTTTCTCCCTCACTGTTGGCTCCTTTTTAGAGGAGGATACATTTTATCAGTTGTAGCAAATGATAGTTACCGCTCAGTAAATCATTACCGATCTTATTAAAGGAACAGTTCAGTAAAAACTGGGTAGATAGGCTGTGCAAAATAAAAAATGTTTCTTATATAGTTAGTTACCCAAAAATGTAACGTATAAAGGCTGGAGTGAACAGATCCAATAAAACAGCCAGAATCCAACTTCCTGGTTTTCAGCTCTATAACTCTGAGCTAGTCAGCGACTTGAAGGGGGGCCACATGGTACATTTCTGTTCAGTGAGTTTGTAATTGATCCTCAGCATTCAGCTCAGATTCAAAAGCAACAGATATGACCCATGTGCCCCCCCCTCAAGTCTCTAATTGGTTACTGCTTGGTAGCCAGGGCAACCAGTCAGTGTAAACAAAGAGAGTTGAAAAGCAGGAAGTAGTGATCTGACTGACATGTTATACATCAAATCACTCCAGCCTTTATACATTATATTTGTGCTTAACTGACTATATTAGAAACATTTTTTATTTTGCACAGGCTATCTATTTACCCTGAACCCTTTAAAGGGATCCTGTCATTGGAAAACATGTTTTTTCCAAAACGCATCAGTTAATAGTGCTACTCCAGCAGAATATTGCACTAAAATCCATTTCTCAAAAGAGCAAACAGATTTTTGTATATTCAATTTTGAAATCTGATATGGGGCTAGACATTTTATAAATTTCCCAGCTGCCCCCAGTCATGTGACTTGTGCCTGCACTTTAGGAGAGAAATGCTTTCTGGCAAGCTGCTGTTTTTCCTTCTCAATGTAACTGAATGTGTCTCAGTGGGACATGGGTTTTTACTATTGAGTGCTGTTATTAGATCTACCAGGCAGCTGTTATCTTGTGTTAGGGAGCTGCTATCTGGTTACCTTCCAATTGTTCTTTTGTTTGGCTGCTGGGGGGAAAAAGGGGGGGGGGTGATATCGCTCTAACTTGAAGTAAAGAGTGATTGAAGTTTATCAGAGCACAAGTCACATGACTTTGGGCAGCTGGGAAATTGACAATATGTCTAGCCCCATGTCAGTTTTCAAAATTGAATATAAAAAAATCTTGAGAAAAATTTGAGAAATTGATTTCAATGCAGAATTCTGCTGGAGCAGCACTATTAACTTATTCATTTTGAAAAAAACATTTTCTCCCATGACAGTATCCCTTTAAGATTAAGATCAGATTTTTTTTTTATTCTATGTGTTGTAAAGAATCAATAATAATTTACCAATCCCAGCACATTCATTTATGGCATGTGATTTAGATTAATTGGGATTAATGAGCCAGATAGACGTTAGTGCTCATGTCCAGCAGAATTTAAATGCGTTGGATTGCTCACACACTTTCTGATGAGATGACAAAGTGACCAGCCTCTATAAACATGTCAATCAGACTCAGATTAATTGTCCTGACAATCAGGAATGTTTTCATGAATGTGAATCTGAATAAATATACTAACAAGTTAAAAAAAAAAAAACACAACCTCAATACAATGGAAAAAAAATATTTTAGGAAACAGGTCCATTATGTTTATAAGGTCCACACCCTAAAAAGGGCGCTAATCTCAAAAGCCTGGTATTTATGCAAGCATTGGAATGTAGTTAAGTATATACCATATTGTTAAGGGTTTGCACCCATCCTGTGTTTAGCACCAATAAGGGCAAGCCTTTGCATTCCAAAACATAGCACTAAAACCTGCAGGGCCAGATTTCAACCCGTGCACTTGTGCGGGAGCGTTGGAGAGTTCTCCGGCATCTGTTGCTCTGGCCTGAGCTATGGTAGAATAAAGCTACACCCCAGACATTAGCAGGTAGTCATCCATGATATTAATAAGCTCTCCACTAGATGGCAATGGACTAAATGCAGAATTCACTTTAGAAGCCTGTTCTTCTTGTGCCTAAATCCAACCTACAGACTCTTACCTTTGAGTTAACTTTTAGGGGCAGATTTATTAAAGGTCGAATTTCGAAGTGAAATATACTTCAAAATTCGACCATCGAATGGCTATACTTCGAAGTTTTTTTTTACCGAATTTGACCGTTTTGTGGTCGAAGTAAAATCATTCGATTTTACTTTGAATACAAAAAACTTAGAAAAATGCATTAGAAGGTCCCCGTAGGCTAACATAGCACTTCGGCAGGTTTAATTTGGCAAACTATTGAAGTCGAAGTTTTTTTAAAGAGACAGTCGAATGGTAGAATATTCGAACGATTTTACTTCGAATCAAAGTAAATTAGAAGTTGTCGTATCCTATTCAATGGTCGAAGTATCCAAAAAATTACTTTGAATTTCGAATTTTTTAACTTAGAAAATTCCCTCGAATTCACTTCGACCCTTGATAAATCTGCCCCTTAGTATGATATAGAGAGTGATATTCTGAGACAATCTGCAATTGCTTTGTAGTTTTTGAGTTATTTGGCTATTTAGGGTCCAAATTAACATAGCCACCATGCATCGATATGAATAAGAGACTGGAATAGGAATAAGAGAGGGCATGAATAAAAAGATAGATAATAAAAAAAAAAGTATCAATAACAATAAATTTGTAGCCTCACAGAGCATGCATCTTTTAGAAAGGGCCAGTGACTACCCATTTACAAGCTGTAAAATTCAAAAAGAAAAAGGCAAATCATTGAAAAACTAAAAAAACAAGACCAATTAAAAAGTTGCTTAGAACTGGCCATTCTATGACATACAAAGAAGCGAACCAACCCCTTAAGGAGGCAGTTTTACCAGTCAGACTTTGAGAAATATTCATGAGGGACTAACTACGTTATGATGGGGAATTAACATAACAACCATAGTTTGACTTATAATGAATAAATAACTGTGGATATTACTTTTAACGTGCTATAATTCATAACAACAATTTTTCCTCCACCACCATGCGTACAAAGTCCTAACGCAGAACACTGAAAAACTAAATGCAAACAAGGGATGAAATTAATGCTGTGCTGCCGCCTATTGGCTAAACATGACAATGACATTCGCTTGCTGTTATTGGTCTCCAAATGTTCCATCATATTCTTTCCACTTGGAACTGGCTGTCTGTACTGAAGGATGGTGACCAGTTGGTAAGCATTATGAGTTTAGGTTACAAAGGCAAGGCATCAACTTTAGCCAGCAATGATTTAGGACAACTCCCCAGTTATTTTCAACTTGTTGCATCACTGGTGTGACCAATTGACTATACTGGGATGGCCACAGTGAGTGACAACACCAATACTGTCTAGAGCAGGGGTCCTCAAACTTTTTAAACAGGGGGCCAGTTCATCGTCCTTCAGACTGTTGGGGGGGCCAAACTATAGTGGGTGGCAGAGTAGGGGAGAGTAGGGGGCTCGGCATGACTTCAACCCCAATGCCTCAACAGGGGTGATCCTTGCCATTCTGCTGCCCCCCCCCATGGCACTCACCCTTTCAGCATCGGAGGGAGTCGGGGGGGGTCTGTGTCGCTAGTGCAGAGAGCGTAATTGCACTCTCTACACTAGAAAAGATGAATTTCTGTGTTGAAAACTGGAAATCCGGCTCTTAAAGTTACTAGGAGCTGCATTTTTGCTGCCCCTGGCATTCAGGGGAATGATGCTGTCTGACGTGAGTTTCTCAACTCCCCTCATTGGTGCAGCGCCCCTGCATTCTAGACCATGGAATATGGATATATAATGCCAATATACAGGCACACATTGAAGCAAATGAATGCACACATATATTATACTGCTGTAGCTCCGATGTAGTAGTCACCTATATATATGCTTATTATGGGTGTAGCCCCCAAGCTCCCTCCTCTCTCTGTTTGCACCGGAACTGACTGTGGAACTGCGCCCCCCACTCTGGCCCTCCTTCTGTCTCCAGTTTGAAGACCCCTGGTCTAGAGAGTAATGCAGTTGGCTACATGCTATGTTTCCTCCTTGGGGGGGTTTCTCAAAGAACCTGCTTTACTGGAAAATGAGGTTCAATGTTAATAAATACAGGTTATGCACTTTGGCAAAAATTAAGTTATACACTAAATGGCAGTGTGTTGGGAGTTTCCTTAAATGAGAAGGATCTAGTGGTTTTTGTAGATAAGAAGTTGTCTAATTCTGGGCAATGTCATTCTGTGGCTACTAAAGCAAATAAAGTTCTGTCTTGCATAAAAAAGGGCATTAACTCAAGGGATGAAAACATAATTATGCCTCTTTATAGGTCCCTGGTAAGGCCTCATCTGGAGTATGCAGTGCAGTTTTGCACTCCAGTCCTTAAAGGGGAACCGTCACTCATAAAAATTATTCAAAATCCTATTATATCACATTAGTCAAGTAAACTGAACTTTAATTACACTATATAAATTATTTGAATCTTGTTTCCTTCAGTCTGGGAAATCATAATTATAGGAAGCAGGCAGGAGCCATTTTGTGGACACTTATTAAGACAAGCCTTGCATCATCTCAGAATCTTGTTTGTGCACAAGAATGGTGGACCTGATGTCCATCCCCATGCCCTGGCTACACAATTAAATGGTGAAGAGAACGGAGGAATGTGGGGAGAGACAGGCATAGAGGACGGGCAGACCATATTTGATTGACAGCTGAGATTTTTAAATAAGCTTACAACAGCTATGCATGCTTTATTAAAAATAGAAATTGGATTTCATGTTTAATTTGAAAAGGACTATACAGATTTTTGTGTCTGGGTGACAGGTCCACTTTAAGAGGGATATAAATGAGCTGGAGAGAGTGCTGAGACGTGCAACTAAAATGGTTAGAGGGCTGGAAGACTTAAATTATGAGGGTAGACTGTCAAGGTTGGAGTTTGCGATGAGACATGATGACAATTTACAAGTACATTAGAGCACATTATAGACAAATAGCAGGGGACCTTTTTACCCATAAAGTGGATCACCGTACCAGAGGCCACCCCTTTAGACTAGAAGAAAAGAACTTTCATTTGAAGCAACGTAGAGGGTTCTTCACAGTCAGGACAGTGAGGTTGTGGAATGCACTGCCGGGTGATGTTGTTATGGCTGATTCAGTTAATGCCTATAAGAATGGTTTGGATGATTTCTTGGACAGACATAATATCAAAGGCTATTGTGATACTAAGCTCTATAGTTAGTATAGGTATGGGAAGTTCTTTAGACTAGAAGAAAAGAACTTTCATTTGAAGCAACGTAGGGGGTTTTTCACAGTCAGGGCAGTGAGGTTGTGGAATGCACTGTCGGGTGATGAGTGATTCAGGTAATGAGTGGCTTGGATGATTTTTTTGGACAGACATAATATCAAAGGCTATTGTGATACTAAGCTCTATAGTTAGTATAGGTATGGGTATATAGAATTTAATTAAAAGTAGGGAGGGGTGTGTGTATGGATGCTGGGTTTTCATTTGGAGGACTTTGATGGACTTTGTCCTTTTTCAACCTGATTTAACTATGTAACTATGTAACTTTTTTTTTTATGGCTGAGTGCACTTTTATTCAGTGCCGGGCAATGCCGCCCCCAAGCTTTGTGTCCTAGGCAAGTGTCTCTTCTGCCTTCCCCTAGTTCCGGCCCTGCTCTTATTCTCTACAGTCAAACATCTGGTCAGGCCCCCCACACAAGGTTAGAGATCATGAGAATATAGTTGTAAGTCGCCCTGAAATAGTTTCATTAGTAACCGCCAATATGCCTTCATCTCTAAATAACTACCCATCCACTGCCTAGCCCTAAATGCTCCAAATACTTTTGATTCATGCTACCAATTCAAGTGCATCTGTCTCGCCTCCTGTTCCAAATCATGTACAAGTTCACAAATTGATGCAGGGGAACCCTAGAGTCACTACCACCTTCAACCTGGAACTAACTCCCCACGGTGGCCAGAATCAACATAACTAGCAGAATTGCACCTAAAGAACTGGGCGCAGATGTTCTTCTTCCAGCTAGCACCAGTAATTACAGCACCAGACGTAGAACACTTTTTCAAAACAATTGTATCCAATTTATGTCAATGCAAAAGTTTTCATAATTTCATACAGTTATTCGGTAATTGTGGAAAAACAGCTGCACAATTTGTAGAATTTAGAGTGCTCGACCCTTCATGTAAACCCTGTGCAGGGTATCAGGTGCTTGATATGGATGACCCTTTCCTGCCCAACAGGTCCAGCATATAATGTAGAAACAAACCAGCAGCACACTGATTATAGTGAAAATAAGTGATTAGTTGTTTATTTTAGCCCATGTATATACAAGGTAAGGGCAACGTTTCGGACCCCACTGGGACCTTTGTCAAGCCATATCATATTGACTATAATCAGTGTGCTGCTGGTTTGTTTGTACATAGTTTAAAAGAGCAAACTTGAATTGTATGTTTTTTTTTCAATTCTTAACTATAATAAAGGGAATAAAGTTTGCAGGGAAAAAAAGCAGTCTATATAATTTATCCTGATTAAATTTACCATAGTATGTGTGAATATAATAGCAACCTTCATGGCCAGGGCAGATCAGCCGGACACCCCAGGCAACCCGACCAGTCGCGTCGCACCTTCCACGCTGAGCACATGTGCACACATAAGGGAGCTTGTGTGCATGAACGGTGACAGGTTGTTTCAATGTGCACACCACCCTCCCCTCGGCGCATTTGAATGCGCACATAGAGCAGGATTCTTCAGGCTGGACTGGGGTAGGCAGCAGTTAAAGGTACGTGCCTGGCGCCCCCCATGCTTTGCGCCTTAGGAGCATGCCTACTCTGCCTACTCTTAGTTCCGGCCCTGGCAACCTTACATTATAAACTCCATTAGGGCTGGGATTAATGGGAATGGTGTATAATCTCTGTAACCCGCTGCATGATATGTCAGTGCTGCATGATATGTAAATAAAGGATAATAATAATAATAATAATAAATGACTCTTGGTGCAACAATGTTACTGGGCTTGGTGTTTGTTGAAAAATACTTGGGTTTTATCAGATCTAGCTCTTGTAATAACATATCTGGCTCCTGTATCTGGTCCCTGTAACTAGGCTTGCCACCTGGGCGGTAAAAATGATGGTTGATCCCAATGTTATAAATAGGGAAAAAAGATAAATATATAGGAAGGCCGTTATTATTTTCCAGAAAAGGTGGCAACCATAGCTGTAACAAACACACAAGGATCTGGCCTTGAACCCCATTGAGTATATATAAATATGCCAAACTAAAAAAGGAACAAATATTTAGCTGCAAGAGCCTCATAGAAAACAGCTAAACCTTAGTAAGGACATCTGAAGGAAAATACAATCACCTACTAGTTCTCCTAATTCAACTTGGTGCAAACTGAGTTGCACAGGCTACTTGTGAAGTGACATACACAACTAGAGGCTGGTAATGTGTTTTGTACTATTGTAAGGAAATGGAGCATGCAACCAATTCATATACTGGATTATTTGCTATGAATCGGATTGAATGATTTGTATAGCCTGGAATGTATCATAGTAATACAAGAACTATCATATATCAGCGCTATGCCTACTTGGAAATTTCATGAATGCGTCAGTGCTGGCCAATGCCGGACACGTTGGGCGCACCTGTGCACAAACGAGAACGCACGTGCGCAAACAAGGTGTATGCATTTCTTGGCTTTTTTAGGGAATCTAAAGCAGGTATAAAACATATTTTGGGGGGAATAAATGCTGCCATTCTAATTTGCTTTTGGTATGAACTGTTTTCTCAGTGCTTCAGACTGAGGTTCAAATGCCTAGCCTACCAAGAAATTCCATGAACGAAGAGTCCGCTGATCCATGTACGTTGTAGCAACTCTCCCACCACATTTTCAGACCACAACCTCACCTCACACAGATCCTTTTGGAATATGATGTACAGAGAATGGGCAGGAGGCACTGTGACTTTGGCAATGGAGCAGTTACACTATAACCACACAGTTATACTATTAAAAGGTATACATTTATTATAAAAGCAGCTAGAAATGTTATAACATCCATGAATGTGGCTGAGCTTTATTTCGGCTTTATTACTGCATGCACAGACAGAGGACAGGTATGTATCTACCTGTTGTAGCAAGCGTCGGCAGCCATGGTTGAGCAGTATATAAAATCGTACGTTTAAAAATATATACAAAAGCTACACCGTCTTTACTGACTATATTATATACATGGTGGTTGTGAGCAAAAAGAAGACTGCAAAATCCTTTAGTATGAACAAAAAAATACAGATTCAGAAGGGAAAAGTCATCATACGTTATCTGTGACAGGAATGGGGTTAACATGGCCCCCTCCCACAGAAACCTCATCAGCCTGTTTCCTTCGTACCTCTGCTGGGGGCCGTGGAGGCGGGTTCTCTGGAGGGCGTTTAATTGTTTCTCCCGCCCTTTGCTTTGGTTCTGCTTGCTTCTCAATAGGACGCCATTCCTCCCCACGAATGGCCGCCTGTGGATGTAAGACAATTGTTGATCTTGTAATATACATATACCCAACCCATCTCACTAGCTGACAATAAACCCAATACATGTATGTAAACAACCATTAACCATATTAATATACAACACTGCCACTCCAGCTGTATGACCAGCTTTCTCATTAAAGGGGTAGCTCACCGTTACGTTTTAGTATAATGAAGACAGTGATGTTTGCATACTAGAATATGAATAAGAGAGGAGCCTGAATAGCAAGTAACATTAACAATAAAATTGTAATCTCACAGAGCAATAGTCTTGGCTGCCAGGGTCAGTGACCCCTAGGTCAGTGGTCCCGGCCAATTCCCATATACTATAAATATCCGTATATTTCAACATTTTAATTTAAACATTATCAGTTTCTACCACCGTGCAACTAAACAGCAGTATATAAAGTGATTTGTGTAGCTTAGATAACAGTAAGCTGACTGATGGGTTGCTATTTGCTTGTGGCACATTAGGTGTTTGCTCTGTCTGTATAGAAAAGTCCAACCTGCTTTCCGCTCCATGGTGTGTATGTACTAATATGGATGGCATCAGCCTGTAAGCACACGCTGGCAGATTTCAGTGCAGTAATCAAAAAGCATGCATTTCAAAATGTGTATCATGTTTGCTGACAGGAGGAAAATGCCTAGTGTGCATAGGGTTGCCACCTGACAGGGTTTGAACCAGACAGCCCAGTTTTTACACAAGCTGTCCAGTTCAAAACTGCCTGTCTGGATCTTCAAAATCAGAAATCTACACATGACCCAATGCTGCATGATGCAGTGGTCTGGCCCCTGATGGCACAAGCCCACCCCTAAACATCATTACCCCTTCCTCTAGGTTTACCCACCCCGGACGTCATCTGATTTTCTTCTTATAAGAGGCCGTAATCCTGTTCTTGCATCCCTAATAAAGTCTGACCAAGCAGTGAGATGTGGTTTAGACCCCAATTTAAAAAAAAAGTCAACAATCACTGTGGGTGCCAAAAAATAGGCACTCCAACCCTAAGTGATTGTATTTATTTACCTGACACCCAGGGCCTGTGCTCCTGTTAGCAGAAATGTGCTCCAGCCCTGGGGGCAGTAGAGCAAAATCAAATGTTGACAAAAAGCCGGCTTTTTCACTTTACTGTGCATGGGCCTGCTCAAGGCATTGAAGATAGAAAAAGAATAAGAAGAGGATTCCTTTGTGGTGCTCACTGAGACCCTGGCTCAGATATCAGGTAAGTGATTAAAATCACCAGGGGTTGCCTAATTTATGACCTGCCTTTCTCCTTTAAGAAGGTGCAAATGTGACTGTATGTGATCTCTTTATAAAATAAAGAACTTGGTAGGGTTTGGAAGTTGTGGCCAATTTTCACCCCTTCATAAAATGTTATCATCTGCAAAAAACTATTTCACCTCCCACTAGTTATAAAAGACCACAATGCCCACTAACTGTTTGCCAGCTTTCTTCTGGAAAAAACCCTATTACCTATGGAAGAAATTGTTTTTGGAAACATGAGAGAAATCATCAGTATTTTATTTTCAGCTGAAAATTACTGTTAGCCAAGTTCTTTGACTCACCAGAAAGTAAATGATGCTTGCAATGCCAAGGCACACAGTGCCCAAGATAGTGGCTAGTATAAACCCTCCAGGTACTGCCAGTCTGTTGGGTGAAAAACCAGATCATTATATAAGATCTAACATCTGTTTCAAATAGAACAACATATTAAAGGGATCCTGTCATCAGAAAACATGTTTTTTTTCAAAACACATCAGTTAATAGTGCTACTCCAGCAGAATTCTGCACTGAAATCCATTTCTCAAAAGAACAAACAGATTTTTTTATATTCAATTTTGAAATCTGACATGGGGCTAGACATTTTGTCAATTTCCCAGCTGCCCCTGGTCATGTGACTTGCACTTTAGGAGAGAAATGCTTTCCGGCAGGCTGCTGTTTTTCCTTCTCAATGTAACTGAATGTGTCTCAGTGGGACATGGGTTTTTACTATTGAGTGCTGTTCTTAGATCTACCAGGCAGCTGTTATCTTGTGTTAGAGAGCTGCTATCTGGTTACCTTCCCATTGTTCTTTTGTTTGGTTGCTGGGGGGGGGGAAAGATAGGGGGGTGATATCACTCCAACTTGCAGTAAAGAGTGATTGAAGTTTATCAGAGCACAAGTCACATGACTTGGGGCAGCTGGGAAATTGACAATATGTCTAGCCCCATGTCAGATTTCAACATTAAATAAAAAAAATCTGTTTGCTCCTTTGAGAAATGGATTTCAGAGCAGAATTCTGCTGGAGCAGCACTATTAACTGATTCATTTTGAAAAATGTTTTTTTCCCATGACAGTATCCCTTTAATATCCAGTTAGCCAACACAACCAGTATTTAATAAAATCAAATTCCCATTCTGTCAATAATATCAGTAAGGGCAATGACACACAAAGCTACTTGTTGCTGCTACAAAATGCCAGAAAATACCCTGCTATAGACAATACTGAGAATTGTCTCTGCTAAATCACATGTAGCTTTTTAGCAGAGACAATTATTAGTATTGTCTATTTTGTAGCTGGCTATAAGTAGCTTTGTGTGTCATTGCCCTAAAGGTGAGTTAGATGCAGGAAGGATCACCGTATTAAGCTGATTATGAAATAAGCAGGCAGGGGCACAGGTCTGTGTAGTTGACCATTATAAACACTGTTAACAAGTGATGAAAGGGGTTGCACAAGTACTTTTAGGAACAATGACCATTGCATGGGCTGTGGTTGACCCACAGGCTGATATAGGGATCAGACATCTTGGGCACTTACCCTGCATGGAGGACTGCACGGACATAGTAATTTCGTGTGAGGGGGCCAAAAACTTTAACTACAGCTGCCAAGTACTTCTGACCACTGTGATAGACAAGAAAAAAAAGATCAATTGCGTTGCACAGCAAACATTTCCAACCTACAGCTCAGGATCCTGCCAGTGAGTGAATTAATGTGTCTATTCTGTCAAACTCATGTAGGGACCCATAGGGTTAAAGGAGAAACCATCTTCCGGGTCTTCGGTAATCTGAGATTGGCGGAGCAGGGCATGCGCAGTTGGAGCAATTTGCCAAAATGGACGGAAATTGCTGAAGTGCCAGAAGAAGACATGAAGACTCGGAAAATGGCTGCCGGCCCCTGAATCTGCACCAAGGGGTAAGTAAAAAGTAATTTGCCTGGGGTAGCAGCTAGGCTATAGGGGAGGAGGGAGGGGGTTCTATGTGGGGTAGGGAGGTAGGGTCTTCTTTGCCTTCCACCTTAGGAACAGGGTGGATGTCTGCTTCGGATCTGGGCATGGGCCCAGTTAAAGTCAAGGTACAGGGTCCTGTGAATGAGGCATTAGATAGTGGCAGATGTAGCCCCCATACCAGTACACTCTAGGAGTATAAGTCAGTTAGGGTTGGGCTAAAAAGAGCAGTTCTGGCTGTAGTGTAGGGATCCCAGTGGAGAGGGAATCATGATATAGGATTTCCCTGATGGGATCCGGACCACTATGGGGTGTGTTGTAGAGGTGAAATATAAATAACAAATAAAAAAACAAACAAAAACAAAAAGTATTGTAGAAGTGATACCTGTATTGGCTAACAATAAAAATACATTGCAAGCTTTCGGAGCACCAAGGCCCCTTTGTCAGGCAAAATACAAATGAAAGCTATAAAAGCACAGCATATATACAGTGGAAGATATTCATGGGCAATAAATTAGGAAGTTATAGATAGATAGAAACCAAAGGTAGAGAATACAATGAATTAGGGTGGGTTGTAAATAATCCATGAGTCTGGATTCAGTCAGGTCACATAGTGTGACATGAAACCTGACCCTTAATGAAAGCCCTGTCTTAATGTGTTAAATAAATCCATACATTTGAATTCATAAATCTTCCTTTCCCTTTCAGTTTTAAAGTTCCCTTTTAGATTTAAGACCTGCATGTCCTGAAGACTGTGCTTTTGACTGCAGAAGTGTTGCCTGTATCACATGATTTGGTGTTGATTTTATGTCTGTGATGGTTCATCCTTGTGCGTAATTTTTGTCCTGTTTCACCAATGTATATGTCTCCTGTAGAGCACCTAGTACATGTAATCATGTATACCACATTGGATGAAGCACACGAATAGTGGTCCAGAATGGTGTAGACTTTTTTGTGTATTCAGTATAGAAACTTGATCTTTGCACAGGATGTATTTGCAGGTTTCACATCTGTTGCAGGGAAATGTGCCTGCTTTTGTTTTTTTAGGACGAGCACCTTTGACAATCATTTTCCTCAGATTAGGGGGTTGTCTATAAGACAAGAGAGGTAGTTCTGGGAATGTGTGCTTTTCTAGCTGTCATTTTTTTAATTCTTTATTTTAGTTTTCGGAACATCACAGGAAATGTTATTAGTAAAACATCTTCAAAGCCTAGAGTTAAGGCATATGTTACAATTCGAAATTTCTTACATACTATCCGTCCGAGCAATTATACGTTTGCTAAAAATATGCCTGTCCTGTGTCATAATTAAATGAACCTTTAATAGACATGTAAAAAGGACAAGGGAAAATAAAAGAAGATAACAGAAAAGGGGAGTGGACAAACTGGTATGGGCAGTCCTCCACGGACGTATTGTTTACTCAATAATTAGAGAAGTGAGTACTTTTCGGTGTATGTAATTGAATTACAGGCGTATGGCAATCGAATTGAATGCCAGGGGTCTCAACAGTACTGCCATAGTACTTCTGCGTCATTTATGTTACAAGAGCAATGTATTCCACAAATTGGAACCATTTTAAAGTGAGCTTCTCCTGCTGCTTTGGCTTACTAATGTCCACTTTGTAACTTTCAAACTGGTAGATCTCGTTTACCTTAAAGGGATACTGTCATGGGAAAAAACATTTTTTTCAAAATGAATCAGTTAATAGTGCTGCTCCAGCAGAATTCTGCACTGAAATCCATTTCTCAAAAGAGCAAACAGATTTTTTTATATTCAATTTTGAAATCTGACATTGGGCTAGACATATTGTCAATTTCCCAGCTGCCCCAAGTCATTTGACTTGTGCTCTGATAAACTTCAATCACTCTTTACTGCTGTACTGCAAAGTTGGAGTGATATCACCCCCCCCCCCAGCAGCCAAACAAAAGAACAATGGGAAGGTAACCAGATAGCAGCTCCCTAACACAAGATAACAGCTGCCTGGTAGATCTAAGAACAACACTCAATAGTAAAAACCCATGTCCCCCTGAGACACATTCAGTTACATTGAGAAAGAAAAAAAAGCAGCCTGCCAGAAAGCATTTCTCTCCTAAAGTGCAGGCACAAGTCACATGACATGGGACAGCTGGGAAATTGACAAAATGTCTAGCCCCATGTCAGATTTCAAAATTGAATATAAAAAAAATATGTTTTCTCTTTTGAGAAATGGATTACAGTGCAGAATTCTGCTGGAGCAGCACTATTAACTGATTCATTTTGAAATTTTTTTTTTCCCCATGACCGTATCCCTTTAAGTGCCCAGTCTTTAAGTGTAGGAATGAGATTTGATTTCCAAAATAATGGAATCAATGACTTTGCGACTGTTACCAAAGTAGAAATAAGTGCATTTTTATATTGTGCTGGGGACATCTCATTGCAGTGCAGAAGAAAAAAAAGGTGCTGAATCTTGTATGGTTAGATCTGTGAATCGAGGCAACAGTTGTTTGATTTGAGTCCAAAACAATTGTATGTTAGGGCATTGCCACATAATATTTAAAAGAGTTCTGCCTGTTTGACCACACCTCCAGCATACGTCCGGAACATTGGGAAATATCTTGGATAGAATGTTTGGTACTCTGTACCAACGGGAGAGCATTTTGTAATTATTTTCCAACATTCTAGAGCATCTGGTGCATGTATATGACTTTGTCACTATGAGTTCCCATACTTCGTCTGTAAAAGTATAAAGCAATTCTTTTTCCCAATTCCGTCAAAGTGCTCATTGGTGTTATGGTACGGCAAATCAGTATCTTATAGATTTTAGCAATTTCATGAGGAGTACGATGAGAATTAGTGAACATTTCCTCAAATAAAGTATCCTCTGGCCCCGTTTCATCGGTAATTCTTTTAGCATTCAAAAAGTGTCGTATTTGGCATAGGCGCAGCATCTCGAGCGGCGTTGTACTCTCATGTGGTAGTATATCCGCCATGGATTTAAGGGATCTACCGTTAAGTAACTGAAAGGCCCATAACGAATCTGATGGAGTCCAATGTTTCCCAGAGGGAAATCTTTATTATGTAATATCGGGGTAATTCTGGAGTTTTCACTCAAAAGGCAATGTCTATGCTTTAATGCATCTCAAGTACCAACAATCTCCTTAACGATTGGGTCTGGTGTTTTTGGGGTATTACGGCAATGTTTGGGATGGGACTGTCTGAAACAAATACAAGAAGCAGGTTTGTTGCTAATGCGACCAAACCACGAGAAGCCAGGCTTATCCTACTGTTGTAGTATTTCTACTTCTTCTGGTGCCCCGTCTTTATTATTCTGTATAGCAGCAAGAGAGGTGTAGTAGTACAACACCCTCACCTTCCTCTTACACTTTGTGCAGGCCAACTCTGGTTTAGAGAGTATGGTTTCACAGTAGGGCTTGGAAAGATATATGGCAGCAAACCAAAGATCCTTCAGTGCAACCACCCTCAGCCTGAATATCTAAAGCACCTCCTGTTAGTGACACGGCATATTATGTAGATATGGACAGAATTATCCCTACTGCTATAGGAGATTTAACTGTAAGAAGTGGTAGTAGGGAAGTCGATTCAAAGCAATTGGAAACTATATGATGAATGTACTAATTATTTGTCTTATGATCAAAAGAAATAAATGTAAAATAAACTCCTGGACAGAGTTCTGCATTAGCTTGTTTACCTATAGGTGATCAGTATGGAAAAGGGATTGGCACACAAGTTGCAGGTTATTTTCCTGCAGCTCAGAAGCTCTACATAGCATTTTGCTCTTGGCTACATAATACCTTATCACCACACAAGCCACCTCCTCCTTTCTTGTGCCTTAAATGTACCATACATGTATTTTTTCCTATAGAAATACTTATTTTGGTTTGGGTTATGCTTAAAATATTTGGGGGTTGGGTGCAAGAGTGCAAATATGCAGTGCCAGCCATTATACATACTGTATTAGGGGACACACACGGGAACATAATCTCTATTTTCAGCTGAAATGTTTCCTGAACGACCAACTACACTATATAGATATTCAGCACTTACCATCTCTCCATTGTGGATCCCTTCTTTCTCTTGCTTCGAGGATATTCTAGCAGGGTGATAAATACACCAGCAGCACTGAAAGTGGAAGTTAAGGATGCCTTGTACAATCAATTTCTGACCATCCCCTATCTGTGACTGGCTCAATTCTACTTGCAGAACTTGGCTATTGCACTGGGAACAATTAAGGGCATCAAATTATACTACAACTTGGACCCAATAGTAAAGCATGATAGACCCATGGAGTTGTTTTGTAACTGGTAATCCTCCTGCTTTTTCCTTTCTTGTTTATTCTCCCTACTTGTTGAGATATTAGCTATCTGCTTTCCCACCCCAATATCTGCATTATAGAAAGTTGCACTCCTTGTTTAGGGCCGTGGCTCATTGGGAGATTTATCACCCACGATAAAAATACACGACTGAGGGTAAATACATCTGGTAAATACATCTCTGTTGGAAATAACTGAAATCATTGGCAGTAAAACCAATTCATGGTTTCGTTCTTCCAGTCACCTGAAGTTGCCACTCCAAGGAAACTTGGGGCAACTTTGCGATATGTTGGTTTTACCGCTGGCGATTTCAGTTCTATTATGTAATTAACTGTAACTGCTAAGTAAGTAACAGCATATTAAACCAGCACCCGATAGTAGTATTTAATGTATGTAGTATAGAATTCATAAATATGTATAATGTTTACTATGGGCTGAGAACCAGACCTTATCACAACAACACATCATAGCATCTTCCATCATATCAAAAATATACTGGACAATATATCAAAGTAAATTATTCTACCCTGCCAGGAAACGAATAGTGCGAACAGATACGGATTGGTCGGCTTTACATCAAAGATAACTAAAAACAACAAAGGACTCTAACAAAGAAATAGTCAATGTAACCATTTCTATATTGCACCCTACAATTAGCCTTGGCAGCACAGAGATCTATTAATTAGCTGGATAATTGCTAGTAATCACAAAGCAACTGGACGTGCTGGATAAATGTAAATCATTTGGGAAGGTTTCATATAAGTTTTGTGTTACAGAACAGCCGTCTGTTACATTGTAAATTAGATAATAGCTGATTCCCTTAGGCTTAATTAAATCAGGGAGCCATGGACCACTGCTTATTCAAACGCTTTCTGGTATAGTTGTAGGATCTATTATTCTGAAACCCGTTATCCAGAAAACTCCAAATTACAGAACTACCATAAACCCAATTTTATCCAAATAATCCAATTTTGAAATGATTTTTTTCTTTGTAATAATAATAAACAGTACCTTGTACTTGTTCCAAACTAAGATATAATTAATCTGTATTGGAAGCAAAACCAGCCTCTTGGGTTTAGTTAATGTTTACATGATTTTCTACTAAACTTAAGGTTTGAAGATCCAAATTATGAAAAGATCTTTTATAGGGATGCACCGAATCCATTATTTTGGATTCGGCCAAACCCCCGAATCCTTCACCAAAGATTCGGCCGAATACCGAACCGAATCCTAATTTGCATATGCAAATTAGGGGCGGGAAGGCAATTTTTACTTCCTTGTTTTGTGACAAAAAGTCACACAATTTCCCTCCCCACCCCTAATTTGCATATGCAAATTAGGATTTGGTTCAGCCAGGAAGCAGGATTTGTCCGAATCCTGCTGAAAAGGGCCGAATCCTGGGTTTGGTGCATCTTTTATTTGGAAAATCCCAGGTCTTGAGCATTCTGGATAACAGGTCCCATTCCTGCATTTGCATTTCAGCACATAAACATTCCTGTTGTACCCACCCCCCTAAAAAAGGAAAAAGCTTCAGCCACGCAAATGAATGTTGGACACGATTGACAGTTTGATGGCCATAGAAGGATACATGCCATATGCTCCAAACTCCCAACCTTTAAACTGACCGGCCACAGCAACAATCCCACCAGCAAGAAGAACTGTAAAAGAGAAAAAAACAGTAATCATAAGCAACAATGTTATAAGCTCTGTCCAAAGAACGTTCATGCATGAAAGGGGTTATGGGTTGTTCCCCATTGGTCAGTAACCCACTGTTTAGTGTACAACCACCATACTATACCAACGGCTGCCTTACACCCCATTTCTAACATTTTGGGCAATGTTGCCTCTAATTCATTCTTGGCTATGTGCACCGAAAAATTAATTTGTGTGCATTTGTAAGCTTGTGTGGGCATTTTTAAAAACTGTTTGTGCAGGTTAAAATAAATGCACAATGTTGTGTCACAAAATTTTGTGTGTGCCACAATTTGCTGTGCGCGCTGGCCTCAAAATTTGTGTGTGTGTGTGCACGAGTGCACAGCTTAGAGGGAACATTGATTATGGGGTAAATCCATGCCAATTGTTGCCATCACTACAGACTAGGTGGGCATCCCAGTCACTGTGGGTACAGCAAGGGTTAATGGGCTTGGAAACACTACACATATTACCATGTAACCCTGTAAGTTGTCTGTATGTGGAAAGTAAAGGTGGCCATAGACGCACAGATAATATCGTACAAAACTAATTTTCGTCCGATATTCGTTGCGTGTATGGTGGAAAAAGAGCCGACCGATCTCGGCAGAAGACTTGGATATCAGTCGTCTCGTCGATCGGGCTGGATGGAAAATTTTGATCGGGCGCCTTTGAAGGGACCCAAACATCGCCCATTGTTAGTGCTGAATCGTCAGATACAGGTAGAATTCTATTGTTTCTATCTGTATATCTACCTGTATATCTGACGATTCAGCTCTACACGTGTGTATTGAAACGAAAGATCTTTCTTGGAAAGATCTTTTCCAAGAAAGATCGTAATTGTTACGTCGATGGCCACCTTTAGTGTAGGTCAAACAAACGGATGTGAAAGTTTACATATCACAAAAAAAGAGATAAAAATCATTATTATTTTTGTCTTGTGATAAAGGTTTCCTAGACTGCTTTGTGCTTGGATTCCTCAGATGTTTTCTATTCATTCTGCCTTTGTGCTTTTTGTGTTTTTTTTTTTTGTCATTGTTACAGTCTGATCATATGCAGGCTATGTTTCTTTACAGGCACCAACTCAAATTACATAGATACACGGTTAATGTGGGTTCAAAGGAGACAACAAACCCATCAAGTTCAACTGCTACAAACAGTGCGCACATATACATACTTATAAATACCTATTGAGACCTATAATTTAATTAGAAGCACAGCAGCTTGTTATGGCATCATTAAGTAACCTAAGAATCTGGCATATAATACTTTTATGTACTGTCTCAAAATGTCAAATAGCATCAGCCTGTATGTTAAGCTGGACTGTTCCTTTAAAAGGCAACTAAAAGGCCTAATAAAAACCCTGTAGGCCAATGAAAAGATAGTTCTGCATTCTGCAAGGTTGTCATCTGCACCAAAATCCCTTGTGCTGAGAGTGGGGTTGTAAGGAGCTTATGTAGGGTTTCCAATACACAAGGTAAGTGGGGTGCCATATAATTAAGATGATTTAGGGGTGAGTTGCATCAGGGCGAGACAACGTTATTTAAGGGCTATATATACCTAGTGGCAATACACCAAAAGCCTTTTGCTCTAGCAAACTCCCCACACTGCACAACCTACTTCTTTTCAAAACCCTTTCCTTTGGGTTTCCATTGCATGTGTCTCAATGTGGAAGTAACACTGGCCTGACTATTGCTTTAAGAGCAGTTTCTTCCCCTGCTTGTAAAAAAGCTGCTTAATTTCTTGCATGAAATGAGAATTTTCGCTACCAGGCTGCTAACTAACCTGCACACAGGCGGGAGCCAAGAAGAGCAAGATTATTATTGACTTAAAGGGTATATGAAACTTTCATTCAAAGCAGCCTTCCAAATATACTAAAATGGGTTCTGTGGTTTTAAAGCGTAACGTAAATGGAACTGCTACAGAAACTGGTATCCATCTGTCTATCTAGATATGCACTGCTGTTTCTGTGTCTTGAAAATAACAAATAAAAAAACAAACAAATACAAAAGGTATTGTAGAAGTGATACCTATATTGGCTAACAATACAAAAAATACATTGCAAGCTTTCGGAGCAGCAAGGCCCCTTCGTCAGGCAAACAATGTGGCAGTAGTCAGTCTTGCATGCTTCTACGCAGGTCTGTTAATCAAACTCCTTGTGCTACATTTTTTCCAAATGTCAGAACCACCTGGGTGTGCATTTAAATATATACATTATCATGCACTGGTAAACATTGTAGGGGTCACGAACAATGCAGAATGCAATGTGCAAAAAAGGCTGTAAAAAAGAACACTGCATTGTGTAACTTGGCGTCCTGCATTGTTATAGCCTACATTTAGGCTATTTAGGTTAGGTGTCCCCTCTCCCGCCCTTTACCTTGCAAGTCATTCAGATGTGCAAGTTGAGGGGGTTGCAGGAAGTGCAGCCCACACTAGTGCCCTGTCCTTACTGTCTACGCTAGACAGGTGATAACCATAGGGGTTAGCTGTGCTTTCTGATGCTGCTTTCTGCACCAGTGTTGGATGTGATCCAGTGCTTGATAAAGTGAATAGCATTCCTCAGTGTGCAGGGAGCCCTAAGGTATGTACTCTTGCACCTCTTATCAGTCTATCACTTGTGCCATGGGGCATAATAATTGTAAACAGTATTTTCATTTTCTTGTATTCCTGGCCTTTCCTCTTTTTTTGACGCAAATTGAGATTTTGATACCTTTGCACTCCAAAATAAGTAGATGTGTTTCCACCATGACCTTGATACTGTAATGCACTATAATGCACAGTTATAAAACTCTATAGAAAATAATACAGCTTGATCATTTTTCATCTGAAGCATCTTACACATTCACTTTGGGTTACTATTCGTCCAATCCCTCATTTCCAATTTCACTGCACTGTGCACCAGTTTAATGGATATATACATGCCTTTCCTTGAATGGATTAGTAACAACTTGCAAGTCATATTTCATGTTTGCAGCCTTAGCATCAATATCCTGTTGTATTACACTGCATTAGGAAAGACTTCACTAATTCCCAAAAGACCACACTCTCTAAGGGGGGAATTCACAAAAGTGTCGGTAAAAAAAGTAACCCAGACAAATTTGTAAAATGTCGTATGAACGGCAAATTCACAAAGGCAGATGTTACCATCTCTGAATATCTCGTAAGTCTGACAATTTTCTAAAATGTCGTATATCTTTTCATCGTACAAATGACATTTACCAAGACTTTTTAAACGACAGTTTGTCTGACATTTTCATTTTGGAGAGCCTAAAGTGTCTGAAAAATTGTCTGTAAAAAAAATGAGTTTACGAGTAATTCCTAAAAATGTCGGGAAAAGTGGCGCCGAAAAAACCACGTCCACTTTTAACGACACTAATTCAAAAGTGTCGCACATGTCGGAAAATTGGCGAAGAAATGCTCTGTGAATTTGTCGGCTGTTGCTACAACACTTTCTACGACATTTTAAAGACATTTTTTCGTTCCCGACACTTTTGTGAATTCCCCCCTAAGTGTCCGTGTATGTGATATATGAATACATTTAATTATAATATAGTTCACAGCTGCCTTATGTTGAGAACCTGCATTTCTGCCCAAAGGCAACAAAAAAAGCATGTTGCACAGCAGCACACAAGAGTGTAGTTAGCAAAGTGGGCAAATATTTGGATTCCCACGTTTGTTATACATTAATCCAACACTATTAAGCCACAGTACATGGATATATGGCAAAGTAGTTGGATTTAGCTCACTCAGACCTATACCTGCTTTCATGGTACGGTACCAGTCCAGTTCATTTTCAGGTATATGATAGCATCCCTTTTAAATGGCAGTTTCCAAACTGTGGGGGTGAGCGCTTCTTGAGGCAAAGGTTAGAGGGTGCTCAGCCTTAAGACCAATTGGAGTGAGTTTTGGGGAGAATGCACCTAGAAGCTTAGCATGCAGGTCAATCTCAGTGTTGTTACTGTGCAACACAAGGGGGGGAATTCACAAAAGTGTCGGGAACGAAAAAATGTCGTAGAAAGTGTCGTAGCAACAGCCGACAAATTCACAGAGCATTTCTCCGCCACTTTTCCCGACATTTTTATGAATTACTCGTAAACTCATTTTTTTTACCGACAATTTTTCAGACACTTTAGGCTCTCCAAAATGAAAATGTCAGACAAATTGTCGTTTAAAAAGTCTTGGTAAATGTCGTTTGTACGATGAAAAGATGTACGACATTTTAGAAAATTGTCAGACTAACGAGACATTCAGAGATGGGAACATCTGCCTTTGTGAATTTGCCGTTCATACGACATTTTACAAATTTGTCGACCGCCACTTCTGGGTTACTTTTTTTACCGACACTTTTGTGAATTCCCCCCAAGGTGTTAAAGTCTGTATTGATGAGTACTGGGGATAAACAGGTACAGGGAAGGCTACAAACAGTTTCTAGCTGTCCCTTATTGTCTGTCACTGAAAAGAATACTTCCTTATAGCTGAATTAATATTGCAACACCACAGTCAGTGTCAGTCGCCAGGGCTGGGTTGGAAGTTTGGTGCAACTCTCGGTTATTTTGATTTCCTCATTTCACTTCCTTATTGCAATATTAATATTTCATTAGTGTCACTACTGGGCTGAGTTAAACAGGCTCACATGCCTCCGAGTCATTGCGTAGAAAAAAGTTATGTTGCGTGTGCTGTAGACTGTATCGGTTTCTATGCTGTTGTGCTGGTCTGCAACTATCCATTTCATTTTCACAGAGCAGTCGTAGCCATACTATACAATGCATCATTAACCAGTGGCATTTGGATTTAACAAAGCTACATATATATCTCCCAGCACCCCCTGACACACTACAGCTGTTGCTGAAATGCTTGGGAGTTGTAGTCCATCAACATCTAGACTACAAAGTAGCCCGGAAAACAACAGGTTAACAAAGAAATGACAGTAGCAGAGTGGCAGTCACACATCAGACATCCTCTGGTGGTTAAAAAGTTGCATTAAACGAATTAAAATCACAGAATAGAAGCAGTGCTTTTCAGAAGTAGATACTCACTCAGTCCAGATGCCAAGGCTTGTTCGTTTGCCCACATTGCCCATTCTATTTGCCCCATTTTCAGAGGCGTCCAGCAAGCCTACTACAGCACTGCTCACGCAGTCAGAAAAGGGAACACTTCCTTGTCTAAAAAAAAGAGGCTGTATCTGATATACATATCCATCCTCCTCCCACATGGACACAGTCCTCCTCCTATATACACACCTTCTTCCCCCAGCTGAGACGCAGCACCCTCCCACCCTGCTTTCAGGCACAACAAAGGACAACATTGTGGATACTTGTAGTCGGAATATATGTACAGCATAAGTTCTATTGAACTATATAGAGATAGGTCACAATTCTTAAACCCACGTACAGCACTAAAATCTTCATCACAGGAATGTTTTTCAGCCCGTGTAATATCTATGGGACATATGCCAACTGCATGGGATTACCTGGAACTATCCCCTAGTTTATCTTTGTACCCGGCATATCCCAGGGTTTCAAACATGATTAACAATAAATTATGCATGGGTTAAAGGAAAACTTAACCCCCAAAATGAATATTTAAAGGATCAGTTCAGTGTAAAAATAAAAACTAGGTAAATAGACAGGCTGTGCAAAATAAAAACTGTTTCTAATATAATGAGTTAGCCAAAAGTTTAATGTATAAAGGCTAGATGTGTAACATAACAGCCAGAACATTTCTTCCTGCTTTTCAGCTCTATAACTCTGAGTCAGTCAGCGACTTGAAGGGGGGCCACATGGGACATAACTGTTCAAACTGTGAGTTTGCAATTGATCTAGGGTCACCACCTTTGCCCCCAGTAGAGACCGGGCTGGGGGCAGGGTCGTGGTGTGGCAGGCGTGGGGCCGTGCCTTATAGAGGCGTGATCGTGCCGTGGAGGGGCGGGGCTATGACACAATCACTGTGTCAATCATGGGGAATCCTGCCCGGTTTTCTTTATTTGGAAAACCGGGCAGGAAGTTTTGACCCGGTCAGCCGTTCAAAATACTGTGCTGTCCGGGTCAAAAACGGACAGGTGGCAACCCTAAATTGATCCTCAGCATTCAGCTCAGATTCAAAAGCAACAGTTATGACCCATGTGGCCCCCCTTAAAGAGATACTGACACCAGAAATGTAACCTTTTTTTTACATCTACCAGAAAATTGACTTTGCGTGCCTCTTATAATTTTGCCATAAATTATTTGCACAATGCTTTTAAATTACCTGTCTTCGTGTTCGTCTATGAGGGGGCTGCCATATTTGTGCAGCAGGAGTCCGTTCACATTAGAAACTTTAACTGGTTGGCAAAACAGTCAGGTGTAGGAACTTCAACTAACAATTACTTACAAAAACAAACCTCTCAGCAAAAAACAATCAACATGACCTATAGGTAACTTTTAATGTACATTCATATTTTAAAAAGTAGTTTTTTAGTGTCAGTATCACTTTAAGGGGCCAATTCACTATGGGTTGAATATCGAGGGTTAATTAACCCTCGATATTCGACTAGGAACTAAAATCGTTCGACTTCGAATATCGAAGCCGAACGATTTAGCGCAAATACTGTGATCGAACGAACAAAGGATTATTCCTTCGATCGAACGATTAAATCCTTCGAATGGAACGATTCGAAGGATTTTAATCAAACGATCGAAGGAATATCCTTCAATCATAAAATCTCAGGCAAGCCTATGGGGACCTTCCCCATAGGCTAACATTGACTTCGGTAGCTTTTAGCTGCCGAAGTAGGGGGTCGAAGTTTTTCTTAAAGAGACAGTACTTCGACTATCGAATGGTCGAATAGTCGAACGATTCAAACGGATTTTCTGCCTGAAAAATAATTTTTTTGGGGATTTTTGCCCAAAAACCACTAAATCTTTGGATTTTTGCACGAAACCCAGTGCACATCAGGATATCTTCGGGACTTCTCCCATTGACTTATATACAACCTTGGCAGGTTCGAGATGCCAGATTTTAGGATTCTGACTTTTTCCATCCTGGGGGTATAATAAATCCCAAAAAAGTTTTTTTTCCCCACTAGAAATTCGGATTTTATAGTAAAAACTAAATTTTTTCTTATTTTTGGCATTCAGACTTTAATAAATAACCCCCACAGTATTTAATTCTAACTAAGATACAATTAATCCTTACTGGAGGCTAAAAATCCTATTGGGTTTAATTAATGTTTAAATGTTATTTTAATAAAATTACGGTATGGGAAGAGAAAGAGAGGAGGTTATGATAAGCTTACCAGATCACTTGATAATTCAGGAACAAGTGTAGAAAATCTATCTAGAAGGGCTGCACTGATTGCAATTTAATTCAAAAGCAACAAGTGCAGCCCTACAATCAGCATTTATTGAATATATCTTTGCATTGTCAAGTTATCTGGTAACCTTAAAGGAAAACTATACCCCCAAAATGAATACTTAAGCAACAGATAGTTTATATCAAATTGAATGACATATTAAAGAGTCTTACCAAACTGGAATATATATTTACATAAATATTGCCCTATAACATCTCTTGCCTTGAACCACCATTTCGTGACTCTATCTGTGCTGCCTCAGAGATCACCTGACCAGAAATACTACAACACTAACTGTAACAGGAAGAAGTGAGGAAGCAAAAGGCAGAACTCTGTCTGTTAATTGGCTCATGTGACCTTACATGTGGTTTGTATGTGTGCACAGTGAATCTTACAATCTCAGGGGGCAGCCCTTATTTTTTAAAATGGCAATTTTCTATTTATGATTACCCAATGGCACATACTACTATAAAGTATATTATTATGATAATGGTTCAATTACATGAAGCAGGGTTTTACACATGAACTGTTTTACTCAGTATCTTTTAATAGAGACTAGGGATGTAGCGAACGTCGGAAAAAAAGTTCGCGAACATATTCGCGAACTTGCGCAAAAATGCGAGCGGTTCGCGAACGGTTCGCGAACCCCATAGACTTCAATGGGAAGGCGAACTTTAACATCTAAAAAAGACATTTCTGGCCAGAAAAATGATTTTAAAGTTGTTTAAAGGGTGCAACGACCTGGACAGTGGCATGCCAGAGGGGGATCAAGGGCAAAAATGTATCTGAAAAATCTGCCTGTGTGTGCTTGGAAGAGATAGTGTAGGGGGAGAGCTGTTAGTGATTTCAGGGACAGATGATAGTAAGTTTGCTGGCTAGTAATCTGCTTGATACTGCTCTGTATTGGAACAAAAAAATAAATAAAAGCAGTCCTTACAAGGACTACTGTTATTGCAGCAGTCAGCAGATGAGATCAGAAGCAGGACAGCTGCCCACTGCAGCTACATACAGAGCACTGCAGTAGAAGGTAGATTACTAGCCAGCAAAGCTACCTAAGCTTAAATGTCCCTCAAACCCCTGCAGACTTCTGTCCCTCCAATAACAGAGCAGTATCAACACGATTACTAGCCAGCAAACTTTCAACTGTCCCTGAAATCACTAACAGGCAGCAGCTCTCTCCCTACACTATCTCTTCAGCACACACAGGCAGAGTGAAAAAAACGCTGCAGGGCTTCGGTTTTTATAGGGAAGGGGAGTGGTCCAGGGGAGAGCTTCCTGATTGGCTGCCATGTACCTGCTGGTCTGGGGTGAGAGGGCAAAAAAAAGCGCCAACAATGGCAAACCCAAAATGGCGAACGTCGCGCGACGTTCGCGAACTTCCGGCGAGCGCGAACACCCGATGTTCGCGCGAACAAGTTCGCCGGCGAACAGTTCGCGCCATCTCTAATAGAGACCTACATTGTTTGGGGGGTATAGTTTTCCTTTAAGTTAAGGTATGACCCCTTGCTGTTTAAATGGGGTTCATAACTTTTGGATTTCCTAGTCACGGTTTTGTCTTTCTAAGTATAATGACAAAACATGGGGTAATCTGTGGAAATGTGCCAGAGGGCTTTTACTACATTTTTAATTGGCTATATTAATATTTATTAAAGTCCAAACCTGGAAGTGTTTGATGATTGTTAAGGTATATTCCACACCTGACACAGTGTACACAAGGTTCTTACAGACTTATTAACATGATTTATACTAAACAGCTCTATTAGCCATGATGGGGTGAACTCACAAGTGTCAGTGTAATGCAGTACAGGTATTGGACCTTTTATCCTGTTTTTTAAACATTTGGATAATTTGGATAAAATGGAGTCTATGGGAGACGGCCTTTCTGTAATTTGGAGCTTTCTGGATAATGGGTTTTTGGATGACAGATCCTATACCTGTACCATTAAAGGAGTAGAACATGCGTTGAATCAATTAAGAGAATACAAGAGGCAGTGATTTTAAAAATGGCTCTGAGGCACTGTAAAAGAAAGGGTATCACTTTCTATACCATATTACCGGTATGTTAATATACAGTATTATGTTGATATATTGTTTAAATGCATTGACCATTAGTCATCAAAAAAATCTTCAGGTATTTGTTCACGTATCTTCCACATCTTACGAGGCAAGGTAATTTCCCTGAGAAAAATTCCATAATGATCATCTGATAAACAATCCTATTAGCAAACAAAAGACTTTTGCTTCCATCAGGAACTGCATTTTTTTCTCTTGATAAAAAGCCTTGGATATCGGTCGTCTCATCAATCCGGCAGGACTGAAAATTTTGATCAGACACTACATTAAAGATTCCCGAACATTTAAACGTTAATGCTGAATTATCAGATAGAGCTAAAGAATACTTTTTGTTTTTACCTGCATATCTGACAATTCAGCTCTTAATGTTAGTAGAGTGGACAAAAGATCTTTTGTACAACCAATGGTCGTGGAAAAGATCATAACTGCAGCATGTATGGCCACCTTGACTCACTTCATTACAGGTTTTAGCGGTCCTCCTTCAGGGTGCCTAAGGGCTCTTACACATGAGCGTTTTTACCTGCGCTCCCCTGCGTTCTGTTTTTCGGCGTTCAGCCGCAGGGGAGCGCAGGAATAGACGCATTTCATTATTTCAAATGGGGCTGTACTCACACAGGCTCATGTAGGCGCCGAACGCAGGTTGAGACGCAACATGCTGCATTTTTCCTGTGTTCGGCGCCTACACGCGCCTGTGTGAGTACAGCCCCATTTGAAATAATGAAATGCGTCTATTCCTGCGCTTCCCTGCGGCTGAACGCCGAAAAACGGAACGCAGGGGAGCGCAGGTAAAAACGCTCATGTGTAAGAGCCCTAAAGCAGTAGAATGGAGGGGACAGCCTGCCGGCAAATCAGGGTCACATCTTTTCTTTACTTTGGAATGGCTCTCTATCATGCCTTTTTAAATTTACTTTGCAATTCCTAACTAGGTATGTAATAATAATATTGTTAGTGTTATTTGCCATTGCTAAATTTAGTATCTGCACTTACTGGCTAATTATATTGCTTCCTTGTCAGTAATTATGCAGTAATCAAAGCCAATCATTTCCTGCACATTCCTAGCATGCACATTCCTTCTTCCACCACCCTGTTTCACCTGGTCCTTGAAGTTAATTGAGGAAAGCCCAAATCACTTTGGGTTCATATACTGGACCAACAGCAACAGATGTGAAGTACAAAAATGGCACTCGACTTTGTATGATTAATTACACACTAGAAGATGACAGGTGGACTGATTTTGGGTTGCTCTTGTTCAGGAGTATGAGCATTGTTTCAGGGTGAATATAATAAAACAACAATCACTTCAGTATAGTATTTGGGTACAAACAAAATACTGAATAATGTGTGCTCTAAAATGTAACAGAGAAAAGGGGAATATAATTTTCATTTAGACTTTTAGTCATACATTATTGTCTAGCCAGCTAGTTGAGGTAATTTATCTATCAGTTCAATCCATAAGACTTTTGGCTTAGTAGTATGGAATGGTGGAGAGAATTAAGGCAGTTTATTGTGAAGTGTATGGGCCCTCCAACAGGCTTTCCCAAATTTTTGGCCAGATGTTGATTGGGCTGCCTCAATCCGGCAGCCCATATTCTCCTTGTTGTGGCCTGATGGTTGGGCTCTAGGGCCCACGATCTGAACAGCCTGATATTGCCCACTTTAAGGTGGGCATTATGGGGAGAGATCTCTGAATATATGGTCAGCTTTAGATTTTGAATGGGAAAGAATGTTATCAGATGGATGAGGATGATACACTATGCAACTGGGAAGTGAGGGAAATATTCTAGGAATAATGCACTTGCGGCCACATATATAATTTAGTAAAACTCTCTTTTAAGACCCCACATATAATTTTCTTATCTCAATAGATGTCGCTGGTCACTCTGAATTTCATGGGTATTTTTCTGTTGTTTCTTTATGCCAGTTAGTGTACTATCTTGGGCTTTCATAATATATTGGCTTTTTGATTCCCCTTTATGTTAATCCTTCCTATTATATTGCAGTCTATCTGTCTAAACTTTTATTAGCCAATACCCCTTCTTGATGGATGAGGTATTAACAGACGAGGAAGTGAGAGAAGCCACAGACCCTCCTTAATTCTGCTTTGATCCACTTGTTTGGGCAATCCACTTGAATTAACAAGATAACCCTACTGATTAATTCACTTGGATGGCCATCCCATACAATATCTGAGCAAAAAAAAGGATGGATCAGGTATGGCAACCTTAATACCTTAAAGATATATTTGCAGTGACTTGGAATGTAGATAAATTCAGTGATCTTTGCAAAGTGTGACACAGTGCAGAAACCATTATAGCTACAGTATGCCTCCTATAAGAAAAGAACACAAGACAGTGCTGGAATAAACAAGTCATTTGCATATGGAACCATTATGTTGGCTTCGGCAGGAACATGATTGGTGGATTTGGGGTCACACTGCTGTTCCCTCAAAACACTAGCAAGTAGAAGGTGCGGATACACAGACAGCTAGGCTGCATTTTATATATGTTTGAACATTTATAAGCTGAAAGTAAATCTTACTGCTATACTAGCTATTTTTATATTTTATGGGGACTAAAATCAAAGGTTTGTCTCAATCATACTTTAACAATACTTTCTATGGAGATGTGAGCAAGACCCTGTAATGTATTAGGACTTATGTGTCTGGTGGAAAGCAGTGCTTCACAACATCAACAAGCTCATTTACGATAGGCTCTAGAATACAGATTACTGCATTAAGACCAGCATCAACGCTGTATGCTACCGGAGAAAATAGGAAACACCCAATAGACATCCTGCCAATTCAGCATACAGTATACATGAACAAGAAATATGAGAAGCATTGCAGATAAGGATAATACTGGAACAATACAAATTTACATAACAAAATATTTGGATACCTTTTGAATTGGACTGCTCATTTCCAAAATGACATACAGTACATCACTTACATCATACATCTTGGTGCCATTTATACCTTAGTCTGTCCATAGTAGGTGTTGTATTGGTGCACCAAACAATGACACGCCGAGACAGAAGATAGGAGGATATGTGTCCAAAAAGGTGGCATGGAACTGATTGCTGTCATTCATTGTCAGTTGGCTTAAAGTCTCAAAATCTTTTTTTCTGATTGACTCGATCATAACCTCCATCCGTTCAGGTAAGTAAGTCTACTCTGAGCTGCAAAAGACGGTATGATAAATGTGTAAACAGGAGGAATTTAACATTACAGGACATAAAATATCCCCTAACCTGTGCAGAACATACAGATTGACAGATATGACCAGGTGTAGGACAGGACAGACTCAGATGTTTTCAATATTCTGCTGAAATAATGTGTATGCCTAAGTATGCTGTGTTGCACAATCAGTCCGATTATACTCGAATGAGAGCCTTCGTTAGCTTTTGCCTTCTTCTTTGACATCAAAGAAATTAAACTTTGCCGTATTCTAATTTGTTTACACTTTGGCTGCTCTCAGGATGTGTGTAAATAAATTATACAATAATAAAGAAATAAATGGAAAATAAAAAAATGCCTCACTAAGACAGACTACTTTACCTTGGGAGAAAAAGCAAACACAAGCAGGCTAATGTAAAGCACTGCGTAACTTGATGGCGTATATAAATAAATGATTACGAATGATGATGACTTTGGCAGATTCTCATAATGAGCAATTGCTGACTTGTACCGTGCTGCCTCCCTCTGGTTGGAAAATAAAGCAAATCTCAGCCTTTATTATTATCTGATCCTATGGAAATAGTTGTTGCACCTAAAATATTCCAAGGTAACTTTCTGCCAAATGAAGTAAACATACGTGAACATAGTTAGTTCCTCAATATGCAATAACACTTTTTTTGAGCAAATTGCTTTTATTTGTCTGTCACTCAGACTCTTATTCCCTCCTGGCCTGATTACTACAATGCGTTAAACTGCTTTTTCAGAGAGATCTGCCCATCACAGCTCCATTTTCATTCAGTAAATAGTCATTTTGAGCTGGAGGACAGTGACATTCAAAACACAGTGTTCCATAGGCTTTGGATAGCATACATGGCGGCGAGATACCCGGAAAAAAGGGAGGGTTTAAATGGTCAAATACAAGAGTCCTCTGCACTCAACCCATTATCAATATATTTAAGACAGCGACATTTTGTGCATACTGCTACTGAAAAATGCCTTACCCTTTAAACAAAACAGGGATTGTTTGTAGGCTAAGGCATTTTTCAGTAGCAGTATGCACAAAATGTCTCTGTCTTAAATATATTGATAATGGGTTGAGTGCAAAGGACTCTTGTATTTGTCTATATGTATTTTGTGGTCACAGCCCTCATTAAAAAAACCCTACCCTACATAGTCCATCCTCCCCCCCCCCAGCCTAGCTGCTACCTCGGGCAAATGCCCCTAACTTTTTACTTACCCCTCAGTGTAGATTCACGGCATCGGAGTTCATGGCAGCCATCTTCTTCTCTTCGGTCTCTATGGTGGCCATACATGGGCAGATTAATGCTGACAATATCGGTCCTGGATTTGTGGAAAGGCCACCAAGGCCCGGGTCTAGGGTGGCAGGATTTTAGGGGGCGGCATGCTTCCCAACCACACCCACGTTGGTTATGTTATTGCGCTAATAAAACATATTACATTCCCCCATTAGTGTCTTCTGGACATCAGATTGCTATGTATTTATTACTTATGTCTGGGAGATCAGCTAGGTTCAACACCCTTGAGCCTTCGATGCTGCATCTGGCGCAGAGCAAAGGACTAAGCAACCCATAAGGTGTGAAAAAAACAATAGGACTCTAAAGCACCTTGTGTCCTTGGCACCTTTAGTTTGTAAATCATTTCATAAATTGGCTACTTGTAGGGTCATACAGATAGTGAGCAAAAGGTGAGTTGAAATGGCTTAATTTAATGCCCTAAAAACATACTATTGCAGTAGATAATTTGCCTGTAAGCATCACTGGGTGTGATGTGGGCACTAATCAGAATTATTTAACATTCTCTGTAACGTGTTGCATATTGCGTTTGATGAGAGCAACATAAAAGTAAAGGATAACAAAGTCTCTGCATTTTATGTTTTAGCTAAATACCAACATTTTCACCGTCTTTACTTGTTTCTGGGACCCATGCAGATAGATATTACTCTGTTCTATATTCCATATAATGAAAAAGAAATTCTTTCTAGAGCAATCAGAGACCATCAGGTAAATTAACTGCCCTGCCGTGAAAATGTTTATTCCCTCCTTCTGTTCCTGACGGAATATTCCCAGCTCACTATCACCTGTAGTAGGCTTCACAGTAGTGACAACAATAACAGGAGCAGTTGCAGTAACAAATATTAACCTCCAGATGGCTGTAGCCGATCAAATATCCTTTGTCGCTCCAATGACAGATCGTTATATGTGTATGAGCATATTTACAGCATGGTTCTTCTCAGCCTGTCCTTTGAGACATAAGGGCTTGCAGTAGTAAATGTGGCATATGAAACTTATATGCTTTACCTTGCCATACTACTACTGTGGTGTAAATAAGAAAGAGTTTATTATGATTATTCTACAGTTATATATGCTAAGTCCTGATGTGAGCACACATTAGGTCCTAAGGCCTAATGCTCCCAGTGTTTTGATCTATACTGCATAACTAGAAATCACTTAGCAAAGTTTTGCTAATGAAAGTGAATTGAGAAAGTTGAGACATTTCAATAACAAACCCAGGACTGCGGGTTGAGTTGTCAAAATCGGGACTGTCCCATGAAAAATAGGACAGTTGGAAGGTATTTGTAATAGATTACTGGCCATAGCGGAGGTTGCATATATTTTTTTTAAACAACACTAGCCTTAACAATGACATTTTAATGTTTCAAACTGCAGGTTTTAGCTCTAGCAGACAACTATTAAACATGATACAGTATGATATATTAAGATACAATATGAGATATTAAGTTGCAAAATAGTTTTCACTGATCCTGGGTAACTGTAGATTGTCCAAGCAGTAACAATTCTCAACAGCACAAGTTAATCCTATAACTCCTATAAGTTATATTACCTCTGTAATTGTACCAAATAAACAAATCTTACTCAGCAGGGCAAGTGAAAGCTAGCACTCCCTGTTACAAGCCAATTCTGTAAATCCATTAAAATCTTTTTCTGATTTTGGCCGGTGACTACTTGTATATCTGAAAAAAAAATATTTGGGTTTAATTAAAATAATGCAGCATTCCCCGTGGGCCTGATATACCACACACGGTGTAATATATACAGGAATAGCTGAGAATATTTTGTAACATTCATAAAGATTTTTAAATACATGAAAGGCATGCCCATCCTACTTCTTCTGTAAGCTCTGGCTGGTCAAATCAGTCTCACAGCGATGAATTTCAGATATTGGTGCTGGTTCATTCATTCTCACTACTGCTCTCTAAGTAAAATAAGCATATTGGCAACGCTGCAACTATTTGACAGGCTGAAGCGGGTAAATTAGCTACGAGTGCTATGAGTGCTAGTTATATGAGTGCTATTGCATATACATTATCATTTATTTTTAAAACATAGAGCATATACAGATAGCACATTAATCATCAGTCACTAACCTTCAATTCACCCTATAGCTATGCTTTTATATTTTATGTACAACATAATGGGCCAGATTCAGTTAGATTAGAAAAACTTATCCTATGCTTTATCACATGAAAACTCAGTAGAAGTCTATGGGAAACGTGGAACTGAATTTGAAGATATGCTTTTCTCATAAAATCGAATCAGGTCCAGTATTCAGTATAAATTTTATATTGTGGATATGTGTCATCTACAAGTGAGCACCTTGCAAGAGTCCAATTGAGACAAATGAGTCAGGAGGGAGTGGCTGACATGAGGTATTCAGACAGGGGGAAGACACTGCTTTGTGGTATGATATTATCAGGGCTGCCATCAGAAATCATGGGGCCCTGTACAGCAACATTTTCTGGGCCCCCTGATCCCCGCCCACCCCAGAACCCACCCCAGATCCTTCCCACCTGGCACAGTAAAAAGTCCACACAGACACCAGCACTAAAAACGGTAAACCCCCTCACTCACATGTTATCAAAAGCCATTGCTGGTCATGGCCCCCTTATAATTAAATAAAAATTGGTGGCCAGGGCCCTCATAACTATTAGTGCCAGGGCCCCCATAAAAGTTTTAAAAAATAAACATTGGTGGTTAGGGCCCCCCTACAAGTTAAAAACAATCATTGGTGGTCAGCCCCCCCATAAATAAAAAAAAAACTATTGGTGCAAGGGCCCTCATAAAAGTTTTTAAGAAAAACATTGGTGGTCAGGCCCCCCCACAAGTTAAAAAAAACCATTGATGTTCAGGCCCCCCCATAAGTAAAAAAAAAAATATTAGTGCCAGCGCCCCTATAAAAGTTTTAAAAATAAACATTGGTGGTCAGGTCCCACTGCAAGTTAAAAAAAATCATTGGTGGTCAGGGCCCCCCCATAAGTAAAAAAAAAAAAAAACAACTATTGACGTCAGGGCCCCCATAAAAGTTTTTTTAAAAAAACATTGGCGGTCAGGGCCCCCCTACTAGTTAAGAAAAATCACTGGTGGTCAGGGCCCCTCTGTAAATAAAGAATTGCACTAGGGCCCCCCATAAATGTTTTTACAAAAACATTGGTGGTCAGGGCACCCTACAAGTTTAAAAAAAACATTGGTGGTCAGGGGCCCCATAGAATACTTTAAAAAATTATTGGTGGCCAGGGGTTCAATAAAAAAAAACAAAAAAAAAACATTGGTGTTCAGTGGACCTTAAGTTCTTTTGTAGCCTCTTCGGCTTCTTTCGTAGCTTCGAGAACTTCTGTATTTTGTGACTTTGGGTCTTTTCGTGGCTTCGGGTCTTTTAGGAGTGGCTTCGGGTCTTTTAGGAGTGGCTTCGGGTCTTTTCGGAAATGGCTTTGGATCTTTTTGGAATAGCTTTGGGTCTTTTCGGAATGGCTTTGGATCTTTTTGGAATGGCTTTGGGTCTTTTTGGAGCAGCTTCAGTTCTTTTGTAACGGCTTCGGGTCTTTTCAAAAAACGGCTTCAGGTTTTTTCGGAATGGCTTTAGATCTTTTAGGAATGGCTTTGGGTCTTTTCGGAGCGGCTTCAGCCAACTTGTACAGCATTTTGGAAAGGTCAAGCATGAAGGTCGTAGGGTTTTATTTCAACCGAATTGGAAAACACCAACCTCAAATAAAAATAAGGATGTACTAAAACAGTCCTCTAAAACGCTATAAAAAAACAAGGTGTGTTGGTAATTATTTACACATAGTAAAATTAGTGTTGATGGAAAAATATCATCCTTACTTTAATAGTGTTGTTATAAAACCTTGTTTTACCAGTTGATTGTTAACTGTGTAAACTTTGTATGTTTTTATTAGGTTTTTGAACATGCCGTAAGAACATTTTGATCACATACATACAATAGGTTTGCCACCTGTCTGGTTTTGACCCCAACAGCCCTTTTGAACCAGGTTGCTCAGGTCTGAACTGCCTGCCTTGATTTTCAAATCATGAAAACAGGGTAGTGTTCCTCTAGATTGATGCAATGATCAGCCAATAGCCTATCACCACGTCATCACCCAGCCCTACAACATCATCGCCCCAATGCCATTACTCCACCCCCACGATGGTACAGAAATGTCCCCTTTGATGTCAGCTTTCATCAGCCGTCCGAAAAGGGTGGCAAAAAGGTGGCAACACCAACCTACATTCTTTCAGAGCAGTGCTGTAGAATTGAGCATTAGGTCTATACAGCTGGAATGAAATAAATACACAACTATGTTTTAACATATTGCAACGTAAATAAAAGCTTAAAAAGTTTCATAAATGACGCCATAAATGACCACCATATTCTGTTAAACCTCTTGTGACATGTTTTTCTGGTTAAAGTCATTTTGAAACATAAGACATAACTTGCATCGCATATTTTTGCATGTATAGATATATTTTGGGAAGTTGGATACAAGTTGCCCACGCACGAGCCAATCATTTCAAACTGTTCGGCAATTTTTGGACTATGATTAAGTATGTGAGTATGATTATGATATATAGGGGCAGATTTATCAAGGTTCGAATTTCGAAGTAAAAAATACTTTGAAATTCGACCACCGAATTAAAATACTTCGACTTCGAATACCGAAGTCGAAGGATTTTTCACCGAATTTGGCCATCGAACGAAGTTAAATCGAACGATCGAACAATGAAATCCTTTGAATCGAACGACTTCGAAAACTTAGAAAAATGCTGTAGAAGGTCCCCATAGTCTAATATAGTACTTCGGCAGGTTTAATTTGGTGAAGTATTGAAGTTGAAGTTTTTTTAAAGAGACAGTACTTCGATTATTGAATATTCGAATATTCAAACTATTTTTACTTTAAATAGAATTCAGAGTCGTAGTATCCTATTTGATGGTCGAAGTATCCAATTTACTTCGAGAATTCCCTCTAATTCACTTTGACCCTTGATAAATTGGCCCCATAATCTATGTAAAGTGTTGGCTTTATATGAAATAACAGATAATAATAATTAACCGTGGTGCAATCTTTAAAAATAACTATTATGTTCAAACTAGTAGGAAGATGCTGAGAAACGCTGACTAGAAAGGTGAGAATTATTATGTTCAAATTAGGAGGAAAAAGCTGATAAACACTGCCTAGAAAGTTGAGGATTGTTTCTCAAAGCGTTCTCAGTTCTTCTAGATTCTGTTTTCGTTTGTATGACTGCTGTGAACCATGTAAAGATCCCAGGATTTTTTGGGGAGCATGGCACTCTTCCAAGCATACCAGGTACCACCATTGTCTTCTGCAAGAGGTTGAGCTCAGTGGCCTAATAATTAAGAAATAATTATAAAACCCTTTTGGTTCTATTTTATTACATTTTTAACTTTGTCAATATATTATACAGGACATAATGCTGTCTTTCTTTCTTTTAGTGGTAATAAAACATCTGATTTGAAATATGGATATTGTATATACAATGTAGTAAAAGTTACCCCTTTTATAGATCAATAAATACCTGTAACAGTCATTAAATAAGAAGACACTGTAATCATTTACTAAACTCAGTGACTCAAGTCTTTAGTGACTTCCTCATTTGCTATCTCCTGTGGATTTTTTTTTCACACAGGTTTTAAAAACACTTTCATTGTAGAAAAATCAGCATTTTGAGTAGCAACCAAATGCCATAGCATTTAGAAATCATGAATATTTTGGCATTTTTGCAAAAACAGTGATTAAAAACACTTTACCATTACTGAAATTTTATTATACATGCCCAAATGACAGTTACTGACTTAGTAGGGCAATTGAAAGTCTACGCAATGGTGCTTTAAGGGTAATTTTTAACATGCTGATATAAATACAGATAAATTAGAATATATGTAATGTCTATAATATCAGTAATGCCAGGGTTCTGGGGCTTTATTATTACAGAGAAAAAGCAAATCATTTAGAAATGAAGACTTGACTGTTTAATCAGAACACTATGGAAAATATAAATGCTGAATTTTCTTTTTTTGGAGAGTGGTTTTCCAGATAAAAGATCCCATAAATCCCTTATTCATATAGAAAAATGCTTTTGCCAAATGCTATTACTGTGCTATTATACCACATTAGCTGGAATATAATCAAATAAAATATCAACATTCATCTCACATAATATATGTATTTTTTTTAAAAAAAGTTCTCGTTTTTAGAACAGCAATAGTGAGTTATTTGCTCAAAGATACAGACAAGAGCAATTACAAGAATGATATCTCAGATGAGTAATAAATCATGTGGGATCCTGAACAGAAACTGTTTTTCTCTGATATAAATCAGATTTAAATAATCCCATGAAGTTATCAAATGTAGGAGCTCAGATAAGGGATGGAGGAATGGTATAGCCCAAATGAGTCAGGCTACAGACAAATGTTGTTTACCTGTCACGTCTTACAACTCTGTTGAACCATTATGCTGCACAGAGTAAATGGCAATCTTTATTCACTTTCACGCTACAGTGGTGCATGAGAATTTGCAAACCCTCTAAAATGTTCTATATTTTTATATAAACGTGCCCTAAAACATCATGTTTTAAAAGGAGATGAAGAAAACCTAGTTAAACAAATGACACAAACATATTATAATTGGTCATGTATTTATTGAAAAAAAATACCCAATAACATACTGTATCTGTGTATGGCAAATGTAAGTCAATCTTGCTCTCGGTCAGGGTCGGGCTGGGCCAGACCCCAATCTCCGATCTCCTGGACCCATAAAAAAAAAAAATTGCCGTGCAGCGATGTGTGGCTCTGTACGCGCATGCGCCCCGTGCGCCTCCTATGTGCGCCGTGCAGCTCCTGTGCGCATGCACGCTGTGTGATTCCTATGTGGGCTGTTCGACTCGGGGCCCCCCGGCAGCCTGCGCACCACTGAAATGCGGGCCATACGGAGGGGGCCGGCTGCGCATCACACACCTCCCCCTCTAGTTACGTTACTGTGTGTGCACATGCGCATCGTCGCAGATGGGGGCCACTGGACAGCAGTCCCGGTGGGCCCCGGACCCCCCAGTCCGACCCTGCTCTCGGTATTTGGTGTGACCCCGTGGGCAGCTGCAAGTAAATGTTTGTGATAACTGTTGAATGATCAGTCCTGCTTCATCCGTCCAGGGCCGGATTTACATAGTGGGCGCCCCTAGGCCCACTGCCATTCGTCACCCCTGTCCCCTCCCCTTCATTCAGGCAAATTTTCATCATCTGGACCGGAGCAATGGGGATTGGTGAATGGGAAATTAAAAAAATTATTGTATCTACAGCGCATCCCCAGTGTTTTTGAATCAATGTGGGTGTGTTTGGGCAACCGAAATTATGATAAATTTCGATATTCGAATTTTCAAAATTTTTTAAAATTCGAATCGAATTTGGACTATTCCTTAGTCAAAGTACACGAAAAAGCTCGAAATTCTAATTTTTTTTCATTCGAAAATTCACCTCGACCTCGTCCTCCATTGGTGGACTTTGAAAAATCAGGGGTTTTTTTTGGTAAAAACTTCTAATCGAATATGGACCTATTAGACAAAAAAAAACAACTTTGACTTAATTTTGGTTGGTCTTTTTGAATTCGAATTTCAGCGTTTTTTCAATTCGAAATTTGACCATTGATAAATCTGGCCCTTTGAGGCAGATTTACTAAAGGGCGAAAATTCGGCAGACATCACATCTGCAGGGAGATCCCCAATTTACTAACAGGCGTAGTGGACAATGCTCTAATGAAAGTGACCACCGCTGTCGAAGTTTCTCGATCTTTCGCAAGGCGTATTTTCGCCCAGGCAAACCATTGTTAATCTGCGAATTCACTAGTGTAAAGGTGGCCATCGCCAAACGAGCCGATCTTTCCCCGATATGCCACTAACGGGCATGGCTATATTGGGGGTAATCTGAAAGTTCAGCCCTATGTGCGAACGATCAGATAGCGATGAGAGCATGTCCGATCCGATTTTCCCTCCAAACCAAATTTTGGGAAAATTTAATAATAAATAAGCGTAAAAAAACAGAGTGGATTTGATTGGAGTTTATAGCAGAAAATGTTAATAAAATTTGACTTTGATAAATAACCCCCTAACAAAGGAACACTAAAGCCACTGCAAAATCTGATCCCTTCCTTCTTACCATTAAACAATTTTGCTCCCGATGAATTCTACACATTCCTAGTACACATTGATATACTGAAGCCCTGATCCCCATCCCTCCCCACACACAATGGTGTTTTTTGTGAATCTATAGATACAGGTATCAGATCTGTTATCCAGAAACCTGTTATCCAGAATGCTCCAAATTAAAGGATTGCCTTCTCCAATAAACTCCATTTTAATCAAATAATTCAATAAAAAATAAAAGGATGTAAAATGATTCTAGTTATCTCTGTAATAATAAACCAGTACCTTGTACTTGATCCAATCAGAATTAAAGAAAGATCCCTTAACTGGAAAATCCTTGGTCCCGAGCATTTCTGATTTTTGTGTGCATGGACCCTGTTCAGGTTCCTAAGCTAAGGTCAGGGACTACTAAGATTGATTCTAATTACACTGCTACAAAGGTTTTAGGAATAAGGCTGATTACTATGATTGTGGTTGTCCATCAAAAGTAACTGTAGAGCATTAGCAAAATCAGGGCCGGATTTGTGGAAAGGCCACCTAGGCCCGGGCTTAGGGCAGCAGGATTTTAGGGGGGGCGGCATGCTGCCCAACCACACCCACATTGGTTCAAAAACACTGGGGATGCGCTGAAGATACATAATTGTTTTTAATTTCCAGTGCGCCAATCCCCATTGCTCCTGTCCCCCTGGAGGGGACAGGGGCGACGAACGGAAGTGGGCCTAGGGGCGCCCACTATGTAAATCCGGCCCTGAGCAAAATGGCTGCCTCCCTGGACTGAATTACTATAGTAACCAAAATGATAGTTACACTGTGACAGGACTAATTTGTTTTGAGGTCTAAATAGCAAAAGCAAGTCTAAAAAAATGACCCAAATAAGTGAAATTGTCAAACACTGGGGGATTGCCTTGAGGGGCTATGAAATAAAGGCTATCAGCACTGGTTTTCCCGTTTTTTTTGTGAAAACGTTCGAAATGCTCGATTGTTCCGTGAAAAGGTTTGAATTGCTCGATTTTGCATGACTGCAGGGAAGAGCACCAATCCCCCCCCTTTCTTTTAAACTTGAATTGCCCAAATAAAGAACTCGGAGGCTAACTTGTGGATGAAGGTCGGACACAGCTTTTATTAATCATGTTTTATATAAAGATCCTTGCACCTTTATAAACACATATTTCTTAAACCGACTTAACCCTTTATTCAACTCAAAGAGCACCGATGCCGGCCATTGCAAGAACAATGGGCATGTGAGAACAATTATTTTTTATTTTTTTATAAAGTACAAAGGCAAGGATCAAAACTTTTTCCGCTGTGACAATTGCTTTGCAGAATAGTAAAAAAGTAAATATACAGTTACAAAGTAAAAGAACTGCGTAGCATTTCTAAATGAAAAACAACAAACATAGGGGTGGGTGGGCGGGATGCTGCTGACCCCCTAATCTTACCCAGAAAACGCTCGTTGCATAGGGGAGGGAGCAGGCCAAAGAGAGTTGCGCACTTGTACGCAGTACTATTTAATGTTTATGGCGCCAAGCGATGACGTCATCACTGCGATGCGCGGGGGGCAGGTAAGCTCTCCCCTCTCCCTAGCAGTCACGGCATGCCTCGCTAGGCGCTGCGCCGCACTAGAGAAAATGTCCGAATTTCATAAATTTTTCGTTTTCATGATTTTTCGCAAATTGTTCGGGAGAGATTCGCCCATCACTAATGCCAAAGTTCTGCATCCCTCACTGTATCATTCCTTTCCTAAACAAGCTGCCTAGCTTATTTAAAGGAACAGTAACCCCAAAGCAAACACAGCAAACACACCAGTTTTACCAGTAGAGCTCGACAGTATATTACATTGTCATTCCTTTAAAACACTTTCATTTTTTGGTGTTACCATTCCTTTAACACAGAGGTTGATTCCATCAAGCAAAAGGACCATTCTGTCTGTGCATGGCCAGCTTTCTTTTACAGATGTAGTATACAGATTCCCCTTTTACGGGGCACTCCAGTATAGTTAAATGAGTCAAAAACTCAACCCTGTAAAGAAACAGGTGTGCCGCGCCACTCACATTTATCATGTAGGAGATTTTAAAGGGGGTATAATAAAAGAGACTGAACATGGGTAGCAGAAAGCAGAAAATGAATGGGGAAAATTTAAGGGCATATTTTAAAACTTAACTTTTGCAGAGCAATTGACTAAAACTCATTGCTTACAACAGGGTTGTAAAAATTGACTTTTCACCTGACATGGTTCTCCAAAATATTGCCCTGCCATTTGCTCAGCATAAAGCCCTCAGCTCAGACTCACCCTGCAGTTTTTAAAAATGGAGCACATATTCCTTTAGTTTGTAACAAGCAAGTGCAGACCTCACACTGAAGGTTTCCATATGAACAAGGCACACAGACCAAACACTTGAAAAATCCTGTATTATTGTTCTGCACAGTATGTACACTATAATTAACAAATATCCTGCTTATTTTACTAATGCTGCCTGACAGTGTACAATCATCCATTAGAACTATTTGGTGGTCACCAGTTCACCTATGTCACTTCAAGCAACCATAAAAAGATTATTTCTGAACAACAAATGAACCATTCATAGAGCCTGACATGCAATTTACTTGGACATTTGTGCTTTCACAAAATCTCTTTAAATTTAATCTCTATACAATGTCCTACATGATTATGTGAGTGATGCCACACATGTTCTTTTACAAAACTTCTTTCTTTACAGGGTTGAATATGGAACTCCTTATAATATAACTCCTTATAATATTATTTGAATAGCCTGCACGCTCATTATTCTGTTTATATTTAGTTGAATGAAGCTTTCAGTTCTCTTAAAGAAATATGGGGGAATGTAATAAAAGTCGCAGAGAGCAAATAAGAATAACATTTCGCATTTCGCAATGTAATACTGTGAACTAAACTGTTACTGCATTGTGAATTTTCATTGTGAATTGCTCACTTTGAAGGTGTCGTAATCTTTCGGAGCAAACGTAACTTTTCCAGTAAGAAGTTTTATTACATTCACTGCGCACTGGCGTAAACTATAAAAATTGCAAAACCTTCTTCCACTGTCGGAGGTTGTCGCTAAACAGGTTTTGGGTTTGCAAAAGCTATATTACATTTGCACAATGGAAAGTTTGTGCACAGAGGCATAACTTTTCACATCGCGAATATTTTTTCCGTTACCGACTTTTATTACATTCCCCCCAATAGTGTCATGACAACAAGGACTGAGTGCTTCATTCAACTGTAATGACGCAAATTTGAGCGTCGGTTCTAAAGTTTGTTAAATTGGTTACCACCTATTGGACATTTACATTGCAAAATTGTGCAAAAAATGAAAAAAGGTGCAATTTTCTGGTTTTAGCTCTGGCCCAAGTAAGTTTATCTTACTTTAGTAAATGGACTCCCTGGAACTTTTTTAAATAAGTTTTCACACAGTGGACTCTTATCACAACACTCAGGGGATCAGGATATACATCCTATATACATAAAAACAGTTGTTTATTGGTAATCATGCAGGCCCGGACTGGCAATCTGTGGGTTCTGGCAAATGCCAGAGGGGCTGCTATAAGGTCCCATAGAAAGTCAGTATTTTGTGGGCTGGTGGGGGCTGTTTGGGCCTCTGTGTGGGCTGATTGGGCCTCTGTGTACCTGAAATGCCAGGGCCTATTTTAATTCTCAGTCCAGCCCTGTAATCATGTATAACATTAGCAGTGTTGAGATACAACAGAGTGTGACATATACATGGTAAACAATCATTAGAGTAACTTTTTTACCCATACAGTGGCTGAAAGAAATGTCATCTAATAATCACTTTCCTTCCCCAGAAAGCTGTAAATGGCATCTTGTTATAACAAATATCTTTAGTGGAGAAGTTAACCAAGATACAAAAGCACATTCCTTACTGCTTATAATGTAAAGTGATGTGTAACTTGCTGGCACTATAGAAAATAAATAAATGATGATGATGCAGAGAGCACTTCTTCCCCAGGGTACACTGCACCTTGTGCCAGTTATACAATCCAGCATGAGGTGTAAAGTTCAATTTAATTAGGCGCAGACCAGTCCTGTCCTTACTGCCTGCCATAGAGTAGTTGCTAAATACAGGACCCTTTTGTGACCTAAGTCTGTTACTGATGCCTTTAAACATTTGTTATGAACAACAACTTTATATGAACACAGTGCTGCCAACTGTATTCATGGGGACAACCGCTGAAATGGAGCACAGAAACCTCCAGCTATTCATTAGGGCTGGAAGTATAGTGTAAAAGTGCAGACCAAGACAATTGTTTTGTACTTTTCTCTCTGAGTTCCAGTTGGTAAATTACCCCTAAAGTTTTGTACATAAATAGTGTAAATTCTCTGATCCAATTGTAGTCGGGAAAAGTCTCTAGACAATTCACTCCATAAAGAAATGATTTAGGATATTAGCATGCAGGAAATGCAAAAGTGAATGCTCTGTCTTTATAATGGTAGTCTGTAAAAATTCCTCTTGGTCAAAATGAATTCTTGTTGTGGCAAATGTGTGTACATACAGATTGGAACATCGGCACTCACGAAAAAATCCGATGTCTGGGTGCAGGGTTCAGCAAATTAAATAATCACACTTCACAGGACTTATTTAAAACATAAGACTTTTATTGTTGGCACATACTAAAGTTTAGGCTGAATCGTCGGCCTTTCTCAAAGTACAAACAGTGTAACAAACGCCTGCATAAATACCCAGTTTGGCGGGAACCCGCAGTGACGTAAGAAGAGTGAAAAAAGTGTAAATCATACAAACATGATGCATCACCCCTACTAGTTCCTTAGTTGATATGGTATAACTGAATTTTTTTGAATGGAAGTAAAACCTACCTTTGATAAAGTTCATGAAATAACTCTGTTTGTTAACTTTTTACTTATGTGGCTATCACTATTTTTCCCTTGGGTGATAATTACTATTTTTACACACAGTGCTCTCTCCTCAGTCTTTCTTGTGGGGAGGTTTCACTTAGTTACATTGTCAGGATAGGACCTTACCCTGGATTGCCGGGCCCCTTCATTGGTGTCAGCGGTAATTCTGATTGGCTGCATCCCGTGCGTATGCGTGACGTCAGTACGCATGGGCGCAACTCTATTTAAGCTGCCGCCAGCCTGCGGCTTCAAGCAGAAGAGAGAGGACGCGTTACAAGAAGGACCTGCTTCCTGGAGACGGCGCAACTTCCTGGAGATGGTGAAGACGCGGAAGACAGCGCCAGAGGAAGAAGAAGACCCTGCAGAAGAAGTCTCCACTGGAGAAGAAGAGGAAGTCACCACTGGAGAAGAATAAGTCGCCACTGGAGAAGAAGTCGGCATTTGAGGACATGGAACAGAGAACTCAGTTGCAGGTAAGTGCCACTGACCACCAATGCAGGCCACTGACCACCAATGCGGGCCCCTGACCCCAGGTGCGGACCCCTGACCACCAATGCAGGCCCCTGATTCCAGTTGCGGGCTTCTAACCCCCAGTGCAGGCCCCTAACCACCAGCGTGGGCCTCTGACCAGTTCTGGGAGATGCCAAGAAGCTACGTTGGTGGCCAGGGGTCACAAAAAAAACAAACTGATGGCCAGGCCCCTCTGCGAGTCAGGGGCCCCATGGAGGGTCCGGGGGCCCACAGAACGCCATGCAGTCACACAACGGCCGTGTGACCTTTGTACTGTTGGGAGGGGCGCGGTTAGGGGAGGTGTGGCAAGGTGGGGCCCAGAAAATTTTGTTGTGTGGGGCCCCATGATTTCTGATGGCGGCCCTGGTTATACGATATCAACTAAGGAACGAGTGGGGGTGATGCATCATGTTTGGATGATTTACACTTTTTTCACTCTTCACACGTCACTGGGGGTTCCCGCCAAACTGGGTATTTATGCAGGTGCTTGTTACACTGTTTGTACTTTGAGAAAGGTTGATGATTCAGCCAAAACATTATGTGCCAACAATAAAAGTCTCACGTTTTCAATACTTCTTGTTTCTCCAACATGATTATATATATATATATATATATATATATATATATATATATATATATATATATATATACAAAGGCTTTAGCACACACCTTCCTGAGCTTATACCCGGGTGCAAGATCAGAAAATCTTCCATATAGTAACAAAAATGCTGATGCACACCAGGATTTTTCATATAAAGAATTGCTTACTTTATTAGATCGACGTTTCGGTCCTCATCTGGGACCTTTATCAAGATATAAAACAATACAAATGAAAACCTTATATAGGGACTCACCCACCAGTGACCCATCACCAGACCACACCCACTTTTCACTTTCATGTATTAACCCTTGTGTGCCCTCGTGTTCAGTTAACACAACATGTTTCTTGTGCAAGCGTGACCTGTGAATTAAACATATATTAATTTCAATATTCATGATTAAAAGTATTTAATAGCATGTCTAATAACTCCCTTCTAGTTTGTGAATAATTAAGCATATAAATATATAAAAAATGTTTAAAACCAATAGTTAAGAACAATGCATATGTACAAAAGGTTGTATACAGATGACATAATAAAATTCTACAAAAAAATGTTAAAGTGTATCCATTTCTATGTCTCAAGATATGGTGTAAAAGAGCAATATTCATTCAAACCTCGGGGGGCTAAGGTGTCTAGTGTTCGAATCCAGTAGACCTCTTTCTGTAACAATAAACGGTCCCAATATCCCCCTCTTCGAGGTTCAGGGACTAAATCTATGCCCATGAATTTGAAAGTAGGAAGCCTATGCCCTTCTTTTAAAAAATGTTGTGGAAGGGGTTGGTCAGATTCTCCAGATTCAAAAGCTTTTTTAATAGAAGACCTATGATTAGCCATTCGTGTGCGTAAGCTCAGGAAGGTGTGTGCTAAAGCCTTTGTATATATATGCATATTTTTTGCTGAAAGCACCACAAAGTATAACTTTTTGGAGACTTTACTCACCATTGGAACCTGAATCATGGATGACTTTGTCGAAAGGAGTGGCCAGAACCTTATGTTTGCAGAAACTTGGCACATAACTGAATCAGAAATTGAGAAGGTATTATGGCACAATACGCATACAGATGAACCAGTAATCATTAATCCTAAAGACATCTATAATAAACTGCTACACCTAAAGAAAAGGGAAGTGGATCTTGATTTACATGGACTGTTTCTATCAGACTACTTTAGATCCAAGAAAATACCAAGGGGCTTTCGTGTTAAAAATGTTCCCACAATTGGAAGACAAAACCCAGAGTTCTGCAGAAAGTGGATTGGGGTACTTAATAGATGTTCATTAGATCTCATGGTTTTAGTTATTGAGGAAGTCGGCTCCGAAATTGTAAAAGTAAGGAAGGATCTAGCATCATGGGAAATGGAACATCAAACCACTATAAACGATACTTTGTTTACAGAGTTACATCAAAAATTGAAAATGAATGTGGAAAAGTTTAAAACAGACTTACTCCGTTTTAAAAGAGACAAGCTGCGCAAAGTCGAGGATGACTATGTGCAACATCGTGTTTATCGTTGGCTTGTTGGCGGCGGTGGTGACACTGGAGGTTGGCGTGGAGGTGTTCCAAGATGGAGGAGACAGCGTGACAGAGCGTTTAGTACAGTCGACAGCTCTGGGGATTCCGGCGAGGAGGAAGTGACGTCAGTGGAACGCACCGGAACAACCGCAAGTGGAACGCAAGGCAATCAACGCTCGGAAAGGAGCGACAGAGAAGGAAACGATCGTGCAGTCCATTTTCGCGAGGACCCCCTGCCCACCGACAGAGGACCAACAAGTGGCACCACAATAATGAATACGAGGAGCAACAACAGAGGCGAAAAAAACGCACCAGGAGGGGCAAGAGGAGGTCGGGGTCGCCCTCCCAAGTACCCAAGATGAATCCCATTTACAATCTTTCTCATCACACGCTTACGCCAGCAGAAACCTCTCTTCTGAGTAAAGGTACTACTTTCGTTCCCACTTTACCATTTAACAGATTTAATTGGGAGGTGGAAAGTTACAAAATGGGCAGGAAATTAAGGCTAATGGAAAAAGAAGGGGACAACAATTATGAACAGTCTATTAATACGTCCAGATGGAAAAATAAAAGTACTTATGACCCAGTCTCCAAAAATACTAACATTAAGGTCTTTTTACAAACTGTGAACCATGAAATTAGTACCCTACCTGATTCAGTTTTTAAAGTACACCCCAATTTAACAAAGGAAGAAAGAGACGCCATATGGTCATTAAACAAGGACAATACCATCATAATTAGACCCGCCGATAAAGGGGGAGGTATTGTTGTGATGAATTATGTTGATTATCGTGGTGAGATTCTCAAACAGTTAAATATTGATACAGTATACACAAAACTAAAGGGGGACCCAATGATGAAATATAAATTGGAAATTGAAAGTGTTCTTAAAGGAGCATTTGAAAAAGGCTGGATTACAAAAAGTGAAAAACAATATCTCACACAAGAGTTCCCCATTTGCCCTGTGTTATACTGTTTGCCAAAAATCCATAAAGATGTGAGCAACCCCCCAGGTAGACCCATTGTCTCCTCTAGGGGTGGTTTGCTCCATCCAATTGGATTGTATCTGGATCACTATTTGCAAGCTACAGTACAATCGTTACCATGTTATTTAAAGGATACACAACATCTGTTGAAAATATTAACTGATTTAGTTCTACCGGAGGGACCAATTGTGTTGGCAAGCATTGATGTTTGTAGCCTTTACACCATCATTCCCCATCAGGAAGGAATAAATTCAGTGTGTTGGGCTTTACAAAATTCGGCTGTTTATGATGGTCCTCCGATAGAATTTATTCGTCAGTTGTTGGAAATAACATTGAAATCCAACTATTTTTGGTTTGAGAAGCAATTCTATGTACAGAGAGAAGGTACATCAATGGGGGCCCCAATGGCACCGGCCTATGCAAATTGCTTTATGGCCCACTATGAGCAAGTCAACATAATTCCTCCCTTTAAGGACTCCCTTTTTCTATACCTATGGTACATCGATGATGTGCTGATTGTTTGGCGAGGGGAAAAAGTGGGGCTGCTAGACATGGTGGAAAGTCTTAACAACCTTAATTCCACAGTTAAATTCACATTGACATGTGATGAAACAAAGATCCAATTTTTGGATGTTGAAATCTATAGACAGGACAACAAATTGGGGTATAAATTGTACAGAAAGCCTACAGATCGTAACACCCTGCTTTACTCAACAAGTTTTCATCCACATAGTTCAAAAAAGGCAGTACCGTTTTCACAATTTTTGCGGACAATACGCAATAATTCAAATAGTGAAATGTGTGAAATTCAGATACAGGAGACATATAACCGGTTCATACAAAGAGGTTATAATCAGAGTGTACTTGATAAATCCCTACAAAAGGCTCGTACACACAAGACACAACAAAATAACCCCCACACATTATTGGATCCTAACAAACAAAAGCGTTTCATTGTAACCTCACAGTACACTACAGGATCACACAGAGTTAAAAACATTGTGGATAACCATTGGTCAATACTACAGAGTGACAAAAAATTATCTCAAGCACTGATACGAAAGCCTATGTGGGGATACAGACGAGGACCAAATTTAAAGGATCTGATAATGAAAACAGATCCAGTACACTGCTATGAACCTAAAGGGGGTAGCCTAGTACAACTCAAGAAGGGTTGTTACAGGTGTGCCGGATGCATTACATATAGATCGATGACAACTGGGGATACATTCAAACACCCCCACTCAGGGAAAAGGATAAACATAAGACATCGCATAACATGTACTTCCACCCATGTGATATATACCATAACATGCCCCTGTGGTCTAACATATGTGGGGAAAACCCAAAACACGTTACGCACACGAATGGCTAATCATAGGTCTTCTATTAAAAAAGCTTTTGAATCTGGAGAATCTGACCAACCCCTTCCACAACATTTTTTAAAAGAAGGGCATAGGCTTCCTACTTTCAAATTCATGGGCATAGATTTAGTCCCTGAACCTCGAAGAGGGGGAGATTGGGACCATTTATTGTTACAGAAAGAGGTCTACTGGATTCGAACACTAGACACCTTAGCCCCCCGAGGTTTGAATGAATATTGCTCTTTTACACCATATCTTGAGACATAGAAATGGATACACTTTAACATTTTTTTGTAGAATTTTATTATGTCATCTGTATACAACCTTTTGTACATATGCATTGTTCTTAACTATTGGTTTTAAACATTTTTTATATATTTATATGCTTAATTATTCACAAACTAGAAGGGAGTTATTAGACATGCTATTAAATACTTTTAATCATGAATATTGAAATTAATATATGTTTAATTCACAGGTCACGCTTGCACAAGAAACATGTTGTGTTAACTGAACACGAGGGCACACAAGGGTTAATACATGAAAGTGAAAAGTGGGTGTGGTCTGGTGATGGGTCACTGGTGGGTGAGTCCCTATATAAGGTTTTCATTTGTATTGTTTTATATCTTGATAAAGGTCCCAGATGAGGACCGAAACGTCGATCTAATAAAGTAAGCAATTCTTTATATGAAAAATCCTGGTGTGCATCAGCATTTTTGTTACTATATATATATATATATATATATATATATATATATATATCTATATATATCTATATATATATATATATATATATATATATATATATATATATATATATTACTGTTTCATAATAAACTATATACAGCAATAGGATACATAATTTACAGATTAACCTATGGAAACAAATATAAAGAGAGTGTACAGGTATATCATTTTTTTTAAACAAAAAGTAAATTAATGGCATCTTCTTTAGCCCTAGCAATTTACAGGAAAGTATTCATGTAAAATTTCCATTGGTAGAAATTATAAATGATGCATACATTCAGGATGGTTATAAAATATCTCATATTATCATTATTATGCATCGCTGGATATTGAAGAACAAAATCGATATGCCAGCAGTTTGTGAGTTCATTATACCTCTTCCATTTTGCTTAATATCCAATATGTATGACCGATGATAATGCTTATTCTGGAAAAGCAGATCTCCAGTTCCTACAGATAAAATGACAGTTGTCTATTAATCTTAGCTGTGTGTATTTGTAGTAATTTAAAGTGACAGATCCTATTTCTAACTAGGATTATAGAGAAATATTTCTTACACATATTCAGTAAAATATATTAGGGATCATTTACAATGTCAGGCAAGGCCAAAATGCCAAATTGCACAATATACATCTTGCATTTGCAATACTGCTGCTAGGCTGATTTAACACTGAGAGAGACCTGAATCAAACCCACCCAACTGAAGGGTAAAGGAAAAGTTGTAGGTCCCATGGATTTGGGCCAGCCCATGCACCACTATTAGCAAGAATAGTATTATTTAAGTCATAATTCATTTTTTATATGGTAACAGTATTTTTTTAAGGGGCAATGAATCTTTTTTGTCTATACATACAGGAGTATGATGCAGCAACCTATGCTGAGGCAGCTAGTAACCAAGCTATTCCTGTTCCAACAGGAGGAAACTGTTGTACATCTCCTGCCTTTACTTGCACTAGTGCTAATATCTACTAAATATTCATTTTCAGATTAAGGGCAATAGTCCACATTACTAATCAAATTGGTTAGTTATAAATGTCATTGTTATACGCCAAGCAATTTTTTTATGGCACACAGCCAAACAGGATCATAGTTTCCTATGGCTGTGTACCGGGGATGAATGGTGAAGGGAAAAAAATAGCTCTTGTTCTAGTTAACTGTTTATGCTCCGGTCACCTGTATAACCTCAATTGTACTCACCACGTCAGCTGCATTCATTAAAAAGAAAGGGATAACTGCATTCCTATTAGATAACAGGACAGCCTCTCAAATATACTTGCAAATAGGTACTCCTAAAACTAAGGTCGCTATATTTAAGACCTTTCTTTGGATACTGTTGCAAACAATCACCACTCAGTTCTGCGGCCGTTTCCGGCCGTACGGAGGGGGGCGGGCCCGGCTGCACGTCCCGCGCCAGGGCCGCCCCCCTCTAGTTACGCCTCTGACACTGTGTGAAATTAATAAAATATTTAATTAGTTGTCAGAGGTCCTATATGGCAGCATTAAAGGGATACTCTCATGGGAAAATGTTTTTTTCAAAATGCATCAGTTAAAAGTGCTGCTCCAGCAGACTTTGCACTGAAATCCAATTTTCAAAAGAGCAAAGGGATTTTTTATATTTAATTTTGAAATCTGACAAGGGGCTAGACATATTGTGAGTTTCTCAGGTTCCCCCCGTCATGTGCTCTGATTGTCAGGGCCCGAAGGCGCAGTTTGGAGTGCGGACCAAGGAGGAAGCAACTAGGCAAACACAGTTCGTGGTACAAAGGGTTTAGGCAGAAGAATCGTCAGTTCAGGCAAAGGTCGGTCCAGGCAGCAAGATAACGTGGTCGATATTCCAGGCAGCAAGATATCAAAGTCGAGGTTTCAGGCAAGGTCAAAGATCAAGGAATCAATAATAGTAAGCACCCAGGAACTCAGGATAGAAGAACCTATACTCTGGCACTGAGAGAACCTTCTGGCTACTTTAAATAGGTGGATTTTCGCGCCAAAACGCGATAGATGATGTCACAGGACGTGCGCCAGAATATGCACCAGCGTCTGCACGTTTTTGGGTGCCATCGTCACGCTGCGCGAAAACGCCAGCGTCACGCTGGCATCTGACGGCCGCATGGCTTCTTCTGGGCGCCGCCATCTTGGATGCGCCGAGGACGCCTTACACTGATAAACTTCAGTCACTTTTTACTGCTGCACTGCAAGTTGGGGTGATATCTTCTTCCCCCTGCCCCCAGCAGCCTTTCTGGTGAACAATGGGAGGGTAACCAGATACAGCTCCCTGGTAGATATAAGAACAGCACTGTAAAAATCCATGTCCCACCTCGACACCTTCAGGTACATTGAGTAGGAGGAACAATAGCCCGTCAGAAAGCATCACTGCAGTATAAACAGTGTAATTTAGAAATAAAAACTACATCATAAACATCATGGCAGAATCCTTTTAAGCTTTTCTCTAGCAATTTTCTTAGATGCCACTCTTTGGGTAATACTGGAGCTTGGCCACAATCCTCATAGGGTTGCATTGGTGCAGAGATACTGTAGTTACTGTACATCAGATAGGGCTACATTAAGCAGCTTAGACTGCAGTGTGGCTTATTCTACTACTCGTTTCTTGATCCTATTCATAGGATCATAGGATCCTATTTATTTCCGTTCCAGAAATAGGACATTGAGTGTAGATGAATTGAAACCTATACAGACAGCAGGTCTGAGGATAGCATCAACGTAAAAAACAAAAGTAGTTGTTTGTTCACCCTGAATAATCGAACAAGATTTATTTGCCTGCTATTGTCCATTAAAATAGAATAACTGTTAACAAAGAACAGGCAGAAAAAAGGAAATTGGATGTGTTATAAATCTTATTTTGCCTTTCCAAATGTGAGAGACTACCAATGCCATAACTAGTTCCTGTTTTTTTTGTCTACACAAAGTCAATTATGGCAGTTTCTGGTCAAGCAGGTTTGGTGCCATGAACAGGCTTTACTGAATCTACTATGACTGTGCTAATCGACCTGCCAACCCCAATGGCTTTTTATCTCTGTATGTGGCTGCACATAAAAGCACAATGCCAGACTCATATTTATATGTTCACAAATCAAGAAAGTGTTTTAAAATATTGTCAGAAATTTTTTTTAATCTACCAGTTCATCAGAATCAGTTAGAGTGCTTTGGCAGTGTTGAATTATAAATTCTCACCAGCTCCCACCAAGTTAGATAGTTGGAGACAAGCTAGGGATATTGCAAGTTGTAGTTCAGCTGCAGAAGGAGATCCACAGGCTGTTTTGTGTAAGGTAAAAGTCTCTAGACTGCCTTTATGTTTACAGCAATGGCACATTGAAAGCATTTTACTCCCCTTTTGATTTCCAGGTGTGTGAGTTTTAGGGGCAAATTTAGTAACCTCTGAAAATTCGCCAGTGACGGCTTTGCTCACTTTGCTTTGTACACTACACCTCAAAATGTGGCTGAATAAACCTCAAAAGCTTTCTGCCTGTCAAGCACGGTCAATGGAATTCTCAGCATTTGCAGGTAAGCTGAGTGACAAGAACACAGTGGGTTGCGTTCCAAGTCCTAAAACGGAACAACGTGACTTTAAGGAAGTTTTTACCTTTTTTACATAAACCTCTTTGGGAATCTCATGAAAATACAATAAAAACTCTTATTCCTCAGAGAGTCCATTGTCTGTAGGTTAGTAGATCCCTGGCAGGAGGTTCTGCTTTACTGTTTAAACTCCAGTGGGAGGAGAAGTGTGTGAAAGCCGAATTCTTCGCTGTGGGCAGAGCTTGTGTCCATCCTGTGATAAGCTGAGCTGCCTCCCTCCCCTCCTTGCTGTCACTTTAAGAGGCTGATCTCGGGTACTTTAGCAAGGTTTTCTGTGTAGAAAAGCAGCAGGTACTCCACATCCCTGTCATATTGTGTGTGCCTGGCAGCCAGCACTGACTCCAGAGAGGAGGGAGGGCAGCAGCAGCCTGTGTGAGGGATTGTGACAATGACTGGCCAACACTGCTGGGGATACGGGGAGGAAGACGGTAATTCTCCTAATCTCTCCCTTCATTTCCAGCTTCTGACAGATTCCTCTGTGCATTAGCAGCTATAGCTAGCCAGCCTGCATGCCAGCACTTTACTTGCTTCTCTCTCTTTTAACTACTGCTGGGCTGGGGGCTTATACCCCTTCAGCAGCCCCCTAGATCAACAATACAGTTTGTCATGTAACAGAACTGTGGGAGAATGCTGACACTTAGGCTAAGTGTCAGCGTTCTCCCACAGTTATGTTCCATGTGACTTAGCCTACCATAGGAATACAGTGTAGGTTTATGCATGAACGTGTTATAAATATGTCTTGGTGTAAATTATGACACTGGTATCAATATATTTATATATGTGTGTGTGTGTGTGTGTGTGTGTAAATTATACATAACGGCATTTGTATATATCTGTTGAATTTCCATAAAGTCAAATGCGGTTGTTAAATATAAAGCGGTAGCATATGCTTTGCAGGAGCTGTACCACTACACCAGCAGAATGGTGCCTATGCTAACCCATGTATATACACTATATTCCTACTGTACATTCTCTCTGGAAATTTCCTTGTGACCACTGATTCAGGAGGGAGTAGGTGGTAATGTCTCATACAGCTCTGCATGACCAAGTCAATATTCTGCACTGCTGTATCCAAAGCACAAGTTCTAAGTAATATGGAAGAGGGGCCCTAGTGTGGCCACATAAAGGGTGCAGTGCCTTAGTAAGCATTGTGGGAAAAGGCATTAAACAGGTATGTAGTTCACAATGAAATAATAATAATAATTTTCAATAAAACAAAACAATGGATTCAATTTAGGCACTTTAAGAACTTTCAATTGTTCTTGCTTTTTATTTGAAACGCATTCCGTTTCTACCTGAGACATGTGGCAAAATAGTGCCGTTGTGTCTGAGCCCAGAGCTGCCCATTGGCAATACAAATATATTACTCTGGCATCGGTTTTACTTTTATATATGGAGGAGAAACGTCAGTAGATTATGAAATACGATTAGGAACTATTTATCATAACGTGATATCAAGACATGTTGCTTTACTAAATTGTAGTATATAACAAGAGGTGTGAGATTAAAGTTGGCCAATAGATCCAGCTCATTTGCCATTTCAGGCAAAAACTGGATCAGTCGCTCTGCCTAAATTTGTTTTCTGATTGCCACTTTCCAGCCATCAGGGCATCAGTGCATATATATGCAGTGTATTTCAGCCTTTGCTATGCATAACCGGGATGCCCACAAACTGACCAATTTTTTGCTAGATGATCTGATCATACAGAAATCACCCCCATTTATACTGTATGCAACCTCATGCAATGTGCAGATATCTGGCAGGGTTGAAAATCCCATTGCGAGCACCACAATAATGTGTTGATATAGTTCTTTACTGATCGGCCTGCATAGACTCCCATTATGATTCCATTATTTGTTGGTCCAGGGTTAAATATTTTAAATATGGGACAGAAAGTGCCATTTACACACCTCTTCTAGGACTTTCTTTTCTCTTTTATGAAACAAAAAAGGTACTGAAAATAATGTCCTAGCTGAATATGTTTTAATGGCAGTGAATCTGAAATGGAAATATAGACTACCGTATATACTCGAGTATAAGCCGAGTTTTTCAGCCCCCAAAATATGCTGAAAAACTCTACCTCGGCTTATACTCGGGTCAAGCGCAAAAACGGTCGCCGGCGCCTTAGAATAGTAGCCGGCGCCTAAGAATATTGCCGGCGCCTTAGAATAGTAGCCGGCACCTAAGAATAGTCATCCAAAAACGAGATTAAAACTTACCAGAAGCTGCTGCATTTCTCACCCTCGGCTTATACTCGAGTCAATAAGCTTTCCCAGTTTTTGGAGGTAAACTTAGGTACCTCGGCTTATACTCGGGACGGCTTATACTCGAGTATATACGGTAGTTGCTTTTTAATCCCATCAAAGCAAATGTCAGCATGTGTCTTTAAAATTCATTAACTACAATGTGGAATAAATTACTTACAATCTGACTTCCTGCAAGCTTCACTGTGACAGTCTCCTAAGCAGCTGTAAAAAGCAACAATCGACATTTAAAAACAAGTGTGTGTGTGTGTGATACCATTTTAATAGTATTAAAGATGAATGCGACGAGAAACAAGCTAAGTGATACAAAAGTCGGATGGTCTGCGACACCATCCGACTTTTGTATTACTTAGCTTGTTTGCCGTCGCATTCGAGTTGACGCGGGCGTTTTGTCGCCCAATGTCGGATCCGTCAGAAGCACATGGAAATCGTCTATGTCGTGCTACCCTTAATGATTTCATTATAGTCTCTTGAACTAGTGTGTTGGCCCTTTCATATTGCAGTTTGCATGTTACTTGATCTAATTATTTGTATCCTTTTCCAATGCCATGTTAGAGGGCACCTTTACCAGGGCCCACACCCCCTCGGGCCTGCCGATGGTTCGGGGCCTTTTACTGCCCGCAAAAGGCAAGTGTTAAGCGGTTTCTTCAAGACAGAGGGTGCAGCTTGCACCTTTAATGGATGCGGGCACAAGTGCATGTGTATGGGTTCTAACAAGGACAATTTTCCATTGTTTAGTGCATCTGTTCCCATTGATTCCTGGCACTCAGAGTGTCTTTTAGTGGCATCAGAGTGGTGTAAGCTTATTTTGTTCCTGTTCCCTGTACCCCAATAATTATGTCACGTCTATCCGGCATATTAGCTGTGTTCTACTGCTCTCACTTTTTAAGCAGCTCACACTGTGTATCCTAATATCACTCGCAACCTTGCCACCTTTGCTGGTAAGAAATATTGGGAGTGAATGTTGGGGTGGGGGGGGTTTGATGTCAAGGGGTAGGAATTAAGTAGATCAAAGAATTGGGCAGATGGGGGGAATTTATTTGTTTAGGACTTGGGGGTGATGCAGGGAGATAAACAAGTTTTTGGTTTTCTGAAACTCAGGCAGATATTATTGTACCTGACAGCACCAGGAAAAAAATGTACTATACAGTTCAAACATCAGAATTAAAATTTGGCAGCTTAGCTGCCATTTATGGGGCCCACCAACAGGCTCATCTGAATGATAACTTGCCGAAAATTGGGCAGATTTAGATCGGTTAAACCAATTAAAAAAAGTTAAACAATTCTAGGATATTCCCAGGTATAAAGTCTTACTTGACCAAATACTGTATAATAAAGAGAAAAATAAATAAAGAGAAAAGTGTTTGTTTTTGAATCTTTGCAAGTTAGATGATTTTATTTGACTAATGTACGCAGAGATTTATTGTTTATGGGTTTCTCATACCATATTTGTGTAGAGTATGTCACGTCATCTTGTGTGTTCTTAAATGTGAATAAATCTGAGCCTGTACTTATTTGCTGTCACAGTAGACAGTTATCATTGCTTTGCAGTGCTGTACTTGCATATATTAACATTTCCTAAAGATTAGAAGGGTAGAGGGCTGTGTATAAAACTTAATTTCTGGGACAAAAACAACACAATACTTTCAAAAGGTGTAAACTTTGCTACTGGTCTAGTCACCTGTAACAACCAATCAGCAGTTAGAATTTTTGTTCCACTATTTGAAAGCAAATACTTGATTAGTATGTATAGACAAATGTTGCACCTTTCTAATTTTATATAAATGTTTCCAATATTTTATGCTAATGGATTATACCAATATGAAATGCTGTAAAGATTTGTAAACTAACTATAACATTTTGCATAACAGAAAAATAACAAATAATTAATACATTTATTATTTTTTAAATGATACATTTGGTTCTATGTTTTTTGTCCACAGGTCCATCCGAATGGCACCGTTACTTCCCAATTGCAGAGGGGAACCGACAATCTCCCATTAACATAGTCTCCAATCAAGCTGTGTTTAACCCTAGTCTAAAACCTCTAGTTTTTGTCTACGATCAGTGCACATCCATTAACCTGTCAAACAATGGGCATTCTGTTATGGTGGAATTTGATGACAATGATGACAAGACAGGTAATATCCACAAACTGCAGAATGTCATTTTTGGCAATAAGCTAATGTTGTATTTGGGTTAGTTCACACGAGGAGATCGGGGAGATTTTGTCGCCTGACGACTAATCGCCTCGTCTTCTGAGCGACAATCTCCCCGAACTGTCTCAGTGTGTTTTCCCATAGACTATAATGAAAAGTCGCCTGTGCTAATGCACACGCAGCGATGCGTTTTCCATAGTCGCCTGAAGTTGCCTCACACACTTTTCATTATAGTCTATGGGAAAACACGCTGAGGCAGTTCGGGAAGATAGTTGCTCAGAAGAAGAAGCGATTAGTCACCATGCGACAAAATCTCCCTGAATCTCCTTGTGTAAACTAACCCTTAAGACTCACAAAACAACCTTTTATCAATGGTTCCTAAACTTATAGCTTTCAAATATTTGGAACTAAAATAACTATTTCAACCATAACTGTTTATATTTGTACCCTGAGCTGAGTTATGACCTAAGGTGAAGCAACTTCGGGCGACTTCGGAAAACAAAGTGCTCCGAGTGGCATCCCGCTGACAATTTTAATTCTAGCCAGCAGGAAGGCAGGGGAGGCAGTTTGGGGAGAAGGCAGGGGAGGCAGTTTGCCGTGCGACTAATCTCCCAGGTTCGCAGCGTGTGTCTCTACCCTTAATGATCAGAAGATGATTCACCACTCACCAGTGCAGATTAGAATGAGACTGTAGCCGAAACCAAAAATTTGCAGAGTAGGTGGATTATTGTGCTAAATAGAATGGTTGAAAGGGTGAGAAGAGTAGAGAACATATTGAATGAGATATTATAATTTGCATTGTTTCAGTACATAAAAGGGGCTGCTGTGATTTACAGGGAAAATGATGCCACATTCTATGTTGCCTTTGTCTCAAATAGGGATTTGTATAGAAATAAGCCAGTTGATTAAATATAATTGTCCAACAAAACTGACCGACCCTGTTGTATACCCAAAGTAATGAATTAGTAATAATAAGTACATTTTAAATGGATAAAAAGTACATTAAGGGTCGAAGTGAATTTGAAGTCATTTTTGGGTACTTCGACCACTGAATAGGCCAAATTCGACTTAGATTCGAATTCGAAAATCAAAGTACTGTCTCTTTAAAAAACTTCCACTTCAACACTTCGTCACCTTAAACCTGCCAAATTCCTATGCTAGCCTATGGGGACCTCATAGAACCTATAGCCAAAATTTGGCTAAGATTTTAGAAGTCAAAGGTTTTTTTGGAAAATCGTTCGATCATTCGAATCGTTCAAATAGAAGGATTTAATCAATTGATTTTACTTTGATCGCATATGGCCATATTCGATCAAAATAAAAACTTTGACTTTGAATATCGTATTACTGCAATTCCATGGTCTAATTTCGACGTTTTTTCACTTCGAAATTCGACACTTAGTAAATGTGCCCCTTAGAGTTGTCCTGGTGGGGTTATTTGTATAGAACTATAAGGACTATACCATGCATTATATGTCCAATGATGTGTGAAAATGGATGTCCAATTTATTTAATGTATATCTTTCTAATGGTTTGACTGATTTCCTACTTGCTATGCAATTTGTGTCCTTTTGTGCAGTAGCTCTATTTGTTATGTGTTTGTTTCTAAGATATAAACAGGGCCGCGCCTGGCCGGATGAGTGCAAACAGGAGCTGGAGAGCAGAACTTGCTCAGCTGGGCTAGGGGTAAGCAACAGGGAAGGTACATGCCTGGCACCCCCCCCCCCCAAGCTTTGTGCCCTAGCCACATCCCTCTCCTGCCTACCCCTAGTTCCAGCCATGGATATAAGTGTGCCAATACTGCGTCCTTAGTAAAAACATATTAAATCAATTTGTAAAAACGTTTAGGGGGCTTGGAGTTACCAGTGAAGGGGTTTCCTCTTACTTTCTTGGCTATTTATAATATATGGTCCTAAGAATGCCCTGCACTACACTGATGAGGCCCAAAGTGAGTGAAACTTTTAGTTGATATTGGACAATTTTACTTGATATCGGACAAGCAATGCCCTGGCATTTATTTAAAGCCAACTTGGTGAGTTTTAACCTATTGCATATTCCCTGAAGATGGAAATATGTGGAGCAAGTCTGAGCTTCCTTCCCAGGATTCCATCTGCTTTGGTTTTTTAATAAGCCATAAATATTTTACAAAGCATTTCCCAGTGGCACTTGGAGATAAAGGTTCTTTAAATTTAAACATTATACTTAGAACAGATGCCTTAGTACAGTATAATATTTGTATTTGTCTAATTGTGTAGTTTTTACATTTCTAAAAGGATCCTATTAACACTTTAAAAATACCTGAAGAAAAAAAACAAATTAGAATGAATCTGTTACATCCTTACAAATCACACTGTGTTCTTCCATCTGGAGACATTTGTCACTTTTTAATGACTCACCAAAAAATGAATATGCCACTTTTACAGTGATAAGCGGAGGCCCATTAGAGGGGTCGTACAGACTGAAGCAATTTCACTTTCACTGGGGAACCCAACGCAACAGTGGGTCAGAACATACTGTGGATGGGAAGCCTTATCCCTGTGAGGTAAGATGTTTTTTTGATGTTGCAGTTGCTCACTGTCATTGTGTGAAAAAATGGAAGACACTTGCATCCAAAGAAGTAGGAGGGGCATCGAATGTGAAAAAGTTGCAGTTCTCGGAATCCGAAATCTGAAAAAATCTTACAATTCAGATTTTTTTTTTAGAATTTTGTCGAGTCTTTTCCCGCACAAGAAATTTTAGTGAAAATGTATTGATATTGAAAGTCAATGCGGATTTGGTCAGAGTGGTTTTCAGAAAATATTTTTTAAAAAATCGGATTTTGATACATAACCCGTAGTGTTCTGGAATTGGAGTAACAAGGGTGGCTGAATTTGGCAGAATTTGCATCCAGGCTCCCCCTTGGCCCCCTATAGACATGCACAAAAAGTTTTCCTGCAGTGTGTCATAAATATAGGGAGGCAGCTGGACGAGGACACTAATGCAATGATATAATATTAACTGGGCAAAACTGAAATTTCTAAATAAGTTTATAACACGTGTGGATTTCATGTTTGATTTTGAAAAGGGCCTTTATATACAGCTGTTTTCTTGCCTGGTATTAGGTCCCCTTCAAATAAGCACATGTTTCTAGACACATGGGGGTATATTTATTTATATTTAGAGTGACGTTGAAGAGATCTCGCAGTCTGCAGAGTGAAATACCGCCTCTCTCCATTCATTTCTATGGGATTTTAAAATGTGTATTTATCAAAGGATGACTGTGAAAGTTTACCTTTTGATAAATATGCCTTTAAAAATCCCATAGAAATTAATGTAGAGAGGCGGTATTTCACTCTGTGGACTGCGAGATCTCTAACTTCACTCTTTGATAAATATACCCCATGGGGCCTTCGAATCGGTGCATATTTATATTTGTTTATTTCTATGTTTCTTCCCTCTACGTACATATGCACATAACAATAGGTTTGAATTGATTAATATAAATATAGAAATGTCAGCCAAATAGGAAGAGTGCTGTGATGGGACATCTCTAATACCTTAGATATAATTTGCACATATCCAGGATATTCAGGAATGTACTAAAATGTATAATATTGAGTGACGCATTTTTTGGGAAAAAAGGCTCAGGGGCCTATTTATCAATCCTTCAAAATTTTCTGGTTGAGTTTTTAAAGAGATAAAATTAGAATTCTCAAATTTTTCGAAAATCTGAAAATACTAAATCCTGTCAAAATCATGTAGAAGTCAATGGCAGATGGTCCCTTTAATAATTGGAGCATGTTTTTTACCTTCAGGATTCTCAGTAGTTTCGGGCTGTTTGTGCTGGTTTTTGTTCAATAATCTAATAAATTTGAGTTTTTGGAGCATCAATTTGAAAAAGTCGCAGGATTCGAATTAATGCTAGATTTTGTTGCGACTTTTTCTTCTCTAATTTTTTCTGGTAAATTAAGGGGATTTTGGTGAAGAAGTGAGAAAAAGTCGAGTTGTTTTTTAAAAAAAAAACCCTAAGGTAAATCAATAGTAAGAGGCATTTTTACGTTGGGTTCACATTTTTCAACTCACATAGGGTAGAGTAGTTAAATGCATACAATAGGTATTTTAGAGACTATATTTCCCAGAGATTGAATTCAGCTATGCAATTTAGAGATGTATCCAATAATGTCTTTTTATCATAAAATTCTTCTTTGCAGCTTCACTTGGTGCACTGGAACGCTAGAGCGTATTCCTCTTTCGGAGAAGCAGCTGCAGCTCCAGATGGATTGGTGGTAATTGGTGTTTTTCTGGAAGTGAGTATTACATGTTGCTGGTGCAAACAGAACCAAGTCTTATTGCAGCGCATCAGATATAACACATTGTGATTGCTGCTATTAAAGCCCTTAAAATGAAAGCAGCTCTTTACTGTGATATTTTAGGACAGAAAATCAATGAGGTAATTTTTCCTAGTTTTCTTGTTAAAGTGAAAACGTATTATAATCAATTAAAAACCACACATTATTTGTTTTCAGACTGGTGGACAACACCCAGGCCTCAACAGACTTACAGACGCCTTGTACATGGTGAAATTTAAGGTATGTCTCATGGTTGCTTTCCTTAAGGTCTCCATAGACGCAAAGATCTCTCTTGCCAAACGACCGATTTTAGCAAAATCTGACCAATCCTTCGAAATTATCGTGCGGTTAGTGTGATTCGAACGATCGAACGGCCGACATTCGGCCGAGATAATCGTGGTCTCACAATGATGATTGGATCATTTAAAAATCTCAACATCTATGGCCAGCTTTACACCGAGTTAAAATCTGATATCTTATGGTCAAATTTAAGTGCTATGATGTCTAGACTACAGTTAAACTGTGCTTGTAAGAGGAGTGAATGCTATATTTTAGGAAGCTTAAATTAGAGTAAAGCGATAATTCAAAAACTATAAAATCTGAAGATCATCTGGAATGTTGCTATGAATAAGAAATTCATAATAACATTATAACAGTTAGCTTAAAGATGAACTACCCTGTTTAAGAATAAAGAAATGGCCACGTGATTATAGAAGCCAAGATAATAGGTGCAGGTGCATAACTATGTGTGAACCATTGGTCATTTTAAATGTAATAAACGGTACAAATTTAACACCAAAACTTGTAATCACCCAATTAGATGTTGGCTAAAGCAAATCTTACCATTATGGTGTATTCTCTTAGAACATGGAGATAGAAATAATTTTGTTATATGTATGCATGTACTCTCAGTAGGCTGCATTTGTTGTGTTGCAGTCATGTATTCTGACTTCAAGTTTGACCCTCAAAGAACAGAAGTAGATATTTTGATAAATCAGTTGTTTCTAAAAAGTAGATTGTGTTCAGTACATTGCAGCCCTGAACTGTATACAAATATTTCCATTAGCTGCCTCCTCTGGGTAATTACCATTATTCAGATGTAAAACTATTGCTTGGGAATGGGATGTTGTATACTAAATACTAAATATTTATGTTTCCTTTCAATGGCTGGACTTCTGATTTTCCAATAGGACAAATACTTTTGCTGGTGCATTTTTGGTACCTCCCTGTTGCTCAGTTGACCTAAAAAGGATCAATACGATCAAAACTGAAGATCATTTCTTGCATTTGTGGAATAGTTGATTTGCCTCTCCTGTGTACATATGGATATAGTTTTTGGTTTCGAAAAATGTTATTGGGTTAGTGTTAGAATGTTTTAAAATAAATTGCATTGGTTAGAATGAGACAAGATTTGCTTTGGCCAGGTCCCTATAGGATTCACTCCATGGTGTGAGGGATTGATCATGATTAAGATATGGAAGTTAGTGATGTGCGGGTCAGGGTTTTCTTGACCCACAGCGACCCTAACCCACCCTGCTCCAGCCTGCTCGCCCGCACCCGCGCTTTCGGTGGGTCCTTTTATAGACCCACACGGACCCCCCCCGCGCCAATGACGTCACAACGACACCACAAAAGGGGAGGGCGTGCAGACGCTAGACTATAAAACCGGAACCCGGAAGTCGGAAGCCGGCATTTGAAGGTGGCGGCAGGGAGAGCAGAAGAAGAGCTCAACCCACACCCGCCCGCGAGGAGCAGTGCGAGGTCGACCCATCCGATCCGCGGGTTTCGGTTCGGCCCGCACATCACTAATGGAAGTCTAAAATAGGAAAAAGGAACTGTACCCAAAGTGAACAGTATGTAAAATATTTACTCTGGGGGGAATTTTTTTTTACATTTTTTACGTGTTTATTATTTTTCATAAACAAGTCAATAAAGGTGTTTTTGATAAATTTAATTTAGTCACCAGCCCATTGTCCAGCATTGCCAAGTAAAGTGCGTAATGTAAGAAGTAGAGAATGTATTCATTGGCTTTTTGGAATTCAGTATTCAGAAGCAGGAATGAATTGTAAAAAGTAGTGTATGAGATCCTCAGTTGGTTTTGTTGCAAAAGGCTCAGATTTCACCTATTGGGTTACAGTATTGTGTTTGTGTGTACTTATTAACTACCCATTGAAAAAATATTCTGATTGTTTCACTTGCACGCAGCCATTCAAGTCTATGGGCGTCAATTCTGCGGGGAAAAAATTTGCCCATCCCTATTTACAACTGCTGATTCTGACTTTTAAAACGGTGTAGCAGAAGCCAGCTATCCTCCAGCCACGGTTCTATTTCCTCTCTGCTTCATTATTTTAAGAGTGAGAGACAGTCAATAGTTAAGCTATAAATCCAAATATAAATATAAACAAGATTTGCAATTATGTTACAGGGAAGCAAAACACAATTTGATGACTTTAATCCAAGATGTCTGCTGCCTTCAAGCTTTGAATACTGGACCTACCCTGGATCTCTCACAACTCCCCCACTGAATGAAAGTGTAATATGGGTTGTCCTGAAAGAACCAATTAAGGTGTCTGAAAAACAGGTAATCAAGACAATTTAAGAAATCTACCATGTCTGCATAATCATATTATGTGCATAAACACATAAAGCGTATTCTCTCCGTGCCTTATGGGACAGCACACTATTTTCACGCCAATAGTCACCCCATGTGTTAAGTTATGTGTTATGTGTAAGTTATTCTACCTCATAAACCCTCGAATCTCTCTCCTAAATTAGAATACTCCACACAGTAGTGCAGTGAATGAAAAAACAGGACCAGAAGTAGGGGGAGGCACTTGCCTAGGCCACTGAGGTTGAGGGACACTACCTCTTCTCTTGTCTACGCTTAGTCTGGGTCCTTGTCCCTCCACCTTGAAAATACCTCTGTATTGAAGTCAACTGGAAACTATTTCCTTGTATAATCACATGAAAATGCCTCCACAGGCAATTTTGAATGAGTGCATGAGCAAACTGTTTTACAGGCAAGGGTTCCAATTGAGTTCACTTTGTTGCGTGTGCTGGCAACGTTTTAACACTGGTGACAGGTCCCATGTGCCATTATCCCAACTTCTGTAAACTGAGTGTAGTGGAGAAAATGATTTGTGTGTTATTTCAACAAATATTTTACGTGAAATAAATGTCTGCATACATTTAGGGAGGTTCAGACTAAAAGATATTTTGCTCCACTGACCTAGCTGACAAAGAACCAGAACTCTAAGCCTTCTAAGAAATTTATAGGCCAAAGTCAATCAATTAAATCCAGAATAGGATCCTGAAATCCTAAAAGGATGAACCAGTTATTCGCAAAATGAGAAAACCATTGACCACTGGTAATAATCTTAGTGAAATGTCATTGAAATTATCAGATTCCAGTAACATTTTTTAAATTTTCTTGACAATTCTGTCATCACTGCTTTAACTAAGGCTTTACTTCCTTCTGACTTTGCATTTCAAGCTGTATAAAGAGTAAATAATAATATTCACAGAAACTGTTGATTTGTAGCAATCATTACTACTTTGCTGCTTTACAAATAGACCCTTTAGGTCTTGGTGCCTTAGGTTGTGTGCACATCCCTTATGGCTTTGTGCTTAGTGGGTAGAACAACTCTTGTACATAAATGTTGACTTGGGATGTTACCCGTAAATGTATCTTTATCTTTTAGACCAAGCAGTTTTCTTTGTGATATCATTTTCCTTTATAGTAATCTATTTTGTTTTCAGCATCATCATATAGCATTTATTTTGAGAGCTCCTAAAATTAGCAATGCAGAACAAAAACATACTTGAGAAATACTGTAGATTACAGAAGTGCATTGAGTTTCAAGTATCTTGAACTTAAATAAGTACAGGAACATAATATATCTGTGCATGTTACACTATACTCTTCTATAAAGAAACATTTATTTTTAGCTATAGGTTTTGCTGGAAACAAATTGTAAGGTTTGTCCATGTGTGGCTTTCGTTTCACTTGTTCGCTAAATAACACGCATCCCTGCATTGTTCTACAAGTCCTATTCAATACGTGGGATTTTAGATTCGTTTATGAATAAGTCCTATTGAATAACACAGTTAAGTCTTATTTCGCATTAGATTGAATACACTTCAGTTTAATTTAAAAAAGCAAAAAACAACATTACTTACATAGTCCTATCATGATCATTACTTTCCATGGCTTTCAGGCATACAAATAGGATCTCCTTCTGTTTCCTTTGGCTGGTGTAATGTCATGTTAGCAATAGGCAACAACAGATTCTATGAACTGTGTTGTCCAACTGGAGGTTAGTGGTTTAGATGTGGCCCTCCAAAGTATTTTTGAAGGCCTTAGACTGTCTATAGACTTTATGTGGAAAGAGCTGAACAGCCCTGAGGTTGCTGGGTTCTTGTATCTGTTTACATTATGAGGGTTTAACAAAAAAAATATATAAAGATTGTTTAACCTTTTCCATATAGTGGGGTTGATGATGTAATATGTCACATGTTCAAAGCAAATATAAAATAGTCTATAGAGCTCCTGGGCAATCTAAGGGCCATAAAAATCTGTTGGATGATCACATCTCTCCTTGTGACCTGCAGCTGAACAACATTGCTCTGAATGGAAGTGATATTGTATCTGTGCGTATGGTTTTCTCAATACCTAAATTTAGGGGCTTATTTACTAAACTCTGACCGCAAAAATCATGAAAAATTATATATTTTATAAAATCAGACTTTTAAAAAATTACAAATTTTTCAGAATTTATTAAACCCCGAGGATGGAAAAGTCCGAATCAGAAAATCCGGCATCTCAGACCTGTCCAGGTTGCATATAAGTCAATGGGAGAAGTCCCAGTGATTTTTTGATGTGCACTGGGTTTCGGGTGAAAGATCAGAAAAAATCGTGAAAATCGTTTTTTTTCTTGAAAAGCAGTTTTTCGGGAAAATGTTATAATAGATAAGCATATAAAACCCGAACTAATTTAATCGGAGTTTGCAGCAGAAAATGTTAAGATAAAATCGTACTTTGATAAATAACCCACTTATTGTATAGGGCAGTTGTTATAATAATTGTATTTTACTGATTACTGTACTGAGCCTTCTTGACCTGCCCCAAGCAGACTGTTTATTATGGGGATCACTGATCTACATGTTACAAGGGCTAAAGTTTTCCCCTGGCTCAGTAACCCATAGCCACTTAATGGTTCTATGCAGTTGAAGTTCTGAAAGACTGTAAACCATCTAATAATCTAATTTAATTCCATTCACTTAATATTAAGAATATTATGTGGAGACTCTAACTCAGTGTTTTTCAACCTGTGTGCCGCGGCACACTGGTGTGCCGCAAACTAATGTTAGGTGTGCCGCTATCAATTTGAAGGCCGAAGTGCGCGGACCTTTCACGTGACGTCACGTGACCTGAGCGGGCAGAAGAGCCGTGCCTGGGTTGGCTGATCAGGGAGGTCGCTGGCTGCACTGCGCGCAGCTTCGATGTGAAGGCAGAAGTGCACGGACTGACAGGTGAACGGCTAGTGCTGTTATCAAAATATTAAGGAAGCAGACCCTGCGGCTTAGCCATGCTGTAATAAGGAGAACCATATTTCTAGCTGTCTGGCTGCAATGCATGAGGCAGAAGGTTGTCAGTAAGAAAGTAGAAGGAAACATATATGAAAAGGCCAATTGAACTTTTACCTGATAAGATTTTCCAAAGCAGGGTAGCGCTGCCTATTTAAGCTGGTAGGGGCAATAGCGTGGGTACCCGGCATAGCAAGCTTACCCTGGCCTTGAATGATGAATGTGAGAATTCTCTCACGAACACAGAGATTAAATTATTTTGTTATTGTGTTTTTTTGTAATAACAAAATAATAATAAGTGACCTGCTTCTCCCTTTGCACAGTTGCTAGCTGAAGCACCAGATCTAGTTAGTTAGATTTGAGATTTGATTATCAGTATTGTTTATTTATAAAACCCCAACGGTCTTGGCAGCAATTATAAAATATTTGGGGGAGTGTTATTACAAAAAAACACAATAACAAAATAATTTAATCTCTGTGTTCGTGAGAGAACTATTGCCCCAACCAGCTTAAAGGGCACCTATCACAGCCAAAATCAAACACATATTAACAATTTGACCAGTACAAGCTAAACACGTTTAATCAAACTACATATATAGTTTTTTGAAAAAACTGCAGATTTTAAAAAAATCCCTTACTTTGTCAAATGGGTTCTTTCACTGAAGGAGGCCATATTGAGACTCTAACAGAGACTCTAATATGCAAATTTCAGGAGCATGCTCAGATTGTAACACTGCTTTGATTATTCTACCCAGAATGCCTTGTTTTAGTAAACTCCTCCACTAGAAGTATCCACTAGAAGTGCTGCCACCTGCTAACTTCCAGCAGGTGGCAGCACTACTGTACAGCAGCTAACACACAGGTTTGGCTGATTTGAAAATAGCTTAGAAGGGTTGATAAGCAAACAAGGAATTTGAACTGAGCATGTGTGAGATTTCAGAGCTACAGTTGGCTGGGAAGATATAGGTAGGAGGAGCCAGTGAAATCCAAGATGGCTGCCTCAGCTAGAACTGCAGTGGAGATAGGGGAGATCTTGCAGAAGGAATAGTGAGCTGATCATTTACATTCTACAAACAATTCTATCTGTTTTAAAAATCGGATTTCTTGAACTTTCACATAGTGTATTTACTTAGTAAATGATTTTGGTCATGATTGGTGCCCTTTAAATAGAGTGCAGCGCTACCCTGCTTTGGAAAATCTTATCAGGTAAAAAGACTGCAGATGATATAATAAAGTTCAATTGGCCTTTTCATATATGTTTCCTTCTACTTTCTTACTGACAACTTTCTGCCTCATGCATCAATGTTTAAAAAAAAGCTTACATTAACAATAGCACTTATATTGTTAATATAAGCTTTTTTCACATTTTCAGCTGGTGGTGTGCCGCGGGATTTTTTCAATGAAAGAAATGTGCCTTGGCTCAAAAAAGGTTGAAAAACACTGCTCTAACTTAATATTTGACGGATATTGGGACAGACAAACTCTAGACACATAGGCTTCCTCACCCCCATCTCCATTAGGACCAGAGTCGCGAGCCGTGAAATCAGATGGGCCTGATAGACTCATGGAGAGAGCTTTATCCCACTAGCAGTAGCAATTTTGCCCCAGTCCTCTAAGATTTTTAATACTCCATGGTCAGACCATTCTCCAGTTTCATTATTCTTAACACATTTTTACAGAATACATAAACCCCTTTGGAGGTTAAATTAATCCTTGCTTTCGATCCCTGAAGTTAAAGAAAAAATTGAATCATCCCTGAAAGATTACTTTACACTTAATCAAAATTCTATTCCTTCGACAGCCACTTTGTGGGAAGCCCATAAGGCAGGGATCAGAGGGAAAATGGGATCTCAATGCAAGAAACAACAATTAGCAGATATTTCTAAACTAACATCTAGTTTAGAACACTTAACCACACTACAATCCCAAAACCCCAATATAGATTACATAAGTCAAATACAGAATGTTGGAACCAAGTTTGCCGTCACCTCCCAAGCAGAGAAGGCACTTAGTAGGTGGACCCAACAATGTTTTTATTCACAATTAAACAAGCTAGGGAAGCTTCTCTCTAAGGGGTATATTTATCAAAGAGTGAAGTTAGAGATTGCCACAGTGACATTCCACCACTCTCCATTAATTTCTATGGCATTTTTAAAGGCGTATTTATCAAAGGATGAACTTTTCACTTTTTTTACTTTCACCTATTGATAAATAATCTTTTAAAGATCCCATAGAAATGAATGGAGAGTGACGGAATTTCACTCTAGTGAACTGTGGCGATCTCTAACTTCATGCTTTGATAAATATACCCCTGTCCTAATAGCAGTAAATAGTTTCACACACCTATAACCACCCTTAAAACCTCAACAGGTCAATCATCTGGAACATTGGGGAAAATAGTAGAATAATTTGCTACTTATAACAAATTATACTCTGCAACAGGTGCAGTTTCTAAAAATAGATTACAGGGTTTCTTTAAAGGAGAAGGAAAGCCCCAAGACAGTTTATTGTCAACAGATTAGCCACAATAGTGCAAGCTAGAATGCTATATTTATTCTGCAGAATGCTTTACCATACCTGAGTAAACAGCTCTAGACACTGTCTCTGTTTGTTTAGGATAGAAGCTGCCATATAAGCTTGGTGTGACATCACTTCCTGCCTAAGTCTCTCCCTGCTCACTTACAGCTCTGTGCTCAGATTACAGCATGGATGGGAGGAGGGGTGGGAAGAGGAACAAACTGAGCATGCTCAAGCCCTGCCCTGGAGGTTTATACTGAAAACAGGAAGTCTGATACAGAAGCCCATGTGTACACAATAAAAGGAAAGAAATGCTGTGTTTCTTTTGACAGAGCACCATTACTTTGAGCGTTTACTGGTGTATTTCTATAGACCTTTCTAATAAAGCTTACTTAATTTTAGCCTTTCCTTCTCCTTTAAAAACCAATCACTTCCCAAGCTCTCTCTAGATCACCAATCTCTTTTAGATGCTGATATTACAGATCAAGAGGTTCAATCCACGTTATCCAAAGCACCAGGCCCCGATAGACTCTCAGCTGCCTATTATAGGAAGTTTGCTTATATCCTCATTCCCAACCTAACTACTATGTTTAATCAGCTTACCCATGGAGACACCCTACCTAGTAATATGTTAACTGCTAAAATATCTCCTTTCCCAAAACCAGGGGCTGACCATATAGATTGCAAGAATTATCAACCCATTTTAGTTTTAAATACCATCATTAAAATACTGGCTAAAATACTAGCTTCCAGGCTTAATGATAAACTCCTAAGTATGATTCACCGGGACCAGGTCGGTTTTATCCTGGGACGACAAGCTCCCAATGCAATTCGCAGATTTTCCCTCATGATCTCAAAAGCCAAAGCTACATCTACACCTGCTATGCTCCTGAAACCTGATATAATGAAAGCATTTGATTCTGTATCTTGGGACTATTTATACAGTATTTTGTTTTGAAGGAGTGGGAATTTGGGGATAATTGATCATTTTTTAGAATGGATCAAGAGTCTGTAATGCACCCAATAGCACTTGTAACAGTGGGCCCATTAATATCCTCTACCTTCCCCATCTCTGGGGAACTCGTCAATGATGCCCCCTATCTCCTCTTCTGTTTTACCTAGCAATTGAGCCATTGGCTATGTCAATCAGAAATTACCCTGATATTTCCGGTATTGCTACAGGTGATATAGTTCACAAATTTAGTCTGTTTGTAGACGATGTTACTTTGCTAATAACCAAACAGTTAACATCTTTACCAAATCTTTACAATCCAGTCACAACATGTGGGAAGCTCTCAGGACTTCTTGTTAATCACACCAAGACGCAGGCCCTCAATATTAACTTACTTAAAGAAACAGAGAAACTGCTGACCCTTTGAATTCCAATGGCAGCCCTCTTTGATATCCATATTAAGGGTTAAACTTTCTAGCTCTCTGGAGCAACTCTGTCACAACAGTGACTCCTATACAAAACACTCACTAAACTATTGGAGGACTGCAGATCCAGAAATGCTGGAGGCCTGGGCTTTCCCCATCTCTATACTTACTATTTGGCTACTCAACTTATACTCAACCATACCTCCAACACATAATAACATTGACACTCCTTTGTGCACTCATTTTGGAGGACTCCTTCACTCACCCCTATAAAGTAAGCTCTTTGTTTTGGGTACCACAATCTTGACTGACACATTTAGGAAGCTACTTATTTAAACACTCACTAAGACTATGGGACCAAATAGCACAAAAACATACTCTCCTCTCAGCTCACATTCCAGCTGCTCCTATGTTAGCAAATTCCCTTTTCACCCCAGGTTTTCAGCCCAAACTTTTCCAATGGTGGACCAATCATAATCTAATCCGAATGCATATACATTTTAACTCCTAGAGGCCCTTACTCCATTGATGTCTTACACGAAAACGTTCAACTCCCTGAGTCAGAGCTGTATCGGGTCTCTATCACAAAATACTACCTTCTGATGCCTTTCGGGGAAATCTTCACGCAGAGCAATTTCAGTCTTATACTTACACCTTACCTCCCCTAAACAAATAATCAATTTATCATATATTAAAGTTTGGAACAATGAATCAGGAACTGATTATGAGGAGGAAAAATTGAATAAAACAAAGTACTATCAATACATTACTGCTTGAAGCAGGATATAAAGTGTTTTTAGGTGGTATTTAATCACAGCCAGGATAATGAAATTTGCCCCAACAGCATCTGGAAATTGCTTCCGAGGTTGTTCCGATTTGGGCACAATGGGGCACATATGGTAGACCTGCCCCCAGGCAATCAGGTTCCAAACATCAGTATATAATCTAATATTCTCAGTACTACATGTGAACTTAAGGAAAAACCCATATGAAGCACTACTTGGAACAGTACCAGATATGCTAACCAAGGCTCAATTACTTTTAGTTAATTTCATTTTGCTAGCAGCAAGACAAACCCTGGCCAAATCCTGGAAGCAAAAAGCAATCGACTTTCCCAATGTGAAAACGAAAATTGATTGGATTTTTGTTAATGAAAAACTCACCAGCACAACTCTAGATAAACATACTCAGTTTCAAAAAACCCGGCAACCTTGGATTGACTACAGGTCAGGAATACTCTTCCACCTAGTCTTTTATCATTATAGACCATTGACAGAGGTAGGCCATTTTTTTGCATATAACAGGCACTTTTATGCTTATTTCTTTTATTTTATTGTGTTTATTTTTAATTTATAATTGTTTAATTATGTCATTAATGTTGAGTTTTCAGATATACTTTGTACACAGCTATAGATCAGAGATTTATAATAGATGTAAAAACTCATTGTCTTATAGTGTAACATATAGCATACCTGCATGAACAAAAATATAACAATCAATAACAATTTATTGAGAAAGAAAAATAAATGTAAAGGGGGACTATTGCTATATTAAAATACATAAAGTGAGGATTGAGTCTTTATTATGCTGATGAAACCCAAATGAATACAAGTGAAACAAAATACTTCTTAGATTGGGACTGATTTACCTGACTTAAGAACACTACTGTAGGATCAAAATTACAGGTAGCTCATATCGTTCCTTACTAATAGCTGTCAATTCTGTGAACTGTATAAGAAATCTCTGCATGTGGACAGTTTCACTAGGGTGTGTTTTATCTTTTCTTGCTACTTTTTTATCGATGGTACTGCCTTCTCGTTTTATCTTTATGAACTTTCTGATAATGATAGAATGCTAGTGGAGAAAATATACGATTTTTCATAACCTTCCAGTGTCTACAGCAGTGATAGTGAAGCCTCAGTCTGAAGGGTAATTATAGTGAGAATTCAGGAGAATAGTCATTTGGTCCCCACTATACAGCTGAAAGCCATGATGAGATTAAAGGTTAAGATATTCTTGGAACTATGGATGCATAACTAATACACCAATATTTTCCTATATATGTACCCATTTCACATGGTAAGGGGAGGCATAACAAAAGGTTGGACTTTCTAGGTGGACCCTGACCAAAGTTTGGAACTTAAGTGGGTTTTAACTGGAAAAGTTGAATAACTACTGCTATACATTAATTCATCTATTATTTGCCCTAAACTCTATTATTTGTGATATCTTTGTTTAATATGCCAACAACTTAAGAGTTTGTTGATTATGAAGAATGCATCAACAGGAATTGTTCATAGTGGACTTAGGAGCAGTTGGTAGGATTTGCATAGGCATGCATATTTCTGACTTTTGATTTTGCAGATGGAGAAATTCAGAAAAACTGTGCTGTTTTCAGGGGAAGAAGAAGAGCAACGGGTTCACATGGTGAACAATTACCGCCCACCCCAACCACTCAATGGAAGACAGGTCCATGCATCTTTCAAATGCTAACAAGAAGGAATACAAAACCAGTAAAATTCAGAGAGCTTCCACACCGGCAAAGACCAAATCCACTGCCTAAATGGATCAGGGGTGCCCTTTTTATAGGGCATATGGGGAATGTGGGATTGATGTTCATTTTTCAAAGACTGCAAAGTACCTCACCTGTTGAATAAGGACATGAGGTTAGTTATATGAGTGACAAGCTAAGCCCGAGACTGTGTACCCACATACTACTGCCCACTAGTCTTTTAGAAATGAATGGGTATGAATAAAATTACTTTTTTAACTAATTAGCAATTAACTGAAATTAAGGGGGAATTAAACCCTGAAAAAAACTTAAATGAGAAGGAAAGGCTGTATTTACTTGGGGGTGCCAAAAGTTGGGCACCATGGAAACTCCGGCCTGCGGTCCAGGGTTCTTTCAGCAAGCACCACAGAGCAATTGGCTTCCTGCTTCTTCCTTTGCTCCTTTGCACATGCACAGTATCGTGAAAAGCCGAATTTTACAGAAGGTGTGCCTATTGGGTGTGCCTAACTTTTGGCAACTCAAGTAAATAGACCTTTCCTTCTCCTTTAAAGGGCACCTGTTGGCAAAATATATTAACCCCAACCAAAGGTGCGGGCTGATAGAGCCCACACCCCAGTGGCCACCAGCGCTAGGCCACAAGTGTCGGGAGGGAGCTCCTGGTTCGAGCACATGTTGGGGCACACACGTGTGCATAATGAGCGAATGCCTCAACTTGGTCATTATGCGCATGCACATGACGTCAGAAACACATTATAAGCATGCACTCTGACATGGCCACTTGCACTGGGAGCTCCTAGAGCTGGTGTGGGGGCTATTTAAAAACAAAAAACCACTGTTACCCCCAGCCGGAGTACGGGCTCTATTAGCCCGCACATTTGGTTGGGGATAATATATTTTGCCAACAGTGCCCTTTAAGTTATTGCAAAGATGTGCCGTTTTCTTTCTTTTTTTCTCTGCAACCTGCATCTGGAATTGTCAAGTGAACACTGCCATGACTACAAGCCAAGTCTGTGCCTACAGCACCAGCACTACTTAGCACAATTACTTGCATTTTGGTTCTCTTTTTAAATCATATGAAGGCATAAGAGGACCCCAAAATATTATACTTTCCTGTAAGCAGATGCAGAAACCTGTGCAACCATTGTACTGCCAAGTATAGAGGCAATACAGAGAAACACAAACAATCTATTTTTATTAGAGTAGTAAAAAAGAAATACTACAGAACAGCTGCATGATAAGAACTGGCACATCAATGAAAATAGCAAACAAAAAAACAATATAATGCAATATTGTTATTTTTTATTTATATAGCTCTGACATATTCAGCAGCACTATAGAGAGAGTATACATCATTCCCATGGGTTATTGCTGATTTAACTAGCACATGCTTGCAATATACAAGAGTTGGCCTGGGCTTTAGTTAACCTTTAATATAGAATTGATTTTTTTAAGGAAAGCATTCATATTTTCTTAGAGGGTTGACATTTTGCGCCTTTGACTTTAAACATTCCAAGAACTATTAACTGCCTTATAATGTTTTAAGTAATTATTTTTGGACGTTATTACTAAATTAATGGGTGAAGGTATGCCTGTAAATATATGTCGATTTTTTAATAAATATATATTTAAGCTAACAAAGGTTAACTTGGAGAATTTGTCTCTTTTTCTGAAAACAATATGCATTTTAATAAACTAGTGAAATAATGAAATATTGTTTTACTAGCAGCTGAAATGCAAAGTCTCACACTGCTGTTAGTTGAAGGTCCACCCACAAGCATTTGTACAGTTTTCAAGAAAAACTCACTTGGCTTATGCCATATTTTTCTCAAAGGAAAGGAGTTTGTTTATGATGATTAGTGACTACAATCTATCTGAAATCCTGCCCAGTGCTGAATAACTGTACAAATCCCACATCTGATATGACCTGACCCTAAGCCTCCCCTTCATCACACACAGAAGAGGTGGGGCACACAGCCATGAGTTTATGAAAAACGCAGACGAGAGACAAAAGCAGGGCATTGTAAGGTTGGCAGAGTGGGCACCAGGTAAAGTTCAGCCCAAACCAACATTCAGTCCCCCAAGATTGTGTAGAAGTTGGTCCAAACCCATTTCACCCACGGGTCCAGAGTGTTTTGGGTCAGCCCGCACATCACTACTTTGCACACTTTGGCCAGATTCAATTCAGTGAGAAAAAATGATCTCATGGTTTATCAAGTGAAAACTCAAGGATGAGATTCAATTCGAGGAGAGAACTTTTCTCCTAATTCACTTCCAGTTTTTTTCCCGTATAGACTTCAGCAGAGTTTTCATGCGATAAACAATGTCATACGTTTTTGGAAATTGAATTGTATGTCAAATTAAATCTCGTCCATGACTTTTTGATAAACATTTTTCTCACTCTATTGAATCTGGTCCTACTGCATGTTCTGCTATGTAAATTACTCTCATATATCAGCTCCACAGAGTCAGTTCTGGTATTTATGTGAGATTTAATGCATGCTGTAAAGTATTTTGCGAAGGGTTATTCAGGTATATTTTACAGTACTATACCAGATATTTTGATATGTAATTTATATTCAACACTTTCATTTACTAGTAAACAGAATTCCTAGTAGGAAAGTCTAATTTTGCCTTGATTTTCGTGGAAATCCTTTCGGCTTATGCTCACCCGCCAAGTTTTAGAAGCACAGCCAGAATTTGTACTAATCAGCTATGGGCTGGTTCTTTCCAGTTTCTACCCAGAAGCTGTGAAGTCCATTGAGTGGCTCCACACCGAGCGCATTAATCTTAGGGACGGTAAAAGCCTAAGTATGAGAACTGTTATTTACCAAAGTTGTAGAAAGAATTATGGAACAGCAAATACAGAACAAAACAAGTATATTTTATGTATAGTTAATCATTGACCACTGAGAGAGGTTCCTCAGCTAAACACAAAAGCAGTCAAATGAAGAAACTGCAAAGCTATATTCCATATTTAGGATGTTATTTATTAAAACTTGACTTTTTCTCACTTTATTAAAAAAGACTCCTTAAATTCCTTAAACGAAATCCCCTTAATTTACCAATAATTATTCTTGAAAAAATGGGTGCGACAAAAAGTCGCAACAAAATCGCGCAAAAATTTGATTTGTGCGACTTTTTTGATTTGACGCTCAAGTTGTATGACTTTTTTGAATAGTTGTATGACAAACTTGCCTTTTTCCAACGTCAAACACCCCAAAACACCTGAAAATCGTGAAGGTAAAAAACATCTTGAAATGGTTAAAGGAACCTCTGCCAATGACTTTTACTTGAATTCAACAGGTTTTAGCTGGAGTAATGTTGCTTAATGTCAATGTTGTTAATAGGAAAAAATCATAAAAATATAGGAAGGAGGGTATTTTTTTTGCATAAAATGTGACAACCCTATCCACATTGCTTATAACTTTTTTCTGACTCCAAAGGAAAGGTTTGAGCTTATTGGCCCAAATTCACTAAAATGCGAAGCGCCGAACGCTAGCGTCAATTCGCTAGCGTTTGGCATTTTCGCTACTGCGTGAATTCACTAACGAACGCTGGCGTAGTTTCGCTAGTGTTACTTCGCACCCTTACGCCAGGCGAATTTTCGCTAGCGACGAAACTACGCAAATTCACTAACTTGCGCAGTGTACTGAATGCTACCTTTTATGCTAGACTTCCTTCGTCACCTCAGACCTGGCGAAGCGCAATAGAGTAGATAGGGATTGTTTCCAAAAAAGTCAAAATTTTCTAAGTCCCAAAAAACGCTGGCGTGTTTTCTACATGATGGGTGATAGGCTGAAAAAGATCGAAAAAATTTTTGGGGCTCCCCTCCTTCCCCCCTACATTTCCTGACTCATGGCAACTTACCTAGACAGTGGGCACATGTGTAGGGCAAAATAAAAATTTTATTTGCAGATTTGAAGGTTTTCTTGGCATTTGTAGTGCTGATACGTATTCCTCCATTGAAATTTGAATTTCGCGCCGTATGCAAATTAGCCTTCGCTAGCGTAACTTCACTTTACATAGCAAATCAACGCTAGAGCAACTTCGCAACCTTACGCTACCCCTGAGCGCAACTTCAGATTTTAGTGTATTTGCGGAGCGCTGGCGAAACTACGCCTGGGAAAGTGCGGCGAAGGTCGGCGAAGTTGCGCCTGGCGCAACTTCGCATCTTAGTGAATTTGCCCCATTGTGTTTATAGAGCATTATCCATTCGTATAATATGTAATATGCCCCATAAATTGGCAGATTTTAGAGTTTATATTTCTCCACCAAATCAGCAGTTTAATGAGTAGGCTCAAAAATCCTATGAGTTTAAGACTCTGTCAGGTTGTAGATCTTGTTAAAGATCTGCTTATATAGTGACCTTGTCAGATAAACAGGTATCTCTATGCATGCTCAGCTTAAAGTTAATAACCCTCTGACCATAAACATCAAGTTCTAGTCCAGTCTCTTTTATTCCCTATTCCCAGTCTCTTCCAACTATTTACGTTTTTGCACCCCAGCCCGCATTATAAGAAAGCGGCACAGTAAAACATTGGAAGGTTTCTCGCAGGAGTAGGGTTCAGCTGCAAACAGAAAAACATGTTGAACTTAGTTTGGGCAGCCTTGTCTGACAGCTAGGAGAAGTGCAGAGCAGTAGAAGTAGGTCATCTACAATTTTTTTGGCCACTTTGTACTGTGACTGGGTAAAGGGAAGCTTTAAAGAGCCCTTTGAATCAAACCCAGAATTAACAACATCATTGGGCACTTTGCAGTATAAATGGGACTAGAAAAACCAATAATATAAATAGGCACACCGGTAATGTAAATGGGAACTTTCCATTTATGATGTGATGATCATATGGGATAGGAGACTATAAACACACATCATTTTCCATGTTGCTGGCATTTTGCAATGGGCTACTTCTATCTCTTACAGTCACCTTTTATTGTTAGCTCTGCTGCTTTTTCACAGATATAATTTATTGGCTGAGAAGTTCAGCAGTTCTCACTAACTGTTCCACTTACCTAATGAGTAACTTGAGCAAAGCTGCTAGATTTCATTAGCTTTGCTGCCAATTCTGTCAGCGTGGGCTGCAAAAAAAAAGAGCTGCTTATTAAAAGCCAGAGGGTACACATTTCACACTATGCAAGAGTTTTAAATACCATTTCAAACTGTTCACCACTAGGAAAGATGACTGTGCATCTATAGGTCACAAGAAATCTATGATAAACATCAGAGAGCATGCTTGTGTAAAGAGAACTGTTTCCCGGTTTGACTACTAGGAGCACTGCAATAAATCACTTTCATTTCAAGTATCATCATATAATAATGATATAGTAAAAAAAACCTTATCTAAAATAATTTACAACTTAATGCCAAATTTAAGGAAACTTCCAGAGAGATACAAACAATAAATAAAGCAGATGGTTGCAGAATTAAGAACTTGTACTATATAATTAAGAATCCCTATAAGTTAGTTCTCACATCACATCAAACATGTGAAGCACAGTGTGTTCTACTTCATAGTGATCCTGCTTTGCACTTTTACACTTCTGCTGCCAATTGCTTATAATAATAATAATAATGCAGATAGACTATATAACAAATTGTCTGGTCATATATCCTGTACATCTTGGAAATTAAGGTCCTGGCAGATGGTTTACAAAGCTGAGAGATTAATGTATTAACTCCCCAGCAATGTGCAACAAGAAGTAAAACATACTCCATTTCTGCTCTCACTGTATGAGCATGCCAAAAATATTTTTTTTTTAGGATCCTGTAGATCTAATACTACTATCATTACTTTTTATTTATAAAGTGCAGGCATGTTCTGCAATGTTTTACAAAGATTATGATTCACATCAGGTCATTTCTATTAGTCATCAATCAACCAGCCTGTATATTTTCTGGCTCCCTCCAGAGAGTCTGGAGGGAGCCCAAGCAAACAAATTGAGGACAGTAATGTTTCTGACTTTGGATTAAGCCTATCTTTTAGTTGAACATATACACCCACCCCTAATACACAATTAATACAGACACTTCTGGTGATATCCTCTCCCAGTGTTATTTCATTAAAGGGTTCCTCTCCGCAGTGTAATGGTCCCGTCCAACCATTCAATTTCAGAAATCCATATTAAAGTTCACTCTGGAGAACCGAATAAATTCAATGTTGTTTTATTTTTTATTCACACTAATCTGCACCCCTAATACAGTGCATTGGCTTTGTATATCAATTCCTGACCTTGGTGTAAGGATAAAGAGCATTAGACCCTCAATGAAGCTGTGTCTTCCTAGTTCCTAAAAAGGTTGACCAAAACATTATTATATATGCAAGAGAATTCACCAATGAGAATGCTGCCACTAGCACTTTTTCAGTAATCATGGTGTTACCTTACATGTGATATCACTGATTATTGTGAAATTTTTGGTTCATTATCTTATGCTGTAATCAAGAGGGACATATTTGTTCACTGCTATGGAACTGTATTTAATGCTTCCATCTCCAGGTATTAAAACAACAAAAATTGTTAGATATACAGACATCAGGTGGATCTCATTGGAAGTTTGTAAGCCCAATCCCAGGGGGTAACTCCTTTAAAGGCAGACTCGACACCCAATAACAGGGAAAAAAATGTATTTGTTCTTCAGCAGCAAGATACTCATATCCAGATGTCACTCACAATTCTGTGCACATTTACTCACAGGCTTACATCCACGTTGTTATGCACAGTTTACACGCATTATAATTATTCAGACATACTCACTGACAGGCATGCAAGACATTCGACTAGTGAAAACACAACCCCAGTTGCACATGGACACACATCACCTTCCAGTGCTAGCAGGTAGGAATTACCTTGTAGTTTATAGCACAATGCCACTGTTGACAGCATTTTAAATAAATGAAATAAGGGAAAATGAAAATTTTATCAAGCTGGAGGAGTGCGGACTTAATCCTGAGTCTTGAGATATAGAGGAATTACCTTGTCCCTGCTTCAGGATGTATCCACTGTCCTGCAACTGTCACTTCCATCCTATCTCTGTCTTAGCCACGGCCATTAGGCCACTACCTCCTCCTTGGGGTTTGGGCTACCCATACTAACTTTCCTGTCTAGCTGAAGTACCTAGTACTTCTTACTGGGAGACCCTGTACCTGTCCAGACGATGTCTGGGAACTGAAGAACCCTGCCCTGGGTGTGTCCTCTCTTTAAAAACCTTTTGCACTACATCCCCCTTTAGTGGCTAGGGTAAAAACTACAGTTAAACTTACATTGTCTTAACAATTTAACACATTGCAAGGATTCCCAATACTTTTCTTTTTATAAGAATTATAAATGATCACAATCACATCAATTATTCAGTCTACCCCCTTGCATTATAATTTAGTATTTTAATATAGTTTCTGGCTCTAGAAAGTTGGGGAACATTTTATGTGTCAATATTGATTTAAAGGTATGACTCCAAGGGGCCCATTTACAAACCATCGAGTTTTGCCATTTTGCCATGTAAAAGTTGTTGAGCATACATAGTAGTGGGAGCACTTACCGGTCTCAGGCTGGCTCCAACGTGCATCACATCCACTGCGATCCCAACAGTACAACATAGCAACAAATTCAATCAAAAAATGGAGCACTGGGGAAGCCAAAATTCATAGATTAAAAAGTGAAATTTATTGCACAATCTTTAAAAGTTTGCATGCCTCAAACATCCCGTGGGCTGCACGCGTAGCGTGTCTCGTGGCTACCTGCCACTTCCTCAGATTCTAGCTAGCTTCTGAGGAAGTAGAAGGTAGCCATGAAACTCGTTAAGCGTGCAGCCCACGGGATGTTTGAGGCATGCAAACTTTTAAAGATTATGCAATAAATTTCACTTTTTATAATCTGTGAATTTTGGCTTCCCCGGTGCTTAATTTTTTGATTGAAAAGTTGTTGAGGTTGTATAGAAGTCAACAGGAGCTTTGCTGATCTATTTGGAGTGCTCTAAATAAATTCAGGCTTCGTAATTCTGATTTCGTATTCATTTTTTGGCTAAAAACTAACATTTTTATAGATCTTCCTATTTTTTTAGCTCACGTTCAGGGTCATTTTCCATTTTTTATTCCGATTTTTTAATAATTCTCGTGACATGTGTAGTTTTAGAGCTTGTGAGTTTAGTCATGCTTTCAAAAACTTCTAAAACCACTAAAATCTGCCAGACTACAATGCCCAGCATGTGTTAGGGGCAGATTTACTTAGGGTCGAATATCGAGGGTTAATTAACCCTCCATATTCGACTAGGAATTGAAATCGTTCGACTTCGAATATCGAAGTCGAAGGATTTAGCGCAGAAAATTCGATCGAACGATCGAAGGATTATTCCTTCGATCGAACGATTAAATCCTTCGAATCGAACGATTCGAAGGATTTTAATCCAACGATCGAAGGAATATCCTTCGATCAAAAAAACTTAGGCAAGCCTATGGGGACCTTCCCCATAGGCTAACATTGACTTCGGTAGCTTTTATCTGCCGAACTAGGGGGTCGAAGTTTTTTTTAAAGAGACAGTACTTCGACTATCGAATGGTCAAATAGTCGAACGATTTTTAGTTCGAATCCTTCGATGGTCGTAGTCGAAGGTCGAAGTAGCCCATTCGATGGTCGAAGTAGCCCAAAAAAAACTTCGAAATTCGAAGTTTTTTTACTTCGAATCCTTCACTCGAATTTAGTAAATCTCCCCCTTAGTCTTGATAATGAAAATAATTATGCTAAGATTTGTATCCCAACAACACAGTAAAGTTGGCAGGTCAGGGTGCAATGTGAAAAAAATAGGAGCAATCCACAATTTTTTTGTACTTTGCATACTGCCCTGTGTGAAGGAAATTGCCATTTGTCTGCAGAGAGCTTAGTTTGCCCTATGAATACAGCAGTGTTTGCATTGGTCATTGTTGTATTGCTAGGGTGTGTTTGGAGGAACATAGGCACAGGTGAGATTTGCCTCAGGTGGCAGCAAACGCCATTTATAAGGGGAGGCAAAAAGCTGCCTCTTGTAACTTTAAAAGGGGATCTTAGCAAAGAGCCCTAAGCTATTCTTGGTAGTGAACTTTGACTTGCAACCACTCTTTCTCAAAAAAAAACATTACAATTTTCCTTATTATCGTCAATGAGAAAATTGTTTTGTAATCTGGATAACATAACAGCTATTTGGCTTTTTTCATGTCTTAGGTATAAAGTTAAACACATAGAAAAAGTAAAAGACCTGGCAACATTTTCATACCTATCACTTCCTATAACATTCCAGTATATGTTATACAGGATATATTTTATAAATGTTCGACTGTCCCACAATCTCTGTATATAGATGCATAATTCTATTCTATCCTATATTCTGTGGTCAAGGACAAATAGATATATTTAGCAAATTAAATTAGAGGGGAATAACAATATTATTACAATGTACAGATATTATAAATGACCAGGTCAGCAAGTGACAACACAGTGACAGATGCATAGGCAGCATTTTAGGACTGGCGGTATGATGAGCTATTTCATACACTCGGCAGGAATTTAGCTGCAGTAGGCATTATCCATGTTTCCAGTTCAGCTCCACAACAGCGGTGCTTGATGTTAATATAGATTGATGGGCTCAGCCATGCTAGACACATAAAATCAGCCTTACATCTCAAGCGGCATTCCATATTGTATTGTATTGTAAACAAATCTGGGAAGGCTTAAAGGTGAACAATGGTGAAAATGAAAATTTAAAAATTCAGGAATAGTCAAGTTACTCTTCACAATCCCCCTCTCAGCACCTGGACCGCCAAAAATTTGAACCGTCCTATGTTTCTCAAAAATATTATTGCAGTGGTGTAGCCCATGCAGCTGTCATTAAGCAAATGGTGATCTGTGGTTAGAGGGACTGTATAAAGCAGCTTTACATAGTTACATAGTTACATAGTTAAATTGGGTTGAAAAAAGACAAAGTCCATCAGGTTCAACCCCTCCAAATGAAAACCCATCATCCATACACACACCCCTCCCTACTTTTAATTAAAATTCTTTATACCCATACTAACTATAGAGCTTAGTATCACAATAGCCTTTGATATTATGTCTGTCCAAAAAATCATCCAAACCATTCTTAAAGGCATTAACTGAATCAGCCATCACAACATCACCCGGCAGTGCATTCCACAACCTCACTGTCCTGACTGTGAAGAACCCTCTACGTTGCTTCAAATGAAAGTTCTTTTCTTCTAGTCTAAAGGGGTGGCCTCTGGTACGGTGATCCACTTTATGGGTAAAAAGGTCCCCTGCCATTTGTCTATAATGTCCTCTAATGTACTTGTAAAGTGTAATCATGTCCCCTCGCAAGCGCCTTTTTTCCAGAGAAAACAACCCCAACCTTGACAGTCTACCCTCATAATTGAAGTCTTCCATCCCTCTAACCAATTTAGTTGCACGTCTCTGCACTCTCTCCAGCTCATTTATATCCCTCTTAAGGACTGGAGTCCAAAACTGAACTGCATACTCCAGATGAGGCCTCACCAAGGACCTATAAAGAGGCATAATTATGTTTTCATCCCTTGAGTTAATGCCCTTTTTTATGCAAGACAGAACTTTATTTGCTTTAGTAGCCACAGAATGACACTGCCCAGAATTAGACAACGTGATATCCACAAAGACCCCTAGATCCTTTTCATTTAAGGAAACTCCCAACACACTGCCATTTAGTGTATAACTTGCATTTATATTATTTTTGCCAAAGTGCATAACCTTGCATTTATCAACGTTGAACCTCATTTTCCAGTTTGCTGCCCAGTTTTCCAGTTTAGACAGATCACTTTGCAAAGTGGCAGCATCCTGCATGGAACCTATAGTTCTGCACAATTTAGTATCATCTGCAAAAATAGAAACAGTACTTTCAATGCCCACCTCCAGGTCATTAATAAACAAGTTGAAAAGCAAGGGACCTAGTACAGAGCCCTGCGGTACTCCACTAACAAAACTGGTCCAATTAGAAAATGTTCCATTTACCACCACTCTTTGTAGTCTATCTTTTAGCCAGTTCTCTATCCAGGTACAAATACTATGTTCCAGGCCAACATTCCTTAATTTAACCAGTAACCTTTTGTGTGGCACTGTATCAAATGCTTTAGCAAAGTCTAAGTAAATCACATCCACTGCCATCCCAGAATCGAGGTCTCTACTTACATTCTCGTAAAAAGAAATTAAGTTAGTCTGGCAAGATCTATTACGCATAAAACCATGCTGGCACAAACTCATAGTATTATGATTTGCTATGAAGTCCAGTATCTTATCCTTTATTAACCCTTCGAAAAGCTTTCCTAATACTGACGTCAGACTAACTGGCCTATAATTTTGAGGCTGAGAACCGGATCCTTTTTTGAATAGAGGCACCACATTAGCAATTCGCCAGTCTCTTGGCACAATGCCAGATCTCAATGAATCCTGAAAAATTAAGTAAAGAGGTTTGGCAATCACAGAGCTAAGCTCGCTAATTACCCTGGGATGAATACCATCTGGCCCTGGACCTTTGTTAATCTTAACATGTTCAAGTCTCTTTTGAATTTCTTCATGTGTGAACCATGCATCATTAGTTGTATTACTAGAATTGGGAGTGTTAAGAAGGAAACCTTCACTTACTGGTTCTTCATTTGTGTACACAGATGAAAAATACGAGTTCAGAATCTGCGCTTTTATTTTGTTTTCATCAACCAGCTGACCCCCCTCTGATAGTAAGGGTCCCACCCCTTCCTGCTTCATTTTTTTACTATTGACATATTTAAAAAATAATTTTGGATTTTTTTTACTGCTTGCTGCAATATCCTTTTCTATAGCAATTTTAGCTTGCCTTATAGCTTCTTTGCATGATTTATTGGCCTCCTTGTACCTTATAAATGATTCGGCTGTACCAGCTAACTTGAAAGCCTTAAAAGCACGTCTTTTCTTACCCACCTCAACACCAACGCTTCTATTGAACCAAAAAGGTTTTGCTTTGCAACGACGTTCCTTGCTTACAAGTGGAATATACTGACAAGTATATTTATTAAGCAGCATTTTAAAGACTTCCCATTTTTGTTCTGTGTTTAACCCTGTGAAAAGCATTTCCCACTTAATATGTTGCAGAGATGCCCTTATACTGTCAAAGTTTGCACGTCTGAAATTTAGTGTTTTAGTTACTCCCTTATAGAATTGCTTCTGCAACAGAATCTCAAAGGAGACCATGTTATGATCACTATTCCCTAAATGCTCACCCACACAAATGTTAGAGATGAGTTCAGTATTGTTAGTTATTACAAGGTCCAAAAGAGAGTTATTCCTAGTAGGTTCTTGAACGAGCTGGAATAAAAAGTTGTCATTGAGCATATTTACAAACCTACTAGCTTTTTCTGTCTTAGCAACCCCATTACCCCAGTCAATGTCTGGATAATTGAAGTCACCCATAGCAACAACTTGACCCAGCTGTGAAGCCGCTTGTATCTGCAAGAGTAGCTGGGCTTCATACTCGACACTTATACGAGGTGGTTTATAGCATACACCAATGATAATTCTTTTTGATACCTTTTGCCCAGTCGAAATCTCTACCCAGAGTGATTCTACACCCTCACCAGTGCCAGCTATTTTTATTTCTTTAGCGCATGGCTTTAATTCAGGCTTTACATACAAACACACTCCTCCACCCTTTTTAATCCCTCTATCCCTCCTAAAAAGGGTGTAACCATTTAAATTCACAATCCAGTCACATGTTTCATCCCACCAGGTCTCAGTGATACCAATTATATCATAATTTTTAGAGCATGCAATTAATTCTAGGTCTCCCATTTTACCTGACAAACTCCGTGCATTTGCCAGCATACAGCGGAGGTTATTACTTTTACTTTTGAAATGTGCATTACTTGGTAAAGAATTATACGTTAAGTTAGTATTATTCTGTTTTCCTTGTAACAGAGGGACCTCCTTAGCTGGTAAACTGTATGCCCCCCTCACTCCTCCCCCATGACCCCTTACTAACCCCACTGCCCCGTCTACACTAGCTTCCCCATAATCCTTTCTCTCACCCACCCCCCCTTGCCTAGTTTAAACACTCCTCCAACCTCTTAGCCATTCTTTCCCCTAGCACCGCGGACCCCCTTCCATTGAGGTGCAAACCGTCACGGCTGTATAAGTTGTACCCCAACGAAAAGTCAGCCCAGTGCTCTATGAACCCAAACCCTTCCTTCCTGCACCAAGACTTTAGCCATGCATTAAGCTCCCTAAGCTCCCGCTGTTTTCCTAAACTTGCACGTGGCACAGGCAAAATTTCAGAAAAGATGACATTGGAAGACCTTTCCTTGATCTTAGAGCCTAGATCCCTGAAATCATTCTTTAAGGTCTTCCATCTACCATTTATTTTGTCATTAGTACCGATATGTACTAAGACAGCTGGGTCGTGCCCAGCCCCACCCAATAATTTGTCTATCCGATCAACCACATGCCGAACCCTGGCACCAGGTAGACAGCAAACTGTTCGGTTGTAGCGATCCGGACGACAAATTACCCTATCCACTTTCCTAATAATTGAGTCCCCTACAACCACAATCTGCTTAGGCCTGACTCTACTCTCCCCCCCACCACTACTAGAGAAACTGGTCTCCCGGCTGTTAGAGAGATCAGCCCCATCTAGAATTGCCAATCCAGAGTTCATACTCCCATCATCTTCACACAATCTGGCAAATTTGTTGCGATGTATAATCTCCGGATCAGCCTCCATGTTGCCTTTTAATCCTTCCCTGTAATAGAAAACATTCCACTACAAGTAGGATTGCGTGCTTCTTGAAATGTACCGGCCACACTGCTCAACCACCATTTAGAGATGCATGTAATCCCATCTGCTGTGAAAATTATTCTAGGGGGACAGGTTCGGCAAGGCAATTTCCGAGGAATACAGAGGAAGAGAGCACAGGTTACAGGAGAAAGGAAAGGGGTGGTGACCAACAGGAACATAAAAGTGGTACGGGATATAAAAGCCTATAGAGGAAGAAAGGGGGACATGGCTGCATAAGAAAAAAAAATAGAATACAAAGAATTCGAGTTAAAGTTTGATCTCATTAATTTAGGAAACAATAGTATGAAGAAAATATTTTTCAAGACCGTTTCTGTAATTATTATATTAAGTATATATACTCTATGCACGAAGACAGATAAATATCCCTTCAAAACCCTATGAAATTTTAAATTACAATAGATAGAATTTATTTCTAAAAAAGACAAGTACTACTGTACTTAAAAACAGTGAGGGAGGAATGTGAGAAACATCTATTATTTATTACACAACTACTTTGTAGATCACCAACACTGAATTATGTAGTTGTGCATTCCAAGACATATTAGGTTCTTAAAGGAGAAGGAAAGCTCCAAGACAGTTTATTGCCAATAGAATAGCCACAATAGTGCACGCTAGAACGCTATATTTATTCTGCAGAATGCTTTACCATACCTGAGTAAACAGCTCTAGACACTGTCTCTGTTTGTTTAGGATAGAAGCTGCCATATATGCTTGGTGTGACATCACTTCCTGCCTGAGTCTCTCCCTGCTTACTAACAGCTCTGAGCTCAGATTACAGTAGGGATGGGAGGAGGGAGGGGGAGAGGAGCAAACTGAGCATGCTCAAGGCCGTGCCCTGGAGGTTTAAGCTGAAAACAGGAAGTCTGATACAGAAGACCATGAGTACACAATAAAAGCAAAGAAATGTGGTGTTTCTTTTGACAGAGGACTCAGAGCAGCATTACTTTGAGGGTTTACTGGTGTATTTATATAGACCTTTCTGATAAAGCTTACTTAATTTTAGCCTTTCCTTCTCCTTTAAGTGACATAATCCTGGGGGGTAGTATCAGTTGAGCTCCAGGTTCAGGGGAGTGTTAGAAATGCGAGATTTTTTAATGGCATGTGTTTCCTATGCAGTTAGATTATCAAACAATGGAAATCTCCTTTGTGTTTCTGCAAATAAATTCTCTCTCCTAAGTAGAGATCTATAAATATTACATTGCTGTGCTGCTTGACCCATGTGCTTGTCTGTCTCCTGCTAAGAAAGCAAGTGTGCCTTCATTGATTTGCCTTGCTCTGATCTATATCAGCAAGCATGATATGAGTTGTTTCAGGCAAGCTTATTATTTTCAGCTTTCTAAGATATCATATTAAGAACTTATACAAAGAATGTGTAATTCTTAAAGGAGAAGCAAAGGCTTGGTGCACTTGGGGTGCCAAATGTTAGGCACCCCCAAGTGATTGTATTGACTTACCTGAAACCACAGGCCGGTGCTCCTATCAGCAGAAAACTGCACCAGCCCGGGGTTATACCAGTGAGCTTTTGACCTATATTTAGCACTTATTTATTGTTACATGCAAACATTTAGGATGAAATCAACAGTATTTGTTGAGCAATATCATGAAGAACAAAGCAGGTGGCTTAATTTGATTAATAGCATAATAGATATTGGTCAGTTCATCTATCACAATGATTTGAGAATTTCATCTGCTGATGGACCATGTTGGACAGTGCATAGTTCATTGGTAAATTAGTAAGTAAAGAGGGGCACCAGTTCCTCTATACTTCCTGCTATTAGCCTGTATGAACAAAACAATACAAAGGCCCAATGTTGCCAGCTGCAACCCTCCTCCATCCGCCACCCTCGACCAGCGCATACCTGCAATTATTCTGGTGGTCCTGGCAGAGAGAGGTGGGGGTGAGGAATGTCAGGGAGGTGGGGGGGCAGCCTGGGTTGGCAGGGTTCACCGTTTTTTTCCTACCCTGGAAAGGCCAAAGGCATGTATGGTCCCTTGTACGCCATCTGTCCATTCAGCATGTAGTCATTCTGATACTTTATAGCATTGCTCCTCAACCAGGGGCTTGCAAGTCACATGTTGCTCACCAACTCATTGCATGTATGCAAATTTGGATTGCATAAAAACTAGGTGTTCTGCCAAAAGGATCCTCCTGTAGGCTGCCAGTCCTCATAGGGATTTTTATTAAAATAAATGCTTACACAATAAAGAAACAAAACATAATACAATTCTTACGCTAACATAACAAAATGAATGGCAGGTTATATAAGCTTTAGAGAAGTCCACTTTAGATTCCCACCACCAGAAGACTCCCTCCCCAATCCACCCATATGAGGACGGCCAACTATCAAAGTCTTCTGACCACCCCCCCAACAACACCCAATGAATAGCCAGTTTCAAAGTCTTCCCCTCCACCAAATCAAAATATCCACAGCCCACAATCTCCCTAACCTTGTCCCCCTACCAAAAGATTGCCAGTCCTCATAAGGGCTACCAAATAGCTAATCACAGCCTTTATTTGGCAGCCCCAGGAATAGTTTTTCATGCTTGGGCTGCTCCCCAACTCTTTTTGTATTTGAATGTGGATCACAGGTATAAAAGATTGGGGACCCCCGCTTGATTGGATCAGCCCATGACTGGGCCACCTTATGGGGCAGGTTACATATTAACAGGACAACAGACAGAGATTCATCATTCCCAACATTTGAAAAATGTAAATAGGGACAAAAACATCAGCCATGTGTAATGTGTCAATTTTTTTGACCATGCCCATTTTATGGCCACACCCTCTAATTACCATGTTCATTTTACAAAATTTGGCAGGTTATGAGAGTTTGAACACATTTCTGGGAGTTTTAGGGACACGATTTTCTCTGGAAAAAAGGCGCTTGCGAGGGGACATGATTACACTTTACAAGTACATTAGAGGACATTATAGACAAATGGCAGGGGACCTTTTTACCCATAAAGTGGATCACCGTACCAGAGGCCACCCCTTTAGACTAGAAGAAAAGAACTTTCATTTGAAGCAACGTAGGGGGTTCTTCACAGTCAGGACAGTGAGGTTGTGGAATGCACTGCCGGGTGATGTTGTGATGCTGATTCAGTTAATGCCTTTAAGAATGGCTTGGATGATTTTTTGGACAGACATAATATCAAAGGCTATTGTGATACTAAGCTCTATAGTTAGTATGGGTATATAGAATTTAATTAAAAGTAGAGGGGTGTATGTATGGATGCTGGGTTTTCATTTGGAGGGGTTGAACTTGATGCACTTTGTCTTTTTTCAACCCAATTTAACTATGTAACTATGTAACTATGTAACTATGATTTATGTGTTATAACAGTTTTGTTAAAAAGGTGAAAATGCAGTTTAACCTGTGAGTCTCAGTTCTCCCAAGAGACCTGCTTATCTTAAATAGATGCAATTTTATCTTTGCTTATCTTAAATTGTTAGAAATGTTTCTAAGTGCAGGTGCTCAGTCTCCTGGGCTCTCTGCCAAAAAGCCTCTTATAATTACGTCTGGAAGCTTCTCATAGGGTACTTTGTATGCGTGATGTTTTGTTAGACTATTGCAACCTAACTTTTGTTTGTCCCAGTGATTTTATGACACTATTAACAGAAAATGATTTACTGAATCTGTCACCAGATATTAGTTTAGAAGAGGAACTTGTTTGGTCTGTTTTGATTGCAGCAGCCCCTTGCACTACTGTATCTATGAGAAGGGCTACTGTGCAAGATAATATATATTCTCCTGTCTACTGATAGAAGTGCTCTTTGTACCTTACAATTTCACCTTCTCTGTAGTTTTACGGTTTGTTATCTATAATGACTTTTTTATAACAGAAGCTTATTCTTGATATTGCCATGAGTGCTATCTCAAAGGCTCATTTTCATTTTATATTTGATTGCGGAGTTATGTTGTCCTGGCTTTATTATCATGATTTTAGCTATGCTGCTAACTAGCTAACATTTAAAGTAAATTTAAATTTAGATTCTCAGTATTTCTTATGGTGCTTTGGGTCCTGTGTAATTTAGAAAGCTGGAGCTTGTCACTTTTCATAACTTCCTAGTGATGTGCGGGCCGACCCGATACCCGTGACAAATGCCGGCTTCCGACTTCCAGGTTCGTCTTTTATAGACGCTGCGCCTGCTCAACCGCCCCATTTTGTGACATCATCTTTGGGGCGGGTCTATAAAAGCAATCCGGACGTGCGGATGCGGGTGTGTTAGGGTCGGGTGTGGGTCAGGGAAATCCCAACCCGCACATCACTATTCCTAAGGACCAGTAATTCTCTTTACTGTATTTAATGGTATTAAATATTTGACCATTAAAGTCAATATTGCCTGTAACACTTGCACACTGACACTTAATTACTGGCACTTACATTTACACTGATGGATTATATTAAGCCTTTGCCATGCATTATAGTAACAAGAGTAATTCAAAGGATTACAGCTCTGGGTCTGATTCATATTAAAGGGGACATGAAGCTTATATAGCAGTGTTGCTCAGCCCAAATGATACTGAAGTACAGCACCAGCATATTTCTACATATTACATGGGCTAAAGTAACTTTGGAGCTAGAGTTTAGCAACCAGGGCTTGAATCTTAAAGCAACATTACTCAATAAATGCTCCAAGGCCAGTGGTTAACTTACTGTTTGAAGTAATGCATTGGCAGAATGCATGAACAGAGGGTCCCAAGACAATGCTAAAGAAATGTGTAAGCACAAATGAATGCAAATATGGCCCCCATGGAGAGACAATCCTGGAAAAGCTTTTAGGGTGTCACATTGGAAAAAGGATACAAGGGTGTCAGTTAGTGATGGGCGAATTTATTGGACGCCGGCGTCAAAAATGAGACGCCTGCGCCGTTACGCAAATTTTCCGCCGTTTTATTCGGCCAAGCGAAACGCCACAGATTCGCCCATCACTAGTGTCAGTTTGCGTGCTGGTCAAGCTTTCAAGAAGTGTGACTGTTTGGGGTATGGGATGGTGGATTTTTTCCTTTAATAAAAGATGGGCATTCAGAAGAAAGAGAATTTATTAAATAAAGGGAAAGTAATTGAAAGAAACCAAGGTGTTTCATATACAGCTTATTTAGGAGTTGTTCATCAATATGATGTAGAGAGTGATATTCTGAGACAATCAGCAATTGGTTTTCATTTTTTACTAATTGTGTTTTTTATTCAGATTTTTATTCAGCAGCTCTCCAGTTTGCAATTATATGACCTCAGCAGGTTTTTTGATCAGTAAGAGCCCTAACAAATACTGCCATCTGGTGCCCATTGGTGATCACTGCATAATTAATTGAGCAATATATGTATATACTCACAATTTGACACTAGTGCATAAATCAAGCCATGTAGAGGGTTTTGGTGGGTGAGAGAACCAATCCACACACATAGGATAAAATTATTGTCCGGCTTTATTTTGTATAGGTAAAACAACAAACAGGCATCTATTGCAGATGTACTCCTACTCTATGACATGTTGGATCACCTGACGCGTTTCATGCCTCTTTCTGGCACTTCATACCTCTGATGTAGTGCCAGAAAGAGGCATGAAACGCGTCAGGTGATCCAACATGTCATAGAGTAGGAGTACATCTGCAATAGATGCCTGTTTGTTGTTTTATCTATACAAAATAAAGCCGGACAATAATTTTATCCTATGTGTGTGGAATGGTTCTCTCACCCACCAAAACCCTCTACATGCAATGTCCACTGGATGGAGACCAGTACGAGGAAACCACCACACTGTTATGGACTGGACACGATGCAGGAGTGGCTGCAGTAGGGACATGTGAGTTTTTTTTGCTCATAAATCAAGCCAGCCGTTTGTGAAAGGTAAAAACTCTAATACTTTGTAAACCTTTATAGAATTTTTTCCCAGTATATTTAATATGTCTGTCCAGCACAGATTTATTGAGATCATTATTAAATGGCAATAGTGTGCTAATTTGTCTTGCCAATATTACATATTCCTATACATCAGGCAGTGCTATAATGTGTTTCTATGTCCTGGGAGAAGATTGTTCTACAAAAGGACAGAGAGCTGGGGGTGCAAAGGACACAGAGGATTCTCATGAATGCCCATACATTAAGTGGCTTTTAAAAAAATATTTTTCAGTAGGCTGTTGCTTTTATTTGTATCATATCAACACATTTTAGTTGAAAATTGGAAATGTTCATCAAATACAGGCAATCCATTTAGAGTGTGATTATAAAGAAAAGGAGAACATCAATAAATAACAGTTTAAGTAAAAATGATTGTCGGTTTTCCATGTGTTACACTGCGTCAGCTATTGATTATCTCATTGTGACACCTGAGAAATCAGTGAATTAACTGTTCAGAAAAAACATTCTACAATGCACACTTTGTATCTAGGAGATGACATGCATATAGTAAAATATTTCCATTTTTTGTTCTGCAACATTTTGGCTTGGAATTTATACCATTAGCTGGTTGCCAGGTGATAATGACTGTAGATGGCAGGGGAAACAGGTATGGATTGGAGTATGCATTTCACACCAAAATGTATTCTGTCCATCTGCATGCAGACCAATGCAGGGCCGGTTAGTGTACTGTGTTAAGTACCCATACTGGCTTTGACTAACTGCCCATAGTGGTAAATCCCATGAGACTGATCTGTGACTGTCCTGACCTCAGACTATTGATCAAGGTTCGAACGAAAATAAAACACACATACGCAAACGGACACACAATAATACACACAGAAATAGTTTTAGCCTTTCCCGCAAACAGAAGTCATATTCTAACACACATATACTGAGAATGATCACTAGCTGAGATCTTAAACCTGGGCACCAGGACACCTATGGTAGGTAAGCTCTTAAAAGGGTTGTTCACCTTCAAACACTTTTTTTCAGATTGTTCACCAGAAATAAAGACTGTTTCCAATTACTTTCTATTTTCTATTTGTGACTGTTTTTATAATATTGAAGTATAAAGTAGTTCTGGGAAGGGAGGGTCGCGACTCTGTAACTGTTCTAAATTGATACATTTAGTTATACTTTTGTTATATTTGTCCCTGCTGAACAGAATCCCTGATTTTCATTAAAGGCAGCTGTTAGAATTGATACAATAGTTGCTAATATCCCAAAGCTACTGCTGATAAATACATCAACTAATTTAGCCAGTGGCGTAACTAGATGTTGCTGGGCCCCACAGCAAATTAATTTTAGGGCCCCCAACATATCCAGTGTTTGTCCTGTTTTACCAATATATGTTCAAATTGGTCATCAATGAGAGCCTCATGGGGCCCCCTGTACCTCCTGGGCCCCCCTGCAGCCGCAGGGTCTGCTTCCTCTGTAGTTACGCCCCTGAATTTAGCAACTAAATGTATTGAATTGTAACAGTTCAGATTGAGCACCTGAGCTGCCAGGCTGAAATACAGAAGACGGGGACATTGAACTTTACACTTCAATTCTGGAAAAACGATAAAAAAAAAATTAAAAATGGAAAGCAAATGAAAAACGTATTTTTGGTGAACAATTTGAAAACAATTCAACAAAAAAAAAGTTTTGGGTACAGATTAAATCCCAAGTATATACAAGCTTTGCCCTTATTGGGGTTTGTCATTGTAGTGCAGAGCGAGAATCCACTGTCCATCCCTTCTGAACACAACTCTGTAGTCATAGGAAAGTGAAGCTAATTCTGCCTTATCTGGAAATACAAACAACGGTGCCTTGGGCTGTGAATTGAAAAAAAACATGGTGTTGTGCATACATTTTTTCAAAGTGGCGCATGTTGCCTTGAATGTGAAAAAAGCCTTCTGCCCTTCAATTCTTGAACAATGTAGAGTCGGGATCCCCAACCTTTAGAACCTGTGAGCAACATTCATAAGTAAAAAGAGTTATGGAGCAACACTCGCATGCAAAATGTTCCTGGGTGCCAAGTAAGGGTTGTGATTGGCCATTTAGTAGCCCCTATTTGGATTATAAACCTACATTGAGTCAACTTTTGGCAGTACACCTGTTTTTTATGCAACCAAAACTTGCCTCCAAGCTTGGAATTCAAAGATAAGCACCTGCTTTGAGGCCACTGGGAGCAACATCCAAGCGGTTGGAGAGCAACATGTTGCGCATAAGCTACTGGTTGGGGATCATTGATGTAGAAACATCTCTTTAGGCTGTTGCTCTTAGACAGCACTTCCAGCTTGCTGCCAGCAGAGGGAGCATTTTGTTGGAGCTTTATGTGCAAAGAAAGTCTGCAGTATGTTTATAGAGCACTACTTATATGAAGATAAAATGTGGACTAATGCAAGTTCACACATTTAGCAATACAGTGGTGTATATACTATTGATAAATATCAGTGAGAAAATATTATTGGAGGTGCATGGCAAACATACAGTCACTAAGAATAACATGGGGAGCATTGCATATGTTGATCTGGGTTGGGCAATGTTCTAGTAAGGATAAAACAGTACCTTGCGCTGAATGTATTGAATTAATTAATTAAACTTACTACCATAATAATTAATTATGTAAATGATGTATTATTATAATATACATTTAAATGTATTTCATCATTAGGGTATGAATCTGTGTTGATGGTTAAACAATCCTCTGTTTTCTTTTTCAGATGCTTTTAGTAGCCTAAAGGCATTGCGCCCCACTTTGCAGAGAGATTCCTTATCACTAAAACCCCAGGCCCCAAACTTTATTTTTTTTTTTCATATATGCAATGCTAATTTGGGCAGTATAACTTTATGTCCAGATAAAGAACAGCAGAACATGGGTTACACAGGAATAGGCCTTTGCTATGTGGAAGCTATGAAGGGGAGTTGTAGTGGAACTACACTTTGGGCAAGAGAAGCAATATTTCAGCCAGCAGCTCTAGGGTTAATCCTGTCAGGCAAGCATGTGCATGGGTTTCCAATTACTATAGTTAACCTAACAGTCACTATTCTGGGGGCCAACAAGACTCTGTCAGCCCTGTGCATCCCAAACCTGGGAACTCTGGTAAGATACACAGACCAGGGTTGCAGGATATGGCTGGAGAGACAATTTCAAGTGGAAACACCCTTTGCTCAAAAGGGGGCGCCAGTGAGTGAAAACACAATTGGGTGCTTTGAATGAGGGAAGCAGGGACATATTACTGTCCATAGTTCTAAGAACCTATGGACTATGGATTCAATACCACGGATAATTTTTGTGGGAGAACAGGGAGGAGCTGGTATTTTCCATATGCAAGTATTGTTAAATGGGAAAACAGTGGGAAAACAGTATCTCTGGTGGACTCAGGTAGTGATATTATTCTAGTGTCAGATAATCTGGTAAATATTATTGGTGCCCATGCAGAAAAAGTGTGTTTGTGGCTACATGGTACAATATTCCACTGCTCCTTTGTCTACTCTGGTCAGACTTTTCAGACCACAGCCGCAGAGGTGCCAAATTTGCCTTACCCCTAGTGCTAGTATGGAACTACCTTCATTTTGCTGGTGTGCTACAAGTACAATTAAATAAGCCAAAAACTGAGTCCACTGGAAGTTTTCTCATTCACTCATTCTGATCACTATGCAGTAAACTGTAAATCAGGAAGTCTAAATGGGAAAGAAGAATTGACAAACATAGGGGCCATAGGGTTCCGAATGCATTGCTAAATGAGTCGAATGTACCTAATGCTGGAGTGTCTCTATGTCAAATCATTCCCATGATATATTTCCAGGAGGTGACGTTATTGATGAAAATCTAGAACAAGAGTTAGATAAAGGTTGATGTGGGTCTGAATACTTCACAGTCTGATTTTGGAAGAGAGTCAGGATTTGCAGCTAATCCTGCCAAGTATTGCTTTGAGCTATCTCAGGCAAAGTCCCTTGCTTATACAGTAGGAAAAGGCACAGTTAAGCCCCATAAATCAAATACAGGCCATTGAAAGCTGACCTTGCCCTTAACAAAAAAAACAGCACAAAGCCTTTCTTAGATTACTATCCATAGTTAATACCCCATTTTGCCACCCAAGCTGCCCCACTGACAGATCTAATTGGGAAAAAGCCCCTGAAAATGTTAGGTGGAGTAAAGAAGCTGAAGGTGCATTTAGGGATTGCACTTTGTAGTTGCCCTGTGCTGATCTCATCTGATGTTTCTAAATTCTTTTCTTCTAACAGACGCCTCAGATGCAGGTTGTGGTGCAGTACTCTCACAGTTTATAGGGAAAGAGCACCCTGTGCTGTATTTAAGCCGGAAGTTACTGTCAATGGAGCAAATATATCCCACAGTGGAGAAGGAATGCTTGGCAATAAAGTGGGCTACAGAAACCTTCAAGTACTATTTGCTGGGTAGGACATTTATTTTGTTACTGACCAAGTGGACAGTGGATGCATAGTAATAAGGAGAAAAATGCCAAGGTAACATGCTCTTTTCTCTCACTACATCCATTTAAATTCTTTGTAAAGCACAGAACAGGCTTACTGCATGCTAATGATGATGCACCATCCAGAGTCCACAGTAATTGGCAAGAGTTGCTCCACTGTACAATTTTATGCTGGGGAGAGGGATGTGTGGCACAGTGAGGGATTCTGTGGCAAGAGAAGCAATATTTCTGCCAGCAGTTCTAGGGTTAATCTCCTAGAGTTAATCTTGTCAGGCAGGCAAGCATGTGCCTCAGTTACCAATTAACCTAGCTGCTGTGTTTAAAACTTTTGGCTTCCAGCTCACTGTGCTGCCTGTTATAGGAGATTGGCAATCCTCTGTGAAAGTGCTCTGATAGATGCCAGTGTACTGAATACCTTTGTTTTGTTTTATTCATTAGGATCAGAATAGCTGACTAGTTGCTGAAAGTGAAAAAATGTATAGTTAGCCTCCGGATGGGAGTAGGATTTTATTTTATCTTGTTTCGTGTAAAAGGTTGGAGAAACTGTACAGTGTGCCATAAGTCTTCAGCATTGCCCCTCAACCATGGAATATCCCTTCCCCCCAACACCAGTGCTCATTCCTAATTAACATCAAGACTCAATGGGAGAGGGAGTGATGGCTGAGAGATAAGTAGTAATGCTAGAGGTGGGAAACAGGACTGCTGGGGGGGCTGATAACTGAGATAACTCAAGCAGTAAAGGCAGAGACACACATGGAGATTTGGGGAGATTAGTGGTCCGGGCGACTAATCTCCCAGAACTGCCTTCCCACTGGCTAGAATGTAAATTGGCGGCAGAATGGCGCTCGGAACGCTTTGTTTCCAAAGTTGCCTCACGAGTTTCCGGCGGGAAGGCAGCTTGGAGAGATTAGTCACCCGAAGAAGAGGCAATTTGTCGCCGGGTGACTTCCGAATCTCCATGTGTGTCTCAGCCCTAAATGAAGATATTTGGAAGTACGGTATGTAAAAAGTTATCTTTTTTTTAACTTATTATGACAGCAAGCAATACCTTTTTTGTTTATTTTCTGTAATGTATAAGATTTATGCCCTTTAAAATTGGTATTGCATATCATTGCTCAGTATGAGCTCAATAAATAGAGCTGGTGTCAAATATTTGTTTTTGTTATACATTTTTATTATGTGCACACAGAAAATGTATTTAGTTACACTATTCCATTCCTCGTGGCACTTTTTAGAATTGTATTTGCTTTATTGTTTACTTTAATTAAAAGAAAAGTGAAGTAGATAAGATGTAGGACAATCCTCATTTATTGTGCTCAAAGTATAAACAGTGCTATATGGCCCATTCAGATACAAAGAAAGTGAAGGCCTTTTAAAGATTGAACAAGATAAATGTATTGATTGAGAGAAAACACATTGCATTCACTCATTTGTGAGTCTGAAACTATTGTTTGACCAAATCCTTTTTGTCTGTGCCTCTGGCTTACGTACTGGTTAATAGTTTACATTAATTGAAATTATTTGTCTGTTTAGGGAACTGGATTTCAGCGACGCACAGGCAATCACTATTGTTTGTAACTCACAATAGGGGGTCATTTAAATTGGGGGGATGGGGCAAGATGTAGAGTGGAAAAAATGCACAAAGTGCACCTTTTCCCTACCCAGGAGTTGCTGCTGCATGTAAAATAGAGCGCCAAGAGTTGCCTTTGTTTATATACAGTGCTGGCAGCCCCTGGCATGGCCTTTTTATCTCATCTGTTGTACGTCATCCTATGTATTCTACTCACAATACAAGGCTCCCTTGCATTAATTGTTGACATTTTAAAATTGCACAAAAGGGAGTTTTTGATACTGGAAATGGAAAAAAGTGATCAAGCCTCCCAACAGACATTATCATATGTCATTATTACAGGACTGAGACTTATCTTGGTACCAATCATGTTCTTTCATGTATAAGAAGAGTATTGAATATTCAAGACACCAGCTTGATCAGTGATAACGTCTAGATTGTGTAAATGATCCACAGTCAGTAATTCTTGCATTTTCTATTCAGCGCTGCAATAACCAGTGTATTATCTGAATATATGAGGTCTCAACAAGACATGCAGTGCATTGTGGCAAGACAGCAGACTCAACTGTGTGGATATATCTATCTCTATATATATATATATATATATATATATATATATATATATATATATATATATATATATATATATATATATATATATATCTATCTCTATATATATATATATATATATATATATATATATATATCTATCTCTATATATATATATATATATATATATATATCTATCTCTATATATATATATATATATATATATATATATATATATATCTATCTCTATATATATATATATATATATATATATATATATATATATATATCTATCTCTATATATATATATATATATATATATATATATATATATATATATATATATATATATCTATCTCTATATATATATATATATATCTCTATATATATATCTATCTCTATATATATATATCTCTATATATATATATATATATATATCTATCTATCTCTATATATATATATATATATATATATATATATATATATATATATATATCTCTATATATATATATCTTCCTTGTACACTGTTATTCCCACCGAGGAGGGCATCGGAAACATCATGGACTTCCTGGTCAAATATCCTGAACAGGGGAGACCTCCCACTGAATTTTTGATACAACTCCTTCGAATCTGCCTCACTTGCAACTACTTTAAATTCGAACTCACCTACTTCTTACAGATCAGTGGGACAAGTATGGGTTCAAATGTTGCGCCAGCATTTGCAAATCTGTACATGGACAAATACGAAGAAACACACATTTTGTCTAAGTACGGTGCCTACATCCACAAGTTATATCGCTTCATTGATGATCTATTTCTGTTATGGACTGGCTCCACGGAACAATTTGAGGCCATGGTAAATGAACTTAATACCCTACCCACTACTATACGGTTTACGGCTAATATTGATGATAAGCAGATTTCCTTTTTAGATCTGACGGTGATGCTGACTAACAACGGCTACGAGACCACCACGTACCGTAAACCAACGGATCGCAACACCCTGCTACACCATACGTCCTGCCACCCACCTCATATCAAGAAAAGTGTTCCCTATTCGCAGATGATACGGATGGTGAGGAACAATTCTGACCCTATACAATTAAGTGCACAACTCGAAGATCTGACATTGAGATTATCACAGAGAGGATATCCGTTACATGAACTTCTCTCCTGCAGAGAACGAGCCCTTGTACATGCGCAGCAGAACTCACTTCATGGGGCATTGGACATACCTACACCAACTGACACTGACAGTGAATCCCTAGTGTTTTTGACCACTTATACCCCTGATGTAAAATCATTGACCTCGGCTATACATAACCATTGGTCGGTACTGGAAAGGGATATCACACTCCCCTCCATCTTTCGCTCTAAGCCCCGGATTGCTTACAGGAGAGGGAGAAATCTCAGAGATATCTTGGTTAAAACTGATCCTATC